>JARHVA010002109.1:1080000-1680000 GCA_037957365.1 Torreya grandis
ACTATGCATTGTACACATATGTACATATACCTATTATTTCTATTGAATAAAATTGGCCTAATTTTTTAAATCTCTTGTGTTGAATATGTGATGGTTGTTTCTGCATATTTTTATTAATTTCTATTGCATGAATTTTAATTCTACAACACTATTTAAATTTGCTTCCTTATATAACCACCTTAAATTCATTTAAGTAGATTATCTATCAGGTCTCTTTTTTATCCTCAAATTAGTGGTATTAGAGTGGATTTTATCATACCTTTCTATCTTTATTTATATATGCTACACAAACAATTTGGTATTTAGATGCATACTCATTTTATTCTCTATTTTAGTCATGGGAAAATCAAATAAGAAGTCAAACAACTCCTATATGGAAGTGTCTCTTTAAACTTCTCTTGTATAGAACACACACTTTATATATGAGATATGATATGTCCAATACCAAAATCAATAATTAAAATATGATATCTAGTCCAAGGAAAAAGGATTCAATATTATCATGAAGAAGCTAATATATATAATGATGTGCAATGTTAATATTTCTAAGATTATCCTCCATGGCTTTGATCAATTTGAGGATAGATGTTTTATTATTGTGGAAAATCTAAAATAAGAGATCTCTATCAAGGAAAATTAACTGGGACTCGAAGTTGAGGCTAGAAAGTTTCAAGTGTTTGATCCTCTAGTTATCAATGAGCTACCATTCCCAATTACAACATGTGATTTACAGATAATGTCAGAAGACAACTTATCAAGTATTTATCATTAACCATAGTTTAATTCATCACCAATCTTATTTTTTAGTTTTGAGAAGAATAAAAATGGATTTGGTTCCATGTTACTAAATAAAATTGGCTATGAAGGCATAAGAAAGAAGGGTCAAGGCATCTTCAATCCCATCTAATTAGAGATGAGACTCCATAGTATGTATATTGGTTGCAAAAGTTATAGCATAATCAAAGAGGTTTCATACACTTCTCACCATATTCACTTTCTAAATATGCTTCCACATTTCACTCTATATAAGAAAGCCCAAGAGATTCCTCTTGCACATTAGGTTCTTCATCCTAAAATATCTATGAAAAATATGAATAAGTTGTGTGAGAATATTATCCATGCTCCATGTGCACATCATTAATTTAAAAATTTCAAGCTTTTTAACCATGCTCTACATAATAACAACCATAGTTCCAAATATGACATATGTCTGGACATTGATGTTGTACACAATCATATGTTCAATATTCTTAGCAGTGCTTATACTTTCAATCAAAATAACCCTATATAGTAGTAATAATGTTGACCAAGGTATATGCCTAAATGAAAATTTTCACACTCCTAGTACAAATTACATCATGCAAATCAACCACACCACTTTTGAATATTCTATCATCAAAGACAAACATCACACTCTTTAGTTATTGATAGTAATTTTTATCATAACAGACATGCAACCAAGTAGTGTTGGGATATTCATGCTTGTGTTCTATATAGAATAATCCCACATTCCTAGTTCATCTTTTGGTTTTCTAAAATTTTATTTTAAAAAAGTATGCATTCACTAAAACTACAATGTGGGTGGATGGACCTCAAAAAATGGTAAAAATTATCATCCTCTCTATAGTAATTTTCACATCCATAATGTATTGGATAACAACACCTTGTGTTATAAATATATGCATATACTAATCTTTGTATAGAATGACATGTATTATGTACCCATACCTTTATAGTTATACATCGTCAATAGGCCAAATTTTGTTGTAACAACACAAATTGCACCCATACAATAAAATTCATAGCTCTTCACAAAGATAAAACACATGACATTTTTTCAAATCCACTTCTATATAGCATTTTTTTATTTATATAAATAAAAATCATACAATATAGAGATCAATGGTATCAAATCCACTATATCATTGAGGTTGGTGGATTAGACTTCATATCTACTATGTTCCTGAACATGCAACATCCATTTGAAAATAATATTCTTCATTACAATCCTCTATTGTGTACAATGGTTATTAACATTCTTTAATAAGGTAGCATGAGCACACATGCTCCATAATTCTCAACATTAGAGTACAAGGATCACACACATCCTTTGAGATTTATAGGCATTCATAGTTTCCACATATTTTTATAAGGACTAATGACACATTATCAAGCACCATAAATTTAATTTTAAAACATATATAGGATCATTGGTATCCCAAACTTTGCATCACTTTATAAAACATAATAGTACATGTACATCTATTTTCAAGTATTTTGAATCCTATATTTCTTCTCAAAAATTAGATTTAGCATCACCATGCTAATATATTTTCTAATTTGGGGCATTATTTTAATACCCTAATTGTGGAAGCTAAAGTTAATATTAATGGGGACCATCATTCATTGAGGGGGTATGATTGATCTAGGATGACATGAGACACAATATATTACCATTTTTTATCAATTGTTTCTCATTTAAACTTGTACTAATGTCAAAAAATTTTACATCATGTTGAACACCCACATTCCAAACTATAAGATCCTACCCATCTTTTGCATTATAACACAACTCTTGAAATTTAGCACTAAAAATATTGCAAGGATTTTTTGATGCCTTTGGAGTGTTTGTGGGGTCCAAAAATCCTCTCCACATAGATTTAAATATGTGACTTATATGTAGTTATATGATCTTTTAGAAAATGTATTACGGTCCACAATTGGAGCATATCCAAGAAAGTCAGGTCACATCATGTAAACTGGATCATTATGGAATTTGAGGTATCTCCTTGTGTATTTTTCAATTTATCTAGCTCATATGAAGTTGATGTAAGGTACTAAGGAAATATTTTTCATATCACATAATTATATGCATGCTCACATGGCTTGCATACCTTTGTGGTATATTAGAGACTCTCTGCACTGTTGAATGATTTCATAACACCAAGATAAATCACCAGGGCAATGTGTAGCACTCATATAACCTATGGAGTATCCTTATGTGCTTCAACACTATCAAGATGAATAATGCACATAATTCTAGTTCTGTGTATGACCTATCACCTTCATAACATCTCTTTTCATGGACTTGACATCTTACATTCCTTCTCAGGAATCAGAGTCAACATAACAATGCCATTTTATTTATTGGATAAAATTTTAAACACCCTTGTCATGAAAACCAAGGTTAACAACAATGGGGATAATCAATCATTAAGGAGATATAGTTGATATAGGAGGATCTAATACACCATATCTTACCACTTTTATTAGGTATTGCTCATATATATTTTCACTAACATTAGTAGATTTTTCACCATGTTTAACACCAACATGACAAATCACAAGATCCTACACATCTTTTACATTACCACAAAACTATTGTAATTTAGCACTACAAACCTTGTAGTGCATTTTTAGAGGTCTTCAAAGTGTTAACAAGACCCAGAATGCCTCCCCACATAAATTTAGCTATGTAAACTTATAAATAACTAGATAATATTTTTATAAATTTATTATTATCCATAATTGGAGTGTACCCATAAAATTCCCTATTGTGACATGCGAACTGGCTTACTCTAGAATCTGTGGTATCTACTTGTGCATTGTTTAGTTTGTATAGCTCAACCTGAGTTGATGTAAGGAACTAAGGAGAGATTATGAAAATCATATAATCCCCACATGGTTGTGCAACCTATGTACCTCTATAGCACCATGGAGACTCTCTCCACTCTTGCATGATTCTGTAGCACCAAGATGAATCACTATGATAATGTGTGGAACTCATATAGATTCCATTGTATTCCTTTGTGCTTCAACACCATCAAGAAGTGTGAATGAAAAATAAAAAATTGAAATGAAAAAATAATAATGATAGTTAAATCTTATTCTAAAATTAACATAAACCTCAGATAGAGCTTGAAACAGAAAAACATAAGATATACCTTCATTTACCAATAATAAAGACATCTCTTTTTCATTACCTTGGATTTTATCTTAATCACTTGATATGTTATTTCTCAAATGAAAATACAATGCAAGATAATTTCAATAGTGTGACAATAAGTTGATTGATGGGTTTTATCTCAAGTGGATGCACAACGATAATTTTGATAGCTTATGTGATTATCTTCACAATGAAATAAGGGATGCTAGTTTATATATGTTTTGGAGGGAAAACAAATGATTAAATTTAATCCATTTTTTTTTTTGACTTTGAAGGATGAATATTTAGTCTTTGGGTCAAATGAATTAAATTTATTTATTGAGTATTTATGAGTGGGTTGAAATAAGTGGCCAAGTTTTTTGAAATGGATTGAATGAGTTGAATTGACATTGAATGCATTGAATATTTGAAATAAGTTTTTTGAAATGTAAAATAATGTTTTAAATGAGGTTTTTAGGATGTGAATTGTCTTAATGAAATTTTAAAATGGATTAAATGTGATTGGTTAATGGGAATGATGAGGTGGCTTAGCTAATTATTATTTATTTTTAATTCTAGGTGAATCATTAAATTATTGATTAATTAACTTAAATTATATGGATTAATTATTTATTTAATCAAATGGGTGATGTTATGACTATATTAGATAGTATAGAAGTTACATCATGATTAGGATAAAAATCTAGATTTTTGACAATAGACAAGTTAGTAAGCAAAATTAGTGAGTGAAGAATGTTGATAATTAGTAGATCAAATTTTGACACTATAGTTGCATAATTTAGGATAACTACCTAGATCAATCAATAAGATATATATGGGTCAGGGTAGATGAAGAGCATTTTTCTTAGAAATGGCATGTGATAGTGGGGGACCAATGGTGGAATTTAAGAGATTTGATATACTACAAGAGGGCAGTAGATGAGTTGAATCCATAAGACATCACATGGAGGCCCTATAGAGAGGAAAACCTAGTAAGAGAGGAGGACATTATGTATTTGGATAATGTGACTAAATGAGTACATTATTGAGTGGTATAAATTGGATAGGATTTTGAGACAATTTGGTATTTGGTAGGATATTCAGGTAGTTCCTCATATTTTTGATCAAGTAGCTAGGGAGAAGTAATAGTGGGGGATGGTAATATATTAGATGAAAATTGAGGCTAAGTGGATCCATTTATAGGTTATGCCATTTCATAAGAAATAATATGTTATTAATGTAGATACCACATTTACATATAGATCATGGTGGGATCAGACTTGGCTAGTGAGGCTAACAATTTCACATTGAAGGCACATGAATCTTATAGATATGATTCAAAATATTTTGAGGGAATGAACATGTAAAGTAATGTAGTAGAGGATAAGATGGAAAGTGGATAGGCTAGCTAGGGTGGAGGCTATAGTGGGAAGTGATAGAGGAATAAGAGGTGATAGAGGAGGTGGTGGAGATGTGAATGTGATAGATATTTATAGTGATGGAGATGGAAATGGAGGGGGAGATAGTGGAGATACAAGTTTGACTATGGTAATAGTGGGGCCATTTCCTACAAGCAAAAAAGATGGAGGAGATGGATCCATGCCACCAGTTGTTACTATATTAGGGGGATATATAACATGTCCATTTGGTAAGATATATCAATGGAAGATGATACTTTGATAGACAATCTCCAAAAAGAGATTACATCTAGGGATAATGATATGGTTGGTTTTAGGGGTGATGGGGGATGACATGGTAAAAAAACTCATTGAAATGGAAAGATAAATAGTTAGGTTATAAGATGAGATGGATAAGTTAAAGGTGAAGTTAAATAGGAGGGATGGTACCATAAAATATATGGATTTAGAGTTATAAAAAATGTGAGGTGATAAGGATAAAATGTGATGGGAGTATTAAAGATTGTACACTAAGGGAGACATAATGTAGGTTGAGGTGTAGAGGTTGTGCAATGAGATAGATAGAGCATGGGAAATATTGATTGTACCCAGCCTTATGAAGGTCATGTTAGTTGTTATGAATTATATGCAATAGGAAACATACTATGAGAGTTTATATGAGTAGGTGATGCCAAATGATTAAAGTAAACCTTCCAATGTGGAGTAATCTAGTTGTAGATCATGATCATCAACCAGGATAACTAGGACATTATTATCACAACAATTTATTTGAAAAACATCACAATATTTAGTAAGTGATATGTTTCCACCTCAAATATCACTAAAAATATCACCACAAAGATCATCGTAGTGATCACTATAGAGATCATCACAAAGATCACCACAATTATCACCTCCTCAAAGAGCTCCTACATAGAGTCATAGTGAGAGTTGACCACAAATTTTTGTCATGTATTTTTGATGTACTTGTAGTGATGGGATGTTATACTTGTATATGGATGTGTGTGTGTCTATATATATATATATATATATATATATATATATATATATAATTTTCAGCTTATATAATATATCTCATGTGGTTATTATGATTGTGGATATGTGATGGATTTTATCTATGTGTTGTTGTAGATGTTTATGGATGTTTGGCTATTAATATTTTTATTTTTTTTGACACACACTTAGTTATTAGAATGAATGTTTAGTTAGTTTGTTATGGATTAATCATAATGAACATTAGTTATCATTGAATTATTTGATTTGTTTTATGTTATGGATAAAATGTCTATGAATGATTGTATATAATGTGATGATGATTGTAGGGATGTGATGATATAGATTTGTATGAATGATTTGCTTCTATTTTTGCATAGGATTAACATATGGTTTGAACAACCTGTTTAAGTAGTTTTTCATTTTTATTAAAATTAAATATTAATTACTAAAAAATCATATAAAAATAGGGTTTATGATGAATACAAATGTATTAGAAGATGGTTGTGCACCACTTGAATCAAATTACTAAGAAAACTTCTTTTTGGCTGGGAAGAATAACTTGCACACATGTAAAAACTTGATAAAAAATGGATTAATAATAGATATGGGTGGACTACCTGATATAAGATCAATTCCATGAAGTGGTACACTTCCTTGGAGGGATGTCAGTCCACTATTTATGCAATTAAGCAAATAAAAATCATATGAAACTATAATAGATAAAAGATATGATAATAATGTTAATTAAGATTCAATCTTCAATTAAGCTATCAATATAAATGAAATATTCCTCCCAGTAAGTTGAAGCAAAGTCTATATCATCTTATATAATAGCTAATTATTCTTCAGTGGCTTTGAGAGAGGGTTAATAAATGATTATGAAAAAAGATAGATCAAAAGCCATGCCACTTTGATCAACAAAAAAGGATTGGGAAACTATGGGGAGATCAATGATATTGATAATGTCATGTACTAATCATGGTAGAGTCAAATACATGAAAAGGCCATATTTAAATAATAGTAAATCAATAAAATATTGTAAATAGGGGTCTAGCATTAAGGTCTTAGGTTCTAAAATTTAAACATATTGGATCAATGTTGATCCTGATAAGATCGGTATCGATCTATAAAATTAGTGTCAATTCAGAATGAATCAACATCGATTCTCTCTATGATTGAGTTTAATAAAGATAAATAATATATGATATAGAATGGCTAACAGATATAGAGGGATATAAATTATATTCTAAGGATTATTTAAATAGATAACAATAGATAAATTGATATAAAATAATATAAATAAAACATAATGACTTTGATTCATTTGCTGGTAGAATGAAACTTATCCACAAATGTAGGTAGTTTTTTAGGCTTGATAGAGGATATGGATTGAATGTAGTGAAATTATAGTAGAGTTTCATTAAGGACATCACTAATTATCCAAGAAATCTTGCATCAATTTGAGGCTCTGAGTTTTTTGGGTCTTGAATCCAAAGGTCGGTTGGGTATTTAAGGATTAACACTAATCCAAAGAATCAATGCCAATCATAGGTGATTTGGCATTGAATTAACCAATTTGGTGCCTTTGTTTCAATCATGGGTAAAATTGGCTTTGATATAGGTGGAGTTGTTGGTAATGACTCCATATGAGGTTAAATTGGTTAGGGGGTAAATTCTTAGGGCTATAAATGGATTTAGGAATTCAGGGAGGGGTAGAAAGGTAATAGTAAAGGCCGCTTACAAAGATATTAAATGGTAAATATATTAAACCTTAGGATAGGTATCATTTAAGAGATTAAATAAAAATATAGACCTATGATACCTAATTAATTGACCTTAGGGTACAAAATTATAGTGTCTATATTTTCCCCTTTTATGGAGTGGTATGGAATACATTCCATGAGACAAAAACCATAAGAGGTCCACTACCCCAAGTTTATGTGAGAAGGTATCCCCATAAAATTGGGAGTCGATAGAGGCTAAGGAGTGGGTGACATGTTTAAAAAATGGAATATTGAATGGGATAGGTAGATAACAGATGAGCTTTAATAAACATAGATGCATACCATGAAGTGTATGTTTTGCATAGATAGGGTGTAGGATAATAAAGGCAAAGATGCCCCAAGGCAAATCCCATAATAAAATTCCATAATTATGAACATATGGGATTAAATGAAGGCTAAATAAGAGGATAAGTGATAAGATTAGTTGATTGAATAATCTGGTGTGGTATACAGTGTGCGTGCTACCTATAGATAGTTATTCTCAAGGGAAAATGCACTCTAGGGAGCCACTAAGGGGAGATACCCAAAAGAGTACATGCTTTATGTAGGTTATGGGACTATTAGGAGTTTAAAATCCAAAAATTGAAATGGTATAGGTCAAATAATAAAGTAGATGTGGCAAGAAACTAGGATAAAGCTAAGGAGTAGGGTTGAATGTACATAAAAGTATAAGTAGTGCAAAAAATGGGACAATTGACACCGATTCAAAATGAATCAATGATAATCCACCCAAATGGTAATGATCCAAAATATATTGGCACTAATCTAAATCTAGGTATATAAGCAAGTCCAATGTGAAAAGGGCTCATTTATTATTTATGAAACCCAAATGATGCTTAAGAGCACAAATGATGAATGTGCTAAAAAAATGAGATAGAGGCTAGTGATAGTAGATTGAGGTAATGATGATGCTCATAAGATGAGGTAGGGCTATTATTTTATTAATTTTTGGGAATTTGTGATTTGTTTGAGTTTTTTAAGATTTTAGGAGTTAGGATAGGGCTAGGATTATGAGAGGATGGCATCGAATAATTGACATTGATTCCCTAGTGAATTGGTGATGATTCATAGGGAATCAATGGTATTTCACCTAAATAACACCAATCCAAATAGAATGACACTGATACATAAGGGATCAATACTAATTCATGCAAAAATGTGAAGGACTAAGAATAGAGTCTAGGGTTAGGATAAGTTAGAGGTGTTTAGGCACTTTTAGGCTGAAGGGGATACTAAAAATAGGCACAAGTTTAATTATGGATGTGGGATCTAATTTTGTCCTTAATGGAATGACTATAAGAGTAGCTAGGTGATGATGACTAGGCCCATATAGAGGCCATAGGTCTAGGAGGGGTGCATCACTATAGACACATTTATCAAGACATAAGATTACTACTTGCTTTGGTATAGCATTAAGATGTCACTATAGGATCTTCTGGCTGTCGACTAGGGAGATGACCATCACAAAAGAGGATAAATACTAAATTTTATGAATTTTAGTGCAAGGAGTATTACTTGTGGATGTGTAAGGCCAAGGAAAAGCCTTGACATGCTTATACAATGATGATGTAGATGGTATCATATTTGTTGCTAGTGGTTTCACATTTGAGCCTATATATAGAATTAATATAGTGGGGAAATGCATGCTTATGATGATGATGATGATGATGATGATGATGATGGAGATATCTTGCTACACACTCCCAGGCTCATGGGGAGGTATATTTCCATGGATCTTGATGGGAGTAGTCATAGACATGCTAGATCACCATATTATTTTTACATCAGCATCAACCTTACTGGCACAAATTTATAAGGAACTCTAGGGATGGAGGACCCAGAGATGATATGGACTAGATGTTATTGTTATCTTATAGTGTTGGGCTTATGAACACATTAGGATAGTGTAGCCCATTGGTACCTCATGCATATGATGGTATGATATAAATTACATCATGGCTTTCTTATGATGGAATATTGATATAGCATAGGTATTTATAGATGGCATTACCTGGGACCTCAATAACTATAAAGGGATTCTAGAGGGATTTAGGGATATAGATATCATTTTGAGACCTTATATGATATTTCATGTATGTCCTGGGGTGGAGGTAGAGATAACAAGGATATGGAGGGAGCATTGGGTGATGGGGAGGAGGATAGAATACCTAGATTACCTCCATTTTAGATGAGTGTAACAACATTTTGAGCTAGTATAGGACATCCCATTGGACCCACATATATACAAGTAGGATGAGATAGAGTAGGAGATACCAAGACTAGTCACTAGAGATGTCCCAATAGAAGAGGATTAGGTGTTGACAGGTGATGATGTGGAGGATTTAGGCTGCACTACCATATATACAACATGGTGGACATAGCATTGGGTTATGAGGTAGGACAAGGTGGTGCATTTATGCTAGGGGGAGGGGATGAAGAGATGGGGGAGGTAGAGGAGGAGATTAAGGAGGAGATGGGAGATGAGTAGGATGGGGGAGAGGATGAGGGAGAGGAGAAGATAAAGGAGGAGGAGATAGATGTAGTAGATCTCATCATGGAGAGGGATACATTAAGGGATCAAGGTATTACCTTATAAGGATAAGTAGTTACATCATAGGGGGTCTTGATTATAGAGTAGATAATGCAAGATATCCTTCAAACCTAGTTAGATACATTATAGGTGGGGTTTGACTCATTACAACTAAGTCATAATATGGTGGTGGAGGATCAAGATTGCTACAAGGTAGAGAAGGACAATCTGAGGAAGGAGGGAGGGAGAGAGAGAGAGAGTCCTTAGTACATATTATTAAAAATGTGGTGGGGTTGAGCACTAGATAGGCAGGGACCATGAGCATCACATTATACAAGGAGCTAGTAGTGGAGATGAGATACTATGAGTAAATCATTCTAGATTAGTTACCAGAGAATCCACACTATGCTACCCATATAGCCACATAGGCCAAGTCTTCTAGGCACATGTAAATAGGGTCAGTGAGTACGGGGAACATCTCTCAGAGGAGAGATAGGGATAGGGATAAAGATGGATATGGGGATGGAGATGGGGGTGGAGCCCTTCTAAGCATTCACCTGAGTAGTCTATAGTTTACATAATAGACCATGCATGTATTTATATTCATTATACTAGTCAAAGAGCCATAAAAATGTATACAAATACTTTGATGTACATTGATCATTTGATATATATATTTCATGATTATGGAATGTTGTTATGGATTTCATTTATGGATTATTGATGCTGATGGATTATGCTTATGTATTATGGATGTTCATGGATTATGCTTATGTATATGTTTACATGTTTATGGATCATATGATTATGGATTTAGATGATGTGATTTATTATAGTTGATTATATGTGATGGATTTATATTTAAAATTTTTATGGACTATGGAAATTATGGATTTGAGTTAGATCATGTGATTATGGATTTAAATGTTATAAAATGTTTTATGAATCATGATTATATGATGATGGATGTGTTTTATATATGGATTAATGATTAAAATATTTATGATTAAAATGGATATGACTTTGATTATGTGATTATGGATATAAATGAGTTGATTAGATTATGGATTATGTACTTTTATGTAAATAATGGTTATGGATTATGGATGTATATTTGATTATTTAGTGATGAGATTATAGATTTTATGCAATGTGTTTATGGATTATGGATTTAAAATGTTTTAAATTATGAATTGGATTTATGATTATGAATTTTGGATTACATTATGGATTATGATTAATGTTTATGGATTATGATTATTATGGATGCCATCTATAACTTACTAATTTCATGTTTATATATTTTTGAATTACTATATTAGGATATTTTTTAATATAGGTGGGAAAAATTATAATTAATTTAATTTAAAAAGGGACTATTGCTCATTATTGGCTCGTACCATGACCAAAGAAAAATACTTAAAAGGAATGCATACACATCCTTAATTAATTGCTATTAAGTATCCTAACATTTTTAGGTCAACTAAATTCAGGATTTAAGGATTTGATTTCAAGATTTGATAGATAGTCGATTCTTAATAATGTTTCCATCTTGCATACCCAAAATTGAGGGTCAAACCTAGAATCCTTTTGTGCCAACCCATGTAGATTGATCAATGTGAGAAGTATACAAAATTAAATAAATTTGATCAATACAAGAAGCTATCTAGGGATATTTTTATGCATGATATACATCCTTCAAGGGTATGGTTTATATATTTTTTAGATATGCTTTATTTGAAACAACTATCATTTGAGGGAGTAGTCTATGCTTTTGATATTTTGTATATTTTGTGGATTTACATAGTTGTCATTTAAGGGAGAAGTCTATTTTTTTTCTTTGTCTTTTGTAGATGCTTTGATTTTTTCTTTTTTTTATCCCAATATTAATATGGATTGGCCTCAAGTATCCTAGGATAATTTCCCAAAGCTTTGATACATAAAATAAAACATTCATTCTTAAAATGAATTAGTGATAGGGAGAGATTTTAGGGAATAATGATTTGGATCTCCTTACCATTATAGGCAAAGATTATCCAATTAGAGCATGCTATGAATAGAGCCAGTGCATTCATATTCAAAGTTAAAAATGGATAATGCTACTGAATAGCCACATGTCTCTATATATCATTATTTGGTATAAGAATAATAGGGATATGAAAAGTAGAAACTTAAATTAGGTAGACCAAAGTGATAAATATTTATTAAAAATAGAAAGGACGTAGATGCAATGTATTAAGAGGTTCTCGTTCTGATTTTCCATCCAGAGAGGCTAAGTGATATGACCTAGATCTGTACTAATGAGTGATAATATATGTTCCAAGATAATTCAGATTCCCCTTTTATTTTTTTCCATATTATTTACATGTTGATTTTATTTTAAGACAAGGTCACCAATATTAAATTCATGCTCTTTTAGATGTTTATTATAGGCACACTTAATTATTTCCTAATATACATGTAAATGGTCAAGGTCAGTCGAGTGGTGCTCATCTAAGAGTTTGAGTTAGGCTTATCATTCTTAATAGAAGTCATCCTCAAAAATGATATCTTTCAAGGAGATGTGAATGAAAAGAATCAAATGTTAAGTTGTGGAGCTAAAAGCTTCACCAAGATGCTAATTAGGAGGTTGCTGAGTTCAACCAGTAACCGGCATCGCCAGTATTGCCAACGTCAGTCAGGCAGGGACCAGGGATCGGCCGACGTTGGTCAGGAGCAGACCGACAGAAATCGACATCGGTCACCTGTGTGTGTGCATGCATTTATAGAATTAGACTCGTCTAATTTTAAGAGGTCTGAGAGTGTTTGCATGTTGAAGACTAATTTAAGTCTTGAGTCTGTGTTTCTGATTATTGTAATTAGAAGTCTAATTATTGTATGCTTGGGATCCTATTTAAGAGACCCATGAGGCATGTATTGTAATTAAGGCAAGTAAAGCATTAAAGCAAGAAATCAAGGTCAAAGGAGATCTACAAGATGCAAGGTCAAGGAGATCAACTGAAGCTATCAAGGAGGGGATAACAACTTAGGTTTTTGAGTTAGTTGTGGTTGAAAAAGAGAGAGAGAAATCTTGAGTGAAATACTGTACACCCAAGAGGTGTGAGGAGGAGAGGAAGATTTATTTATTGTATTCAAGAAGAGTGTTAATAAAGATAGTATTGTTTCTCATATTCTTTGTTGTTTCAAGTTTCAAGTTACTTAATCATTCTGGTTCAATTCTATGTTTAAATTGCTTATAGAAAAGTAATCAATTGTGCTCCTAATCCTGACAAAGTGGTATCAGAGCAAGGTTGCAGGGAGTAGGTTATTGTTTGATTACAGGTCATTCTCAGGTGTTTCTGATTGAGTGGGAGTAGAACAATGGTAGAAAAAAGTAAGCTACGAATGGAGAAGTTTAACGGCAAGAATTATCAACATTGGAGGATGCAGATAGAAGATTATTTATATCAGAGAGATTTGTTCTTACTATTAGGTGGGGTTGCATCCAAGCCCACAGATATGAAGGATGAAGAATGGAATGTTCTTGATTGGAAGGCTCTGGGATCCATAAGGTTGAGCCTTGCATCATCTATGATTTCCAACTTATCACAGTGTAAGACAATGGAAGAGTTGATAGGATCTTTGGCAAATTTATATGAAATGCCCTCAGCTTCAAATAAGGTATTTCTTATGAAGCAGTTATTTACTTTGCAAATGCAGGAAGGTGGATCTGTATATAGTCATCTTAGTGATTTCCATGGTTTGGTAAACCAATTAGCTTCAGTCAATATTGTTTTTGATGATGAAATAAAAGCTCTCTTAATCTTATGCTTTTTACCTGAAAGTTGGGATAGTTTGGTAATGGCAGTAAGTAATACTGCGTCTACTTCTAAAATCTTAAAAGTTGATAATGTGGTTAGTGTAATCTTGAATGAAGAAATTTGCAAAAAAAGCACAGGTGAATCATCAGGGAATGCTCTAAGTGCTGAAAGCAGGGGAAGGCAAAGAGAGAAGGTTGAGCAAGGGAAATCAAGGTCAAAGATGGGAAAGAGATCCAAATCCAGAAATGGAGGTATCACCTACTGGAATTGTGGAATGAGAGGACACACAAAGAAATATTGTTGGCTGAAGGATAAATAAAATCAACATGAAGGTAATGAAGAAGCAAAAGATGCAGGTATTGCAGCACATGATGCTCTCATACTTTCTTTGGATAGTCAGGTAGAATCATGGGTTTTGGATTCTGGTGCTTCTTTTCATGCAACCCTAAATAGAGAATTGTTCCATGAATATGTCCAAGGAGACTTTGGAGAGCTTTATTTAGGGGATGGTATGCCTTGTCAAATAGTTGGCAAAGGGAAAGTGCAGCTGAAATTACAGACGGGCAACACATGGGTGTTGAAGGAGGTTATGCATGTCCCAGTCCTAAAGCAGAGTTTGGTTTCTATAGGAAAGTTAGGTGATGAGGGATGCACAGGAACTCTCATAGAAAATTATTGGAAGGTTTCCAAGGGTGCACTTGTTTTAGCAAGAGGTAAGAAAGTAGGTACTCTTTATCTATCTACTTATATTACTGATTCTACTTCTGGTTTATCTACTTCAGCTATAGATTTGAAGATGTGGCTTAGTAGGCTTGGTCACATGAATAAGAAGGGAATGGACGTTCTTGAGTCAAAGGGTATGAGTTCAGATTCAGAGGGCATAGATCGTGGTCATTGCAGGAAACAAAAATTTGATGTTTTTGATAAGAATAGGGAAGCCTTGGTGTTTATGGAAGAGATGATGGATAGAGATCAGTCACAGGGGCTAAATAATTTTGAGCAGGGTAGTATGGATAGGGTTTTGATCTAAGATGAGCTCGCGGGTAAAGAAGTCATCACTTACAGGAAAACACAGTTACCAACATTGGTCACATGGAACTGACATCGATCAGGTAGGTACCAACATCGTTCATGTGTAGACCAACAGAGTCAGTAGTGTCAAGTAGGTGGATACTGACGTTGATCAGGGGGAACCGACATCGGTAGGCTTGTAATTCACTTGGAACTGACGCGGGTCGGGTGCAGATTGAGAGATGGCCGAGATTGGTCACTAGAACGGATGTTGGGTGGATAGCAAGCTGTCAAGGAGTCTTAAACACCCATATGGAGGACTAAAAGGGTAAGTGGACCTCATAGTCATTGTTCACCTTCTTTATATTACTTTTTGCTTACTGATGGTCAAGAACCAGGAAGATGTGAAGAGGCAATGCAGGTAGAATCCATGAAACAATGGGAGCATGGCATGAATTCTTTAGAAGAGAACCAAGCGGGAGATTTGGTAGAGTTGTCAGCCAAGATAAAAGCATTGACAGACAAATGGATTCCCAAGTTAGAGAAGAGAGTGGATGGACACGTGAGATAGAAGGCCAAGGTATATGGTCTTGAGTAGGCTGTAGGGCAATGGAGGTTTGACAGGGATATGACTAAGCATGGCTTTAGTCAAGGTCAATGTGACCATTGTGTTTTCTTTTACTAGGTTGGATAATATTAGCTACATTATCCTGTTACTGTAGTCTGTATGTTTGTTGTAGGGTTACACATGCAAAGAGTTGCTGAGCTAAAGGTAAAGTTAGTTCAGATGGGTGTCATGAAGAATCTAGGAGTAGCAAGATTCTTTGGCATAAGTATGTCTAGAGACAAGGAAGATCATAGGTTGATGTTGTCTCAGGATGATTGTGTGAATAAGGCAGTGGCGAGGTTCAAGATGTAGGATGCAAAATAGGTTAGCACACCTATGGATGGACAGTTCATAGAACAGTGTCCCAATTCACATGATGAGGTTAAGTACATGGTATGTACTAGACCTGAGTTTTTCCAAGCAGTGGGAGTTGTCAAAAAGTTTAGATCCAATTCGAGAAAGAAGGAGTACTGGAGAGCAGTTTAGTGGATTCTCAGGTATTTGAGAGGGACCAGTAGCATGTATTTATGCAGGGTCAAACACTTCTCTACATGGTATGTAGGTTCAAATGTGGCAAGTTACTTAGATGACAGGTGTAGCATCACAAGATGTGTGGTGGTTAGTCTTCAAAATTAAGCTTGAAGATGGAGGTGCCTGAGATGGTTAGTGGAGGTTGCTGTACAGGTGCAGCTATTTATCTCCAAGTGGGAGATTGTTAAGTTGTGGAGCTAAAAGCTTCACCAGGATGCTAATCAGGAGGTTGTTGAGTTCAACCAATAACTGGCATTGGCAATATTGCTGACGTCAGTCAGGTAGGGACCAGGGATCGACCGATGTCAGTCAAGAACAGACCGACAGCAATTGACGTCGATCACTTGTGCATGTGCATGTGTTTGCATGCATTTCTAGAACGCATTTCAAGAATTAGACTCGTCTAATTTTAAGAGGTTTGAGAGTGTTTGTATGTTGAAGACTAATTTAAGTCTTGAGTTTGTGTTTCTAATTATTATAATTATAAGTCTAATTATTGTATGCTTGGGATCCTATTTAAGAGACCCATGAGGCATGTATTGTAATTAAGGCAAGTAAAGCATTGAAGTAAGAAATCAATGTCAAAGGAGATCTGTAAGGTGCAAGGTCAAGGAGATCAACTGAAGCTATTAAGGCGGGGATAAAAAATCAAGTTGTTGAGTTAGTTGTGGTTGAGAAAGAGAGAGAGAACTCTTGAGTGAAATACTATACACCCAAGAGGTGTGAGGAGGAGAGGAATATTTCTTTATTGTATTCAAGAAGAGTGTTAATACAGATAGTATTGTTTCTCATATTCTTTATTGTTTCAAGTTTCTAGTTACTTAATCATTCTAGTTCAATTCCATGTTTAAATTACTTATAGAAAAGTAATCAATTATTTTCCTAATCCTGAAATCAAACCTCAAGAGGAAGTACAAATTTAGTACCATAGACTAGAGATAAAGGAGTAACACTTGTAGGGGTTCAAATACTAGTTAGATAAGATCATAAGGTAAAGGGAACATGAAGATGCCAATTTTTTCTTGCTTCATAAACAAATTTAGTTAGGATCCTAAAAATCATTTTATTGGATGCCTCAACTTGTCCATTATCTTGAGGATAGTAAGGTGAATAAAAGCTGAGATTAATGCTAAAAGAATCACAGAGATCTTAAATCTTTTTATTATTAAAACATTTTTTGTTATCTATGATAATGTTATGAGGGATGCCAAAATGAAAAATAATGTGTTGACTTATGAATTCAATGATTTTATCTATTTTGGTCAAGATAAGGGGGATAGAATCCACCCACTTAGTAAAATACTCAGTGTTGGTAACAATAAACCCATGATGCTGGGAAGATTTAGGATTGATTTGCCCTATAAGATTGAGCCCCCACTGGGAAAATGGTCAAAAGTCTTGAGATACCTAGAATGCTTGGATAGGGACATGGGATAGGTTGGCATGTTGCTAAAATTTGATGCATTTCTTAATGTATTCATAATGATCCTAATTTAAGGTGGGCCAATAATATCCCAACCATAAAATTTTCATAGTGATAGTGTGACTAAAATGTCCTCCACATGACCCATCTTGAGCTTATTTGATAGCGAGGGTAGCTTCATGATTTTGGAGACAAAGAAGAAGGATACCATGGAAACCATGATTATAAAGAATAACCCCTAATATGACAAAATTTGTGACATAATTTTGACAAGATCACTTTCCATTTCTAGATAGATCTAGAGGAGTAATCCCCCTAGATAAGTAATCAAATGTTTGTGTATACTAGAGATCTAATGGATTTTCTTCCACACTATGGATGGAAAGAAGGTCAATTTTGGTAAAGGATGGTTTATTAATCTTATAAATGAGGAAAACAACTTTGATTCCTAAGATGACGATAAGATAACAGAGGCCAAGGAAGCCATAGTATTTGCAAACTTGTTAGTTGACCAAGGAGTGGATTGAATAGCATAGTTCTCAAAAGTGGGCAATAAATAATCAACTGAGGTCTTATACTTCTAAAGGGTGTCATTATTACATTTATAGATTCCTTTAATTTGATTGACCACAAGCTAAAAATCACCATAGATATTGAGTGTTTTAACACCCAAGCCTAAAGCGGTTTAGAGAACTATGATTAAAGCCTCATACTCTACCATGTTATTAGTGCAGTCAAAATCAAGATTAAAGGATAGAGGGATAGGTGTCCCCCTAAGAGGGATTAGGATAATTCCAATTCCCCCACTATTCTCACATTTGTATCCATCAAAGAATAAATTCATTTGATATTATGGATCTATTTGAGATGTGGTGGCTATGGATTTATCTAGGAATTCATAATTATCTAGTTGATTATCAACAAGAGGTGCCTCAGTGAGCTGATCAATAATGATTTGAACTTTAACTAGTTTTTAATGGATAAACTCTAGATCAAATTCTACTAAAATCATAAGCCATTTGGCCATTTGCTAGTTCTGATAAGGCTTGTAGTGCATAAAATTTAGGGGATCAGTGTTTATGATGAAATAGGTTTTATGATTGATTAGATAATGTCATAGCTTAGTACCTATGAATAAAAGATATAGGCATAACTTCTGTGTATAAGAATGACACATCTCATATTCAACAAGTGTGTGACTGATATAGTAAACTATATGCTCTTTGTGCTACTCATCATGATGGGAAAGCATGGCTCCAAGGGCATGGTTAGTAGGGAAAATATACAAGAAGAATAATTATCCTTATTTTGAAGGAATGAGAATTGGTGGTGAGATAAGGTAGCTCTTGAGAGCTTCAAAAGCCTCCTAATAACCAGAGTCCTAGTTAAAATGGATATCCTTTCCTAAAAGGTGATGAAATGGTTGACATCAATCAAATAGATGGGAGATAAAACAATAGATAGATTATAATTTAACTTACAAACTATGGAGTTACTTGAGATTGGATAGGGGTGATATTTATAAAATGGATTTGATTTTGGCAGGGTCAGCTTCTATCCCATAGATGGAGATAATGAAGTCTATAAGCTTACTCGTTAATACTCCAAAAATGAATTTCCTAGAATTTAAACAGACATAAAATTGGATTAAGCAAGCAAAGATAACCTTTCGGATAGAAAGGTGATAGTTTCACAATTTTTATACATTAAGGAGGTCATCCACATAATCCTACATAATTTTATGGATGATATCATTCAAGATGTAGGTCATAGATCTTTGATATGTGGCTCCTACATTCTTTAGGTTCAAAGGCATAACTTGATAGTAGAAATTCCCCCAAGATTAATAAATAAAGTCTTATGTTGGTATTCTAGCATGATAAGGATCTGATTATATCTAGAGAAACCATCCATAAGTTATAACATTTTATGGCCAATTATTAAGTATGCTAACTAGTCAATACTAGGGAGTGGGAAATCATCCTTTGGACAAGCGAGGTTAAGATCTTAAAATTTAGTACAAAGGTAAAGTCCCCTTGTAGTCTTGGTGATAGGGACAATGTTAGATACCCATTGAGGGTAATCGATAGGTTGGATAAAGTTAACGAATAAGAGATGTTGTAAATCTTCTTTGACCAAGAGTGTAACACAAGGATGCATCTTTCAGATCTTTTACTTGATAGGTTTAGCATTAAGGAATGTGATAATGTTATGGATGATGATGGTAGGATTGATACCAGGTATATTTCTATAGGACCAAGTGAATTACTCACTATAATTTATTAGAAATGTCATGAAATCCTGGTACTCTTAGGGATTTAAGGATTTATTAACCTTAACTATTCATAGAATCTCATGGGATCTTATGTTAATATCAATGGTGGCTTCATTTAATATACTAGAGGTTTTTGATGAAAGGGATATATGTAGATGGGAGTTTTCCATGTCTTATCAAGTTAAGATAGACTCATCATCTTGGAAATGAAGAATAAGAATGGTGGGATAATCCTACCCAATCATGTCTGGGTAGGATAGATGAATGGTTTGGACCTCTCCATCATGGTGATAGATGAGAGGTCCTATAGTAATGGTATTGACTTAAAAAAAAGTTTAGAGGAATGGATACAATGTTGTAAGTCAAGAAATGGGTGATGGATTGTGAGGATGGTGTATCCTCTTCAAATATGGGAGGGAGAGTAACCTCCAAGGTAGATTTGGGATTTTTAATGAAATTGAGGCTATGTTTTTCATGGGGTTTTCTAAAATCTCCCAACGCAACCTTGTGTGGGCATTTTTTGTAACATCCTATGCCAAAACCCTTCCACGTACATTATTGTAAGTATGTCTCTACAAAGTGGGATTTATCAAGTAATGAAAAGTTTGAGCTAAAAAGTTTAGCACAGATTTGGTTAGAAAGGCCTATAGAAGGCTAGTTAATTCCGCCATAGATCAAATGGGTGTAGAGGAAAGGTGGACCAAAGGGAGTAATTTACCCCAAATTTGGACAATATGCCTTCTATTTATCCAGACATCCATATTATTATAGAGTAGGGAGAGTATTGAGTGTTAATAATTGATACTTTCTAATTGATAACTGCTTGAATGTAGAATCAATGGACTCCTTACTAATTCTTGATGCATGTATTGTCATGCTAGTGGATTCTTCATTAGATGAGGATGGGGTAGTGCTTTATAATGGTATTGAGACATAATTAGGGAAAAAGGTGAGGTTGACATATTTGAATGGATGAGGGTTAGCTAGGATGTTATGGATTTTATCTTCATGTTCAAACTTAATGCATTGATGCAAGGTATAGGAAATATAGTACATATCACATATCTAGGGACATCCTAAGAGAATGTTGTATTTGAATTACCCTTCAATCACATAAAATAATTTAGGGAGAACATGGGTGCCTACTTGGATGTGAAGGATTACTATTCCTAATGTAGGGGTGATGGTATCATTGAAGTGTCATAAAATAGTGGGGGATTGGGCTACAACTATCTCAGGTAGCTACAGTTATTTAAATGCATAGGAGGAAATGATGTTTATATTAACACCATTATCAATCGTGACTCATTTGATTTGATTTTGATCAATCTAGGTAGTGATAAATAGTTCAAGATCCTGGTCATCAGGTTGCAAGGGTGGTATTTTTAAATCATGAATCATGAAAGGTTGCAAGGGTTTCTAAAGTGATGTAATGAAAGATGATAAAGGTTGGGGTTTATTAGCTTATATCTCAGTGTCCCACAAGCCTTCTATCATGGCCTCATAGTGCTATCAATATTATGGACAAGTTCGTATACAAACATCTTGATTGGAAGCTGATGAAGCTGCTTTAGAACAAATATTTGTATGATTTTTGAAGCATTATTGTTTTGCATCTTTCTTAAAATAGAAACTTTAGGTTTAAGAGTAGGCATTGTTGGACTATTTATGGTAGGAGATGGTGCTTTATCAATATTCACTTTAGCTTTTTCATGATTGTGGGTCTTATGAACCTAGGCTTGGGATCACATAGTTATGTGAATTCCATTTATCTAAAACAAAAGAAAATTTGCTATATTCTCAAATTCATCCACCTCTAGAGGGAGAGATTGATACTCGGTTCTATAAGAGGTTTTATCCTCTTTTACAACTCATTCTGATACTATGGGTGGTAATGTGTTACTTCTTAAAGTGGATGTAACCCTAGTAGTTTGATTGTGGGGATGGTCATGATCTGATTGTTCTATTAAGAGGTCATATTTTTCTAATAAATTTTGGACCATGACCTTTAATGCATTAAAAATTTCCATGTCATGACCTGCTATTTGATGGTATGTGCATTTTTTATTTTCTCTTTACCATGATGGTTTCTAAATATGAGGATGATAGGTTTATGGGTGGTAGAGTGATAAGGGAGGTCTAGAGAAGCTAATCTAGGATCTTTGAATAAGACCTCTTTAATGGATCTTGACTAGGATTTTCATTCCTTTGAGGCGTTGGTAGGGAAGACATATGCAACCTTAAACTTTGGCCTTTTGAAAAAGCTATTTTAATGGTCCCTACTACAGGTATTTTGTGTTTAAGATAAGTCTTTACAACTAAACCTAGAAAATAATAGGGTTTAATGGGTTATATATTGACGTGATTATAATTGGAATATCCTATTGTGATGGTACATGCATTTTAGTGAAGGATTCTATAATGGTAAATTTTAGTTTGGCTAAAGGATATGGTCTTAATATAGACACTCTTATCTAAGTCAATGGTAGAGGTGATTTTCCATTTCAAATCTACTCAGGGGTAGTGGGATTTCCTCTTTATGGATTTCAATCCTAATAGGAGGGTGCTACAGAGATTTTCCTCTTGGGGATTCAAGATTTTTGTTTTTGACATCTATGGTTTTTCCATTCTTTCTCTAGGATTGAGCACCTCCCTAGCAATGAGGGGAACTGATCTTGAGATAGTTTGAGGTAACATGATAGTTTCCTCAAGGGGTAATAAACTAGAGGTAATGGGTATGCTAGATATAGGTATTGAAATGATGCAAGGAATGGTATCTTATGGAATATCTAAGCAAACCTTTTCTTCGATAGTATTTTCCTCATTTAATTCTTGAGTGCTTTCAGATATGGCTTCCTCTAGTGAATCCAAAATAATGAAATCCAAAAGACTAGAGGAAGTTTATAAGATGTCTTCATTTGGTTCAAAATTATCTCTTATAAGGAGATCAAGGATAGGAGTGCTATCAACTTATTTAGGCAAAATCTAATTGTGAATTATGTTAATTACATGGGTTTTGTGTTTTGATATGGATCCTGAATTAGCTTGCACAAAATTTGACATGGAAGATTGATTAGGGAATGGATACCTAAATATATCTATAGACTGATATATTAGGGTTATCTAGTTTTAATTCTCCCTTTTTGATAAGATTTTCTACTAGGCCCTTAAAATAATGACACCTACTAACATCATGACCTATTATGTGGTGAAAGTTACAAATTTCATTTTATCCAAACCAACTAGGTTTAGGATGAAAATTATCAAGAGGTCTTACCAAAAGAAGCTTGACAAGGGACACCTTTAAGATTTTATATAAAATAGACATGTATGATTCTCCTAAAGGTGTATATTATCATGTCAACAAAATTTGATATTGTGCCTATGAGTTAGAGGCCGTAGATTGCTTTTTAGTTTGTGATGGTGCTGATTTTATAGTGATGATAGTGGAAGCTCATTTGGTCTTATTTTTTTTTCTATTAGTCCCTTTAGAGGGATCATGTTTAAAGTTTTTATTCCACATTTTAACCTTCCCTTCTTTTAGGGCTCTAATTTCTAGTTTGTGAGCCATTGAAAAGGCCTCATTAAAGGTTTTAAAAGATTGTACCCATAATATAGATGAGATGTGTTTAGCACATGCTCTCATGAATAACTTGATCAGCTCAGGTTGCATAAGGGAAAAGGTGAGTTGAATGATGAGAATTCTCTATCTAGCCACAAAGTTAGCAATAAAATCATCATCAAACTATCAAATGGCATAGAGGTTAGTGATAGTGACTTTTCTTTCGATATTTATGGAAAAGTGTTCTAAGAATATCTTAGATAGCTACCCAAATGAGAAGAGGGAATGTTGTGGGATTGAGCTATACCAATCTAGGGCAAGTCCAATTAATGATATCGGAAAGGTTTTAAGAAGAAGTGGATCATCATGTGATATAAGGTAGTAAGCATGTCTAAAAATTTGAAGGTGATATTGAGGATCATCCGTAAACTTTTTAAACTTCATAAGTTCTCACTATGGAGGATACGACCTAATAGGAACTGTTGGGTTAATAAGGTCATTACAAATTTGCTCATAGGTGAGCATGTTATTTAGCCCAAAGGTAAAGGCTTCCAAATTAGCCATCATGATCATAATGATACTCATGAGGTTTGGTTGGGTGTTGTATTAATGGATTCCTCCCAAAATATTCTATTGTGGGAGTTGATACATAGTGAGTTGAGTGGAAAAAACTAGGATAAGGGATAACCAACCGATGTGGTCATGATTGGTTAAGAGGCCACCACATATTGTGAAGCTTGTAAGGGGATGTAAGTAGACCCAATATCTTGTGTAGGTGATATGTATTGGGTGGTCAAGGGGACATAATATTGAGGCATTTAAATTATAGGGGCTTGTTGTAATGGCTTTTTTTGGGTACTTAAGGGTACACTAGTTTAGATAGGGATAAGGGTGGACTGAGATGAATAGTTTCTAAAGCGATGTGGTAATAGGTTGATTAGTTATGGGATGAAGCACGGTGACATTTTTATTTTAGGTAATGGTTGGGTGTGAATTACTAGATGTCATTGGAGGTCAATTACATAAAGGTTGCATAATAGTAGTGTTAGAACTAATTGGAGGAGGATTATTATGGGGAGATACCATAGCAGTGGTAAAACCCTCACCTTCCTATAAAAGCATGCCATATGGGTTCTTAGAGAACTATGTATGGGGAAAAAGAGGGTTGTGTATGGATTGAGAGCTAAGATAATGGTAAAATGTGATGGGGTTGCTATCTAGTATAGTGGTAAATTCAAGATCATCTTGGGTATAATTTTGAGGAATGCTTTCCCCCATAAACTCAGGGGAAAGAGGAGGGATAGGATAATTCTCCATAGATGAGGATGAAGATGGGGGTTTAATTTTCATGACTATTATCACATCAAAATAATGTAGTGATAAATTAAAAATCAAGAAATAAAAACAAAAATCACATAAAAATTCTTTTTGATTATTTCATATTTAGTGAAGATGAAAAGATACACATGCTAGAGATGTTCCTAAAACATTTTTACCCATTAACTTTAAAGTGTGATAAAAGTAAACAAAAGGTTATTGAGGGTCCTAATAAGTGACAATCTAAGGATGGTATTAGGTTTGCTTAGGCACAAAGATATTTCTATACTGGGATTGATACTTGGATTGGTATTTGGGCCTACCCACTCATTTCACACACCACATCATAAGGGTGTTGAGTGCTTAGCCAAAATATATCAAAAGACCAGGGTTTATACATAACTAGATTATTGATTTGGTTCTCCCCTTAATGGTGAAATCCAAGTGGGATATTTAAGAATAAGGTTACCACTAGGTGATGAAATCCTAGTTGGTTCCCTTATGTCAATGTTTTGATGAGTTTGTTATGATTGTGATTAGGTCTGTGTGTGAAAGATATGATGACTACGATAAATTCATTACCTAAATTACTCTATATGAATCAACTAAGCAATAAAATTGGATGTAAATTCTTTTCAATTTTTAAAAAGGAAAAAAAAACAATTTTGGATTTTCTTTGAATGAATACAACAAACAAAAGAAAGGGAGAGAAAGATAAATTCAAAATGAATTTTAATAAGAAAAGAGAGACCTTAGGGGTCCCACCGGGCATGATAAAATGTTTAAGTAGGTTTTTTCTTTAAATCAAATATTAATTACTAAAAATAAAAATAAAAATAGGGTTAATGATGAACACCTTTGGATTATAAGATGGTTGTGTATTGCTTGAATCTAGTGATTGAGAGAACTTATTTTTGGCTGGGAAGAATAACATGCACACATGTAAACACTTGACAACAATGGATTAATAATAGAGATGGGTGGACTGCTTGATACAAGATTAGTTCTAGGAAGTGGTATATTTTTTTAGAGGGATGTCAGTCCACTGTTTATGTAATTAATTGGATTAAAATAATATGAAATTATAATTGATAAAAAATATGATAACAATGCTAATTAAGATTCAATATTCAATTAAGTTATCAATATAAATGAAACATTCCTCCTAGTACACTGAAGCAAAGAATATATCATCCTGTATAAAAATTAATTTATCTTTAGTGGATTTGAGAGAGGTAAATAAATGATTACATAGAGATCTAGCTTGAAAGCCATGTCACTTTGATCATCAAATATGGGTTGGGAAACTGTGGGGAGATCAATAATAGTAATAACATCGTGTACTAAGCTTGGTGGAGTCATCTACATAAAAAGGCCATATTTAAATAATAGTAAATCGGTAAAGGATTGTAGATAGGGGTCTAGGATTAAGGTCTCAAGTTTTGAAAATTAAACATAGTGGATTATTGTTGATCTTGATAGGATTGGTGTTGATCTATAAAATTGGTGTCGATCCAGAATGAATTGACGTCGATTATCTCTATGACTGAGTTTAATAAAGACATAGAATAGATGAGATAGAATGGATAATAGAGACTATAAATAGATATAGAGGGATATAAATAATATTCAAAGGATTATTTAAACATATAATAATAGATAAATTGATAGAAAATGATATAAATAAAACACGATGACTTACTTTCAATCTATTTACTATCAGAATGAAACTTCTCCACAAATGTAGGTAGTTTCTTGGGCTTGATAGAGGATATGGATTGAATGCAATAAAATTATAGAAAAGTGTCATTAAGGATGTCACTAATTCTCCAAGAAATCTTGTAGCAGTTTGAGGCTTTAAGTTCTTTAGGTCCTAAATGCAAAGGTTGGATGGGTATTTAAGGATTGTCACCGATCTAGAGAATCTTCACCGATCACAAGAAAATAAATGATGATTCACCTAATTTGTTGCCTTTGTTTCAACCATGGGTAAAGTTGGCTTTAATATGGGTGGAGTTATTGGTAATGCCTCCATACATGGATAAAGTGGTTTGGGGTAGATTCCTAGGGATATAAATGGATTTATAAGGTTAGGGAGGGGTAGAAAGGTAATCATAAAGGCCACTTACTAAGATAGTAAATGGTAAATATACTAAACATTAGGATATGGATCATTTAGGAGATTAAATGAAAATATAGACTTATGACACCTAATTAATCAACCATAAGGTAAAAAATTATAGTGTCTACAAAACCTTATTTTTTATACGACATATGATAAGATAAACCATGATGTGAAAAACCATGATGCCACTATTGTACTATGTGTATGGATTAACTCAATGTAACAAGTAAGAAAAGATAAAATAATTAAAAAAAAGACAAATAAAAAAAATAAAAAAGATAATAAGAAATTAATACAACACACAAAATCAAGTAAGAAAATTATTTTTGTTTATGTCCTTTATTAATCTATAAATCTTAGGTTTTGAGAGATGATGATAATCATACTAATAGTATGTTATGCCTGAAGTAATGATATATATCAGTAGGATAGATTGGGGATGATATATCTCGATGAGGCTACAATTATTTGTATAAGGTGAAAATAAGGATTCTTAGCTTAACTATGGACAAGAAAAAATGGCATTTGATTCAATATTTGGAGCTTCCTATGTATTTTTGTATTTTCTAATGTTTTTTGGATTTTATGGGATTTCTATTTTTTTGTAGTTTTTAATGGATATTTGGACTGACACCTAAGATATAAATAAAGGGAAAAATAGTTCTATACCTATAAAATGAATATGAGGATGAGAGTGGAATGTTTTAAGGATGTAAGGATGGAAAGTGTGAGGGAAGGATATCCAAAAATTACTTAAAATAGGAGTCATATACTAAATGATTTTTATATCAAACCTATGTGTGTTGTAATGTGCTCCTTGTGGAAGTGTGGGTGTACCAATATTTTTATGAAATGTGGTTCAAGACCTCTTTCATGTTCTTATCAAGATCAAATCTAGATAAGGGATGGATACATTGGCAAGGATGGGACAAATTGGATAAATGGATGATTAGGCTTGGATGGATGTGGATAATAAATGATGAGGTGGAGTGAAAATGAGATGGAATAGGGATTCCCCAAAGTAAAAAGGTACATATAGACAATAGACACTACACATGGCACCATAAATTAGTTTTCATCATGGTACTTGTCTAAAGTGTCATAAGAATGGATTTCACTTTTGAACATTTATTTCTCTTTCTATTTTTTATTTTTTATAATTTTGTAATCATTTTTTATAATAATAACATTAGATCCATAAATCATAGATGTCCTTGAGTTGTATGATGTTCGTGGGGCCTTCAAGCGACCAATTTGTAGGCATCTGCTCCATATTTAACAATGCCAATGTAAGGACCAAACTAGTTGGGTTAAAACATTCCTTTCTTTTCCCATTCTGCATTAATATTCTTCTAATTTTAATTCAAGACAAGATATCCAATCTCAAACTCTTTGGATTTTATCTTATTGTTATAACTAGCTCTTAATTTAATTTGATATGCTTGTAGATGATTAAGTGCATTGATCCTTTTCTCATCCAAAAGTTATAACTCATTCAACCTTGTAACTTGTTATTGATTAGATCATCAATTATTTTTATAAAGATGCAAGGATGGTATATCAATATCAATTGGAAAGATAGCTTTGGTTCCATAGACAATTGAATATTGGATTGCTCTTGTGAGTGTGTGAATGCTGGTGTAGTAAGCCCATAAGGCAAGATAAAGTTGTAGATGCTAATCATGACCAACATCATTTATAATATACTTAAGGATTTTTATTATATTATTATTTAATGCCTATACTTATATGTTATTTTCATGGTAATATAGACTGAACCATCTGTGTCTAATATGGAAGCAAGTAAAAACTAATTTTACATCCTTATTTTTAAAAGAATTACCATTGTCATAAATGATGGTAGATGGGATACCATAATGAAAAATGATGTGATTAAGGATGAAATTTGATATATTTCTTATTTCATACATGAAAAGGATTGCCTTGATGAAGTACTTCATAAGTAGGAATCATTAGTTATTTGACCAAGAATTAGATTTTTATAATGTCTATGTATCTATAAGAGAGAACTGATGGTTGTCATAGCATCTACTACTTTTTTATTGGTATGAGGAACCTGGTCAAACTAGATATGTTTGAAGTATGGTTTTAACCTGTCAACAATTCTCTTATAAAGTAAAAACTTCTTTTTTTTGGCTTGATATTCTTAATTGACTTTTTTTTATTATGAGTTGTAAATCTCCATATACTAGTAGGTGTTGAATACTCCATTGGGTGGCTATTTTTAGGCTTGAAATGAGAGCTTCATATTTTTCTATGTTATTGGTGCAAGGGAATCCTATTCAAAATGCCTTTGGTATAACATTACCGTGTGGAATAGTTAATAAGATACTTTCCCTTGATCCATGATTGGTAAAGGAACTATTAAAGTACAACTATCATTTGGATGCTTCATCAAGGGATAAGATAGACTCATATGGAAATCCAATCTTTAATAGTTTATTGTCTATAAAATATGTATCTACTAATTGATCTATAAGAATTTATCCTTTAGTAGCTTTTTGTTTCACATGATCAATGCCAAATTCATTCAATAACATGACCAACTTATCCATCCTTCGTATAATAACTAATTTTTATTGGAGGTACTTGAGTGGATCCACTTAATAAATTTTATTTGTTTGATTGTTAAACATGTAATGTCAAATATTTTGTGAAGTAAAGGCAATAACCAACCATGATTTTTCAATTGTGGTATAATTGATTTCATAAAACACCAAAATTATGCTTAAGTAGTATACCACTATTTCTATTCCATGTTCATCATGTTACTTTAGAAGTGCCCCCAAGGCATGCTAAGTAGTTGATATGTATAATAATAATGATTTACTTGGAATGGGTGGCATCAAAATTGGTGTTTAAATAGATATAATTTAAGGTTTTAAGATACCTATCGACATCCTTCATTATATATAAAGATAAGATCCTTGTTAAGAATATTTGTGAATGGTTGACATTTGTCTATAAGTTGGGATATGAATCTTCTAATGGCTTTGATCTTGCCTTGCAGCCTATGAAGCTAATTGATATTTTTAGGTGGTGGCATTTACGTTATAACTTTGAATTTAGTAGGATCAACCTCTATGATCTTCTTGATATAATAAAGCCCAAAAGTTTTCCTAATGTGAACCCAATAACACACTTCATAGGATTTAATTGGAATTTATAATCCCTTAACCTTTCAAATATTGTACATAATAATATATGATGATCCACCCTAATATTTTATTTAGCCAATATGTCATCAACATAGTCTTTCACAATGTCATGGAGCATATCATGTAAAATTACATTTATTGTTCATTGATATGTTGTTCCTGATCAAGCCTTATTGATGTCTCAAAATTTAATGCATACTTCGATTCTTGTTACACTATTCCATAAGAATAGTGTGTTACCATATTAATTTGAGTGTTAGTGCATTACTAGAATGATATTTGAGATCCATTTAGAGTAGTCATTTTTCTTAATAAATCTAACATCTAAGTGTTTTATCAATTCTTATTAAACCAGTAATGACACTTTGGGATGAAGTTTTATAAGTATTTTCTTGACTAGTTTTGTATCCACATGAATTACTAGGCAATGTACCACAAGTGAAGGATCTAGTTGTGGCATGTATATATATGACTAGGTAAAAACATCTACAATTTTTTTCAATATAATGATAAGGATTTATCATTCTTAATCACTGAGGGTGGTTGCCAACTTAATGATTTTGGGATTTTTTATGTGCCAATGTTTACATCAATAATTTCTTCAATCAATAATGTGGAACCATCTTGAAACTATGTTGGTGCTGGTGGAAGGTGGAGTTCCTCATCTATGGGCACTTTAGATACATTTTACCCAATAGACTTGTATTTTATTTCTTCATTTTGATTTTTTCATTCGATATCACCTTAGAGAGGTTTTCATTAGGGGACTTTATTTTTTTTCATTTTCATTTTCGTTTTTATTTTTTTAGTATTTTACAGTAAGGAACTCTTCTTGTTCCCCAAAGTATGTTGACGTACTCAAACTTATTTTAAATCCCTTTTTATGTTCTCCCAATGGAATAATAGCTTTGATTCTCATGAATTATATGAGTACTTATTTGTTTTTTAAGACATTGAGTGGTATTGGATTTTGTTGGTCCCAATTTATGAGCTCATGATACTTTAGTTTGAGATAGTTATTTCATCAAATATATTTGCAGTGAAAGGTATTCATATCAGCTACGAATATAACTTGTTTCAATTTCATAAGAGGATTCCTTAGACATCATGGTAGAATCAATGATGTAATCATATGGATCACCATTAGGTGGTTTGTAGCTGATGCCATTGTATGATTTATTTTATCAGGAAATTATATGTTCTAAAATTCCTTATTCATAGAGACAGAGGACCTTGAATTTTTTATTCATAATGTTACACATGATTTCCTTTGCTAAAGGATATTCATTATTTTGGAAATAAGTTGCAAGACCATCATTAAATAGCCATGAATATTTTGAACTCTTGATCTTTTCTAATAAAATAAATCCTCCTTTAACAAAAAAGGTTTTACCAAATTGATGGGATATTTATGCTTTATTTATGATTTAATGGGGCCTGGCATGGTTATTAGGAGACATGTGCAATTTTCATACATAGAAGGTATCCAAGATTTCATATTCTCTAATACCTTTGTAAATGATTTTGAACTTAGATTTAGAGGATGTGGATTTGGAATAATAATTTTCATAATGGATGGTAAATGATTTGTATGGATAGGTGGTTTTGATAACATGGATTTATCTGCCTCGTAGTTGTCTTTTGTAATAGGTAAATGATTTGTTTTTTTATATCTCCCTTCCAAAAATTTGTAGTATTTTAAGGGTTGGGGATCACTAGGAATGGTAACTTCCATACCATAATTGGGGAGTTTGATGCATTGGTTAATCATGGATGGAACATCATGCAAGGCATGAATTTATCATTAGTCAGGGATGATGTTGTATAAAATGTCAATATCAATGACATGTAGTAAGGTTTGGTGTGTGATAGGACCTAACATGATTTGAATATGTATTATACCAATTTACTAATGTTTTTCATTTTCATAAGCCTTTATGGTGATTTTTTTAGATTTTAATGTTGCTTTCATATAACCTAGATGTTTAATCAAGGTTAAAATGCTTATATTTAGATTAGACCCATTGTCTATAAGTACCTTATTTAATTTATATTTTGAAATGATGGCTTAAATTAATAAAGGTAATTTATGAGATGGACCTATAGGTAAGATGTAATTTTGGTCAAACATGACTTGGTGGTTTGAGGATAACTGTCTTACAAGTGCTTGAAATTTGGATATATTTATGTCTTTTGGGACTCTTGACTCCTGTAAGGCTTTATAAAAGATATCACTCTAAGAATTAGATGTTTTGAGGAGGTCTAAAATGTATATTAAGGATGGTTTATTCTTAATATACTATATGATATTGTATTTACCTTTATAAGTAGGCATAGGAGGCCTTGGGATAATTATTTTTGCACACCTAGTGGTGACTATGTAATCTTATGATTTGGTATTGGTAACGGTGATGTGTTTGTCCATATGTTGTACATGATTGATGAAAATGTCAAATGGATGGGTAGGTTACTTTTAGTTAATATTTTTTGTTTGGTTTTGACCTTGGTTCATTTGTGAATAAATTTGGTCATGTTTCAAAAACGGATCTTGGTATATACCTAAGTTTTCATTTTTAGATGTGGATGCATTTCCTTCTATCTCTATGTCTCTGTGATCAATTAAGTCTTGGACATAATTTTTCAATTTAATGAATCTATTAGTAGAGTGGCCATTTATCATATGGAATTCATTGTATTCATGTTCCTTAAACTAGGTTTGTTTGGGTATCTTTCCATCAAATGTTTTGGTTTATGGGAACACTATCATGTTTATGGATACTAGCCTATGGAAAACTAATTCAAGAAATACTCCTAAAGTAGTATAAGTATTTTTTTTCACCTCTTTTTTTGGTTAACCCCTAGGTATGGTGATGTTTGGGGTATTTTTTACATTTTGGACATGTTTGGCATCAATTACCCCACCACCAACTAAATTTTTATTATTGTTAAAGAATTTGGGTTTCTCATATTGGGTTTATCCTTAGTTATCCTTATGGAATATTTTGATAATTAATTTGATTATAATTTATCTTTAAATTTTAACTCATATTTCAATGATTTTGTCAAATGAATTTTCACAATCATCTTGGAAGTGGAAGGACATATTTAGATTGAGATTATTTATGAAAATGATCAATTATTTCTCAAGATTATCCAAGGGAACCAATTGGCTAAGCCACACCATATTTTTAATAAAGAGGAGAAAATTTGATCATTTTATTGTTTAGCACTACACATGTCTCGCATGGTGATTTCATGTTTGATGTTATATGAAAAATGTTTTACAAAACTCTTAGAGAGATATATAAAGGTGGTAATACACCCTTTTGGTAGACATAGGAACCAATCTAAAGCTTGGCTACCTAAAATTCATGGAAAAATCCTAAGAACTTAATTATCACTATAAAAAACCTCTTGGAGAGACATAAATAATTATTTGATGCACTCTCTAGTCTCACCTTTTCCTTTATACTTGTCAAACTTTGGAGGTTCTAAGTGGGAGGGAAAGGGTACTCTCAACATGTTTGTATTGCAAGGGTATTGAAATAGTTATTCAAACATAAATTTTTTATTTTGTCTTGACTCACATAAATCCTTGGATAACATCCTTTATATATTTCCATTCTTGGAAAAAACATTTGTCCTTGAATGGTGAGGATGATCATTGGTTTTGATTAGATTTGGGTGACTTGAGGATCTGATTGGAAATGATTTGTTGATTATTTGATTAATTGTTTGATTTTAGATTATAAGGATTTATTATGGAAGGATTGACATATGATTTAATATCAACCAAAATTTGGGTCAATATTTAAATGCATTTAGACACAACTAGTTGTTGGTCCTATTGGGCTTGGTTGTCTAGAACTACTTTTCCTTTATCGACATAGATGAGGGAGAGATGATGGGTATTTTTTTTAGTAGACTCTAAATTAGCCTTATTACTACCAAGGCAATTTATATATGGTGTTTTTTCAAGATGGGAGGGGATTTGGTCCCTCCTAATAATGAGGTGACTCAAATTTTCTAGGTTATAGTATAAAGGTAACTTAACCCCTATTTCTAGAAGTTATAATAAGATTTGATCCTTATTTTCAAAAAAATATTTCCTAATTTTGGCATGGTTTTCTCTTTAATTAGACATATCATTAGTCTCAAAGTTATATTTTATCTAATTAGTGACGTTGTGAGTATCATTATCATTTATTTTTACATGATCATTTGATTCTCAAAGTGGAAAGGATATTTACCAAAGGTTTCTTCCCTATATTGAGTTTGATTTAATAGTGATTGAAATATAGTAGCTGGGGCCATAATCAAACTCATTTATATGTGTTTGAATCAGTATTTGATTTTAGAACAAGTGTGTTTTTAAAATTATTTGAAAATTTGGATTTTTGAAAACATGTTTTGGTTGTATTTTGAGATACAAGTCTTGGTTTTTCTTAAAAAAATAAGTTTATGAGTTTTTGGATTATAAAACAAGTTTGTTTTTGGATTAACTAAATCAATTATTGGGTTATAATAAGGGGAGAAAATTAAAAAAATCAATCAAGACAATCCTAAACTAGTCAAGTGTGTGTGTAATAAAGTAGTGGCCCATCGATAGTACCATGAAGCTTGAGAGGTATATGGTGGGTGATCTTGGGGAGTGTTATTTTACCACCACCACTCTTTAATTATGGTCGAAGGTTATTATGATAGTATTTATGAGTTTATCTAAGAATATAATTATATATACCTTTTGGTATGTTAATACTTGATTCCATGAAAGAATGAAGTTATTAAAATCTTGGGTATTGGTGGGATGAAACCACTTTACATCAAGGTGATTATAAAATTGACATCTGTGTAGGCATTGACAATGTTGTACCTAAGCAATTTATATACCCAATAATAACATAGGGTTCATCCTATTACTTGGTGTTGAAATCTAAGTTCGACAAAGCCTCTAGAAATAAAAATAAATAAGACAATCCATTTTTTATTTTGCATATCACCTTTCAGCATAAGGAAAGAACATATGTGGACTAGGCTTGGGATATGTAAATCACTAGGATTGTTTATGATTCTCCAAATCACCTTGTGGGGCAAGAGAAGAGCATACACACACCTTTAATGATACACACAAAATACAAACAAATTCTAATGTTAATAAAGAAAAACTCAATTTCAAAAACATTAACATAAAGATGTTTTAACTTTTATGACTTTTGCCATTGATGTTGTAGAAAACTCTTAGTAGTTTCTATATCATCTTTGAAAATAAAATAGATACATGTTAGCCAGAAAAATAAGTAAAAAAGATGTGAAAAAAACATAAAATGGATTCAAAAATAAATTTGCTAAAACACATAATGAATTCACTATTAGTTAGATCAAAACCATTAGGAGGAGAAAAGTAAAAAAATAGAGCATAAAAAATAGAGTGTGATACTTGAATGATTTCACCAAAGCCAATAAAAAATATTTTGAAACGCAAAATGATTTCATTATTAGCAAAAAATAGGAAAAATAGAAAACACAAAATGATTACCTAAGATGATTTCACTGAATCATAGAACAAATTTTCCATTACTAAGAACAAATTCAATGAAACATAGAATGATTTTATTTTTAGTATAAAAGACTAAAAATAGGAAAAACATAAATAAAAAATGATTACCTGAGATCATTGTAATGAAATCTAGAATGAATTTGTCATTCCTTAGAATGAATTCATAATTCCTCGAAATGATTTCATTGAAACATAAAATGATTTCATTTTTATTCAAACCTACACAGGTAGAGATTGAAAATAGACATAAACTATTATACAATACAAATTCACCAATTATCAACATAATTTTTCTATTAGGACAATACAAATTCACCACTTTATAATATAAATTCATTGAAACTCGTAAGATGACAAAAATGGATTAAAATTGTTTGGAACTAATTTTATTCCACTTGAAACATCTAAAAACTTATACCTGGACAATGCCAATATAGGTTAGACTATAAAAACACATGAAACACACTAAAAAAACCAATGAAAATATGTCATAAAAAGTTTGGGAATGGGTCCCACCAAGCATGCTAGAATGTGAATGAAAAATTCAAAATTGAAACTAAAAACTAAAAAAGATATTGAAACCATATTCTAAACTCAACGTAAACCTCAAATAGATCTTGAAAGAGAAAAACACAAGACACCTTCAATTAAAAAATATGAATACACCTCTCCATCATTACCTTGGATTTAATATTGATCACTTGATATGTGGTTACTCAAATGAAACTCATATGCAAATAATTTCAATAGGGTAACAATAAGTTGATTGATAGGTTTGATATCAAGTGGATGCATGATAATTTTGATAGCTTATGTGATGATACTCACAATGGAGGAAAGTATGTCAATTTATAGATTGTTTGGAGGGAAAATGTATAGTAAGATTTAATCCATATTTATTTATTATTTTTTAATTGCAATGGTGGATATTCAATGTTTGAATCAAATTCATTCAATGGATTTGTTAAGGATTTATGAGTTGGTTGTAAAAAGTGGTCAAGTTTTTTGAAAGGGAATGAATGAGTTGATGGTCATTGAATGGGTTGAATGTCTTAAATAAGTTTGTTGGAATGTGAAAAAATGCCTTAAATGAGGTTGTTAGGATGCATAATGTCTTAATGAGGTTTGAAAATGGATTAAATTCAGTTGGTTAAGGGAGATGATGATGTGGATTAGATAATTACTATTTATTAGTTATTTATTTATTTTGAATTTTGGGGGCATGATTACATTATTTATTAAATTAACTCATATAGATTAATTATTTAATTAATCTTGTAGAAAAGAGAGAAATGTTGTCTTAGTCGGTTCTTGGTTTATTTAGACTAGTGACAATCATGGGATATTCCCTTTATGCTGAAAATTTGAATACTTGGTTGTGCCAACATCAATCCACATAAGGCATAGGCCTTATGCACTCACATAATTTACAATTGAGAAGGAATCAGGGCATGTGTTGGGCTAGTTATGTCATGGTGAAAGGATTAAATAAGGGGTACTATGTAATTAGACAAAAGATTTAAGTAGATCCAAAGGCACAAGCCCTTCATGGACTAAGTTTGGTGTCATCTAAGTGCTTAAGGGGTCATAAGGCTACTTACACTCAAACTCCTCATGTTAGACATGTCCTCTTAACAAGGATAGGAATACTTGGCACATAACCTATACTCATTTTCTATATAGAGTTATGATGATGTCACCATTTATTACAAGGATTCTATTAGTGAAGCAAACCAAAAAAATTGCATGAGTACTAATTAAAATATTTCTATTGAAAGTAAAACATTACCTACATGCACATTCCCTTAGTAACTTAAAAGGACAAATATACTAGACATAGTATAATTTAATGCAATAATATTTGTCATTAATCAAAATTCATTATATAGTTTAGAGTTCATAGCATTCATAATAGAGTATATGCTCAACACATACTACTTAACAACCTAGATGCTCACAGGTGAGTTTGGGCATTTACAAGAGGGGCCTTCATGGTTTCTAAGTTATTTCTAAGCCTAATGTATATCGAATCATTATATATTAAGGATTCATTTTTCTAGAGGTCCACTACAATTCTTCATCTCTCTAATTCATCTAGATCAAGCTCCTTAAATAGATTTTAAGAGCATCTTTTCCAGGGTGGAAGGTGCACACTAAGTGACGAGATGGATCTAGGTCATTATAACTACTAGTTCTATGACTCTGTAAAGTTTACACTATATTCACCATGTCTCACCAATCTGAGAAGATGCCCTAAAAATTTGAGAGATAGTTAACCACTTGTTAGCTAGCATAAGCTATGTGTTTCACCCTCCAACTAGTACCAAATTGGCTAACCACTACACAAAATGATTCCTTTGTGCCTAGGTGGATGTTGTGTTGGTGTGAATCATTTACTTAATGAGTTAGTGGCCCAAAATTACCACATATAAAAACTTTAGTCCATCCTCAGACTAGGCTTTCAAGCTCTTGAGAGCACAAAACTCAAGCACATTATCCTTAAGTTCAGTGTTGAAGTATTCAAAGCCCTTAATAGTGATCTTAATTTCTTCAATGGCGCTATCTATCTTAGAAGATGCAGTAGTGAGTGCAAGCACATCCATTTTATCCAGTTCCTTTTGAAAGGCCTTGACATTGGATATTGCCTTTTCACACTCCTATCTAGTATCTCTCCTTTCTCATAGGATTTAGTCTTTAGAGAGTGGAAGAGTGCTTCCAAGTTATGCTCTTGATCCTTAATCTAGTTACTAAGTGCATTGATTCTTCCTATGACTTGTGCCTACTCTGACCTGCATGACAAGTACACTTACACCATCAACTTCTTTTTTTTTGCCTAATTTAGACATACATTTATAATTAAGACTTAGTTGGAGAAGCTTAAGAAAATGGCATCTATTGCATCCATGTCATCTTGTAATTTAGTGAAGAAGTCCTCTACCTCATAGAGCTTATCAACTAGCTCTTTCTATAACACAACATTGGGATCTTCTTCTTCTTGCATCAACTTAGGTTTTAACCTTAGGAGCATCTACTCCACCAACATAAATTTTTTTTTGACCTATAAAAGGTCTAAAGTATCTACGTAGACCAGAAGAGATGGTTTGACTGCCTACATACACTCATAAAGTTATTACAACTTGAATTTTGTGGATTTCACTTCATCCTTGGCTTTTTTATGGAGATTTTTCCATTTTCTCACCTTACCATCATTAATGATGTTTCGATGGACAAATTTTGTGGCCATCCTAATCAGTTCATTCATATATTGGATTGGGTTCATAGTATGAGGGTTAATAAAGAGGGAGTCTTGACCCTCATTAAGCTCTTCTAGGATCAAACTATCTACCTTAGGATCCTCAAATTGGGGCTCATCTATGTAGTGGTCTAGTTCAAACAAGAGTTGTTTGTGCATCCTATTCATGGTGGGTTAGGGGGTCATAGTGTCATACATATAGATTTCTTCATGCACCCATCCCTTCTATACCTTCTCCCTTATATTCAACTATTTTTCATCCTTCTTGACAATGGTTTTTCTATCTGTACTTCTTCCTCTTCACTAGCACCACCACTATCTTCAACACTCTCCTCAGAGGACTCTCTTGTTTGATCCTTGGGGGTTTCTTCCTTGGTCTTCTCCCCCTCATCTATTTCTTCATCTTGAGGTTTCTCAATACTCACCTCTAGGGAAATTACTTTGGCACTAGCTCCACCTTATTGTTGCATGGGTTTCATTGCTATCTCTAATTATTTTTGTAAGGCACCAATATCGCCTTATTTTTTTTAGGCACCCCTTCACTACTCAGGCATGATTCTTGTGCAATTTTGTTTGCCTTCTTGGTGGGGGCACTTGGTGCTTGCCTGACTATTTCAACTACTAGTATAGTGCTTATGGGAATTTTTAGGGACCTTTTCTCTAACTTAGGTAACTTATTTTCCTTGGCAAGTTTCCACTTCTCTTCAAGCACTAATGCCTTATTGATGTCCTCCTTGCTCAATCCCATTTTATTCCATGCTAATCTTTTCTCCTCAACTATTTATGAATGTGGTGTGGAGGCTTCTTCATTGGATTAGGGGTTTGTTTATTCCTTTGTTTCCTCAAGCATAATGGTCATGTCACTTTTTAGGGATTTTTGTACATCCTTGGTGCCTCGCTTCTCTTCTCCTTCTTATATCTATAGTATATAGGACTTGACTTGGTCATCTTTAGTTTCATCCTCTATTATGTGCACGAGAGTCACTTTTTTCTCCATGTCTACAAGAGTTATAATCGAGAACCTAATAGGTCCCTTAGTATTTTTCTTATAATTATTACTAGAAGAAGCACTCTTTTGCATGAAGGTCATGTGCTTCTTTAGATCTAGGGGTGCAATTGGTTCTTTGGAGGTAGTCTTTAACTAAATGTGCTCCATGATCTCTTCAAGCTCCTCACCCCATTTTATTTGGAGTGTCTTCTCTTGTAGCTTTAGTGCATCCTTCCTTTCAATGCAAACTAGGAGGGGCAATAATCATCCTTTCTAGGCACCACCATTATTGCATGGTTTAATTTCATACTAGAGGTTGAAGATCCTCCCATTTATTATCACTCTATGGAGGAGATGTATGTCTATCCTATTGGTGTCATCTTCCTCATATTTTATGGCCTTGGATCTAAGTTGCACAAACTAGTGCCCCATCTCACTTCTATCTTGATCCATAGTCTTGATTAGGATCATAAACTATTATGCATTATGGATAATCCTTAGTTATACCATGAAATACTTGGCTAAGAATGCAATAGGTAACTAGATCCACCTTGATAGGTTCCCATCCATGAGCGTTAGGTGCACCATGCATAAGTTTTGCATCATGGTAAAGGTTGCCATTACCACTAGTTATTGGGGAATTTATTGAGGGATGTGCCACTCTTTCATAGAGGATTATATGTACCTATCACACCACCCTTTCACCCTACTCTTGTACTTCTATGATAATATAGGTGGGTAAATAAAGTCTTGGTACTTCATCGTAGGGGACTCATGGTTTGGTGGGAACAACCATATGTGGTCATCATCACCATCTGGCATACCTATCTCCTCCATCACTATAAGATTCAACATATACCCCCATCGAAATGTTTTTCACACTCGATGGCACTCTTGCATGTTTTTTACAATCTCCTCAATAATGAATTTGGAGATGTTTAATTTCACACCTTGTACTATGTGGTGGGAAATTCATAAGAAGGTCTTGATAATATCATACCAATGGCTATCAAGGCATAGTTTGGAGCTAACCAGGTGTGCCACTACCCTTGTACTAGGGTCTTGGATGTCCTTGATGGGGAATATAAACCCTGACTTGTAGTAGTCTAGGAGCTTTGAGACCCTTTCAACCTCCACTTCATCCTCCATCATTTCATGGATGTCTACCCTTGCATTAGGTAGTCCCATGATTACACTAATAGGGCTCATTGAGATGCTCATGTACCATATTATAAAGTAAAAATGGTTACCATGTACTTGTGAGAGGAGGAACTACACCAATTCTTATGGCTTGTCAAAGTTTGGTAGCTCAAATAGTTATATGTCATTCATGTTTACTAATTTGTCTCTAATGGAGACATTAAAAAGTGTGGCACCCACCTTTGTCTTCTTCCCCATGTCTACCATCCAATCTTAGTTCAACTCTTGAATCCATCACCAAATACTCTTTTATTGTAGATATTTGTGCTTTCACCACCATATCATTAACTTCACTTAACAATTTATTCAATGAAGTGATAGGTGATTCAAATGATCACTTCCTATTGACCATTGGATGGGTGCGAGTTATCTTGACGATCATTCTCTTGCTCTTGGTTTAACTTGGAATGATATTTATCATTATTATGGTAACTTGGGAACAATGATTCACATGTATGCAATTCAACCTCTTAAGTTCCATCTCTTCTCAGTGTTATGCTTATTTACAAGTGTGCCTCTCTTTCTTAGTTGATTTATCTATGATTTCATGTCTCTTTATTTGGACTTACATATCCTATACAAATCCTTGCACTGGTCCTCTAGTGCCTCACTCTCTCCTATTGATTTCTTATTCACAAACATCTTATTCACCTCCCTTAAACTATTTTTATTTATAGCTTTTTTGAACTAGCATACTTTACAACACCTAAAAACTTAGGTGTTTGGTGTTAGGCACTTAAAAAGTGACCATGCTCGACTCACCCAAATGGATTTATCCATGTGTAAGCACCAAAAGGTTCTCTTGGAGGCTTGAAAGTGCCATGATTATTCACCTAATAAAAAAATAAACAAACATAACGAAAGATTTGTCTTGTTTCAAATTTTATTATGGTCAAAATGAAGTAATTGACTTGTGTCTGGGAAGTTAGTATCAAATGGTGCAATCAACATCCTAGTGATCATATAGCTTCAACTTATTATAATTGAAATTCCCAGGGAGTATTTCACCCATCAACATGTGCATCTTGTATGTGCCAATCTCTAATATAATGTGGATGATATAAGGTCCCATCCATCAAATCTACAACTTGCCTTAGTGCTTGAGGTACTTAGAGTCATATAGAAAGACCAATGCACCTTATATAAATACCTTATGCTTGATGTGATTATCATGCCATATATTTTGGCATGCCTTTTTTATTTTCTATCTCTACCATGCTTGGGTGCATGTCTCATCTAGGTGCTCCAAGTATTTGAAATATGTGCTCAAAGACTCTTGGTCATCCAAATGACCAATACATGCGATGCAAAATGAGGGCACTATGAATTCCATAGGTAAAATGGCATTTTTTCCAAATATCAATTGAAATAGTGTAGCCTTGTTTAGGCACTTTTAAGTAGTGCAATAGGTTCACAATATTGTTGACACATGGTCATCCCAATGTTTATGACCAACATCACATATTTTTTTGAGGCACATCCCTAATATTTCATTAAATGCCTCTATGGTTCCATTAATTTTGGGATGGTAAGGTGTCATTTTATGGTGTGCCACCATATATTTAGTCAATAAGATCTAAATAGTTTCATTGATGAAGTATGCACCATGGTTTATATCAAGCTAAGTAGGGGCATCCATAGTGACTGATGATATTCTCCCAGATGAATATTGATACTATGATAGCTATATAATCTTTGCTTGGCACTACTTCAACCCACTTGGTGAAGTAATCTATGGAAACTGGAATGTATCATGCACCTATGCACCTCATACTGGGAGTAATAGGTTCAATAAAGTCAATAGACCATTTTTTAAATGGCACCTAGGCAAGGATTGGGATGAGAGGCATCTCATCCTGGTATTTTGATTTTTTTGTGCACTGGTAGATGTCACATGCTTTGGAATACTCTTTTGTGTCATAAAATTAAGTTGGCCACCAAAAGTATAATTGTAATACTTTACATGCCACAACATCCCCAATGTAATAGACCCCTATAATCCCCTTATATGTCTCTTATAATATTGAGTCCCATTTGTGATCTAGGACATATCAGTGCATGACATCATCATAGATCAAATTATACAATTCCCTTCCAATGATTTGAGAAGGGGTGGTGCAAACTACAAGTTGTTTCTTTTGCTTAGTCATCATGGTTTGGGGTGCAAATTTAGAGGTTAGAAATCTCTACCAAGTCTTTGGGGATGCATTACAACCTGTAAAGTTATTCATTAGGTATATCATCCCCAATTGGGACTATCATTTTATTAGAGTTGATATAGGATAAATGGTTTGGGCCCAAGTTTTATTATCCAAGCTTTACTAAAATTAAGAGCAGGAACTCATAAAATAAAACAATCCATCAACAAATGTACCCATGTAGAATGGGCTTGTTCATTAGGTACTTAAGTGCCTCATGATTAGTGAAGAAGATGAAAGGGGTCACTAGAAAATATTGTCAAATTTTTTAAGGGTATATACCATGGCAAGTGCCTCACACATAGTTGTGGTATAGTTTTGTTTTAGCTTGGTTAGTTTTTTATTTGGAAAAGAAATGGGATGATTTATTTTTACTTTGCCTATTTGAACTAGAATATCACCAATTATGGTACCAAAGGAATTTATTTAGACATGGGAGTTTCCCAGTCGATAAATTACAATATCAGTGCACTTGCTATTTTGATCTTTAATGTCTCAAAATCATATTCCTAAATTGTGCGCTAATAGAATGGGTCATCATTTTGCAAGATCTCTTCTAGTGGCACCATAATCTTGGCATAGTTACTTATGAACTAATTATAGTACCTAAAATGTCCAATAAAGGTTCAAACATATTTATACATTTATGGGTTTTAGATTTGAAGGATGATTACAATATTTTTTGGATCAATGAGTAGACCATTTTTGTAGATGATGTGCCTAAGCAAAGTACCAAATAGTGTTACAAAAACTCACTTCTTGAGGTTTAATAAAATTTACAACTGCTTGCACCTTTCAAACATAAGGTGAAAGTTGTCATAGTGATCCTTTACTAACCCATACACTATCCAATCATCTAAGTATAATTAGAGGAACTTGTGAATGAAGTCTTTGAAATAAGTGATCACCACTTGAGAGAACATGGCTAACACATTTTTCATCTCAAAGGGCATTATGCTGTAAGAAAAATAAACCCATTCAATCATAAAGGTGGTTTTAGGCTTGTATACCTCATTGATTTAGACTTGATGGTATCATGAGAACCCATCAGTAAATGTGTATATCTCACAACCTACGATGCCATCCAAAACTTCATCAATGAATAGAGTTAAAAAGGGGTCAATCATGTAGGAAACATTCAAGAGCCTATATTCAACACAAATCTAGATGTGCCCATCCATTTTGATGTTGATGACCATGGGGATAACCCATTTAGATTATTGCATGGGGTAGATGATGCCTAAGGCTAGCATGTCATTGATCTCTATCTTGATTTTAGCATGAATATTTGGGTTCATGTTGTAAACTTACTTCTTGATGGGTCTTGCACCATCGAATACTTTGATGTTCATCTTCTTGAGGGACTAGTGCATGTCTTTCATATATTTGTAGTTATAAGGGAATAAGTCTTAGAATTCCTTCAGGAGATCTACAATATACACCAATTTTGTGTTAGACCAATAGGCACCCAAAGTGGTAATTTTTGGTTCCCTCTCTAAACTAATATCTACCTTGGTAGTTCTTAATGGCACTCAATAGGGTTCATTATTCTCTTAGTGTGAATCCTCAACTTGTCTATTACCCTCAAATATTTCTACCCGAAGATGGGTAGGGTCTTCTTCTAGGGTGTTATCCTTAACTTGGTGCACTAACTTCCTTTTACCTGTCAATTCATCTAGTTACATGCCTTTTATGTGTCATCATCTTCATTGTTAGAGTCACTATTAAGAGTTTGATATTTGAAGAAGGTTGGGAGTGCTAACCCTTTATTTTTGAACATGTAATTTATGCACTCCTTTAATATTTCATTGTCCTCAAATACTGACCTTCAAACTACCTCTAGTGGTTTGATCAATTCAATGTTTTATGAAGAAAAGGAGAAGGTGTGAATAAACCACTCCTTATTGGCCTCATAATTGATTGTCTTGTGGTGCATCCCATCAACTTCATACCATGCCCATGCCCAAGTCTTTAAGGTCCTATGAAATGTGTGCAACCATAGATTCCTTGGGAATTTTTTTCTATAAATAATACACATCTATTCGTAAAGACATACATATGTGATAGGGTTAGAGTCACCAGAGTAGGCTGAAATGTCCAGGTCCTCATTGATCTTTCTAAGCCTGATATAAATATATTCCTTTACATCCTACCAAGTTGGTAAGATAGGATTCTATACTTCCTACCAATTATGGGTAGTGCTCTTTAATGTGTATACTACTACACCCATTCTATCCACCTCTTTTGGGATATATGACTCAAGGTCACAGACATAGTCTTCCACTAAATTACTCCCTTCATATCTTGGAAGTGATAAAAGTGTACCCTTACTAAGGTGATACACTTTTCTCCCTTCTTATTGGCATAAGGTACCCATATTTTATAAGTGTGCTTGATTAATACCTAGCCTATTTTTACTAGTTTTGGCACCTTTATGCATACTAAGTGGTACCATTGACTAGTGGTCTTATATGCTTCCTTGACCCATCGATCACAAGTAACATCAGTGGTGTCTAAAGTTGATTATACATATTCACAAGAGAGGATTACTTAATCATTTGGTTCTAGAGTCTTGACACTTTGAACCATGATGTTAAAGATGTGGTTGATCTCATCCTTGATGTCCATATTTTTGACATAGGGGGGTCCTTGGTCATTTTAGAGGGGTATAACTACCCTCTCCTTTCCATTCTCAAATGTCATGTATCACATTTTGAAGAGAATATTTTCATTGTTTACATAACACCATGGCCTTCCTAATAGTGTCAGGTAGTTATCGTGCTCTTCTAACTTGATCACTTTAAAGTTAGCACAAAATTTGGCATCCATGATATCTACAACTATGCTCTTCATAATTCTAATAGGCTTTACCCATGTCTTATTGGCCAAGATGAGTACATGAGGGGAAGGCCTCAAGGCTATTCTACCCATTTTCTCTTAGGTATTCTTCGTCAAGATGTTGAACTCAATGCCTTTGTTTATAAGGACTTCAAAAATAGACCATCCATTAATAGTGGCATCCACTAGTTCTTGGTCATATTCAAATTTTTGTGTATGTTAATATTCTCATGCCCTTTCCATGCATAACATGGTGAATTAAACTTGATTTTGACTCGCATGGTCTAAGATAAATTTATTCAATAAGGGAAACATTCCCTCTATCTATAAGAGGTGTAAAATCTCAGTTAATTCTTGTATCTTAGTTTCCTAAATAAACTACTTCTTACGAGAGGTAACAACCTATGCTTCTAGGTCTTAAACTAATTATAGCTCTCCTTGTAGGTTTTATATGACACTCATAGCCTATTATAACATGTCTTTCTAGTGCATTAGTTCTAGGTATGGTGAAAATTTGGGTTCAAGCTATATTATGTACTCATTATGACACATCCCCATATTCTAAAGGTAATTCAAGTACTGGTACAACTGGAAATTGAGTGGTGAATTCACTACGAGTAGTTTCATATACCTTGACTATCTCTATGCATGTCAGTTATTGTTTTGGGGTCCATTTCTCTATTTTCTATTTGTACCTAATCATTCTTTCACCCTTGTCTATTCTAGGCCTACCTTGGGCTAAATGTTTTTATAGGTTAGGGCATTCTTCAACCTTATGGGACCCTCAACAATACCCACACATGGGATATGTAGGGCAGTCAAACTAATGATGCTCTATTGAACCATACTTATAATTTTAGTGTGATGGGAACCTTCCACCACTGTAAACTCTACCTTTCCCTATGGTGCCTTATTACATCCCAAAGCTTGTGTTTTTTTGGTCATATCACTCATTACCTTAGTTATCCTACTCTCTGACTGCTTTAATGGCCTATCATGTGACTCTTTCCATGTTCTCATGCATTTCATAAATCACTTAAAAAATAGTAATAGAATGGGTGTAGGTGTCACAAAAATGAAAATATATTGTTGTGTTGGCTTGAATGGTGCATTATAAAAAAGGGTAGTTGTAGATGTCATGCACTTCTCGATAGACTTTATAGCTTAGAATTAGGGTGCACACATTCCTCAGTGGGTAGTTAGTATTATTATGGCCCTCAAATTCATAGTCAGTACACCATAGTCCACTTTGAATATTATGTGATGATATGGAAGTAAGATTCTAGAATTGGGAGGCCATAGATGCAATTTGTGCTTCCATAAATGGGTTAATCTTGGTATCAACACTTTTGACAACCTTAGATCTAAGCAAAACTTCAAATGCTTCTCAAGGGTCTATAAAAGTCTTCATAGAAATCACTCTTAGAAGTGATAAAAGAAACCAACTAATGAACCACTATGCATGATGGGAAGGGTAAATAACATATGGAAGCTTTGATAGGAAAATTTTGAACCTTGCATTGTATAAGCACACACTCTCTGAGAGTCCTTGTGTAATCTCTTTTAACATGATGATGCTCTATTGTTCAAACTCTAGATTGTCAAATTCTTTTAGGAATTCATGTTTTAGGGTATCATAGTAAACCATGGCCTTGTTAGGATAAAATTTCATATACCAGGTGTGGGCATGATCGAGTGGTTATAAAATAGGTAGCCTTGTGATCTGATTGGGTTATGCCCCTCATGTGCCACTACAGTTCACACTTTAGCACATGTTCTTTAATATTATGCATACCATGATACTCTATTAAGTGCATATCCAACTCATAGTAGATTTGATGAAAAAAGGTAGCTTGTATCTGAGGTCCTTATCTACCTAATACCTATCTTGGTAGTGATCTTCCAATGCCTTGAACTATGGGGTTAGGCACTAGTCCCATCATTACTATTGGTATAGTTGATGTTGTTGATATTATGCTACTTGTGGCATCAATCCACTTCCTATGGGTTGTTTCCCACCTTGTATTATTGACATAGGCTTTGTCGGTATGCTTGAACTCAATTTTTGTTGTGGTGATCTAACACCCAATGGTCTAGAGGTAGTTAGACTCACCTCCTTGAATGGAATAATCTATTCAATCACAAAGTTGTAATCTAAGTCTATAAAATGTCTAAGATCTAAGTCATCAATAGAGTCAATTATTACTTTTGTACTTTATTTAAGTGGGAGATCCAATGCATGAGCATACACCATAGGTTCAAAGGGGGTAGACACATCAAGCATATCTGTAATCACCAAATTCTATAGGAACCTAATGAATTCCATAATTTTCAAGTGTAGATATCAAACCATCGCTTAATTATATCTCTCATCCTCTCACTATTGTATTTCAAAATATCCTTCCCCATGCCCTTCCTATTCACTACAGGTTCTCTCAACACTTCCAAGTTTTATATATTCCATTAGTCGATGTCATCTCTTATTATAGGTTTGTCTTCTGGTCTCTTAGGTGTTAATTTTCTCATCCCCTTCCATTATGCCTCACCTACACATCCCCTTCTCCACCTTTATGTTGCTCATACATGAAATGAATTTTTAGCCTTCCATCCCTAATGTTTCAAAACCATAATATACCATTAAAGTTTTGAGCTCTATGCCAAATTTATTCATAAACATGCCTCTTAGGTTAGATAAAAACTGATACTCCACTTTCTTAGGGCATAAATATGTTGAGACTATGAACTTAAGTATGCAGATATTTAGAGCTCTTTGCCACCATTTATCCACTACTCTAGTCCAAGTAGCATCTAGGGTCTCAAGCCTCTCTAGACACTCCCTTGTCCACTCATAGTGTTGTCTACATCTTCTTCTTCTATGGGTTGAACATGCAACCAACCAACTATACCCATGCTCAGGTAACTCATAGAAAAAAACCTTGTACAAAGCATCATATAGGTTATTCTAAACCCATTTTATTGGATTTTACCCTTGGTAAGTTGGATACTTTAACGTAAATCTATCTTCTACCTGTTGCAGCTAGTGTTCAATTTTTTGAGGGAAAGTTAGTACATCATTCTATCACACCATTGCAACAATAAAATTCAACATGGGTCCTGACAACAGAACCAAAATGTTGTATAAAAGAGAGAAATTTTGTCTTAGTTCTTAGTTTACTTCAACTAGGTGCAATAATGGGATATTCCATTTACACTAAACATTTGAACAGTCAGCTACATTGACATCAATCCACATAAGGCACATGCCTTATTCACTCATCTGAAGCATAGTTGAGAAGGAACTAGGTCCCACATTAGGCTAGTTTTGCCATTGAATAAGGCTTCAATAAGGGGTCTTATGCAATTATACAAAATATTTAATTAGATCCAAAGGTGCAAGCCCTTCATGGACTAAGTCTAGTGTCATCTAGGCACTTAAGGGGTCACAAGGCTACTTCCACTCAAAATCCTCATGTTAGACATGCGTTCCTAACAAGGATAGGAATACTTGGCACAAAACCTATACTCATTATCTATAGAAATTTATGATGATTTCACCATTTATAACACAGACTCCATTAGCAAAGCAAACTAGATATATTATATGACTGCTAATTAAAATATTTCTATTAAAAGTAAAACATTACTTACATACGCATTCCTTTAGTAATTCAAAAGGACAAATAAACTAGATAAATTATAATTTAATGCAATAGTCTTCATCATTAATCAAAATTCATTACAAATTATAGCATTCATAACATTCATATCTAAGTATATTCTCAACTCATACTACTTAATGACCTAGAGGCTCACAAGTGAGCTTGGGCACTTATAAAAGGGGAATTCATATATTTCAAACTATTTCTAAGCCTAGTGGTTACTAAAGTACTATCTACTGAGGATTAATTTCACCAGTGCTCTACTTTAATTCTTCATCTATTTATTACATCTCAATCAAGCTCCTTAAATAGATTTCAAGAGCATCTTTTCTAGGGTAGAAGGTGTACACTGAGTGCTAAGTTGGAGCTAGGTCATCATAACCATCAGCTCCATAGCTCTAAAAAGTATATGTTGTAGTTGCCATGTCTTGTTAATCTTAGAAGATGCCCCAAAAATATAATAGATAATTAATTGCCTGTCAATTGGCATAAGATATGTGTTACACCCTCCAACTGGTGTCAAAATGTCAAAAGGATAACCACTACACAAAATGATTCCTTTATGCTTAGGTGGATGTCATGTTGGTATGAATCCTTTACTTAATAAGTTAGGGGCCCAAAAATTAATCATACGGGAAATGTTAGGACTATATGGGATAGTATATCAGTTATGTTATTATTAGGATGAAAATCCAAAATTTTAATGATGGGTAGGTTAGTAAGGAGAATTGGTGAGTGAATAATGTTGATAATTAGTGGATTAAACTATGATAATATAGTGGTAGAATTTAGGTATCTATAATAAGAACACTACACAATAATTTAGTTCTATGAATGCTATAACCTTCATAACATGTGCCAAGCCTATAGACATGTGACACCCCTGTGCACTTTTGAAACACTTTACAACATACCATAAATCATTCTAGCTTAGTGTATGACTCAACATACATACACCAAAACTCTTATACCATGTGGCATGATAGGTGGATTTATCCAATTTTCTGGTATATCATAGATCCTATCAACAACATAGTATTGATGGAAGTGTAATAGTCACACCTACAAGGAAGTCAAGTCATCACAAAAGCATGATATGAATTATTCTTAAAACTGTATTATTTTATAAATATTAGTTGTAAATGCTTTATTTAAGTGATATATATTATAAGACATTGAACATGGTGAGATAAAAATAGAATACTTGCACAATGACCAAGTGAGTGTCTATTATATTCTTACCTAGTCGACCATGTCTATGATAACTTGAATACTTGCATGCCTCAATCATCTCCTATCAAATTATCCCATCCTAGAATAGGTAAATTAGTTAGGATGTTTATACCTCTATGATTATAGGAACCTACTTTCCCTACTTTATATGATGAAACTATAGTCTAGACAATTTAGTAAGGATGTTAAACCCTTGTTTATCATAGGAACTTTCATTCCTCATTTTACTACACATTGTACACATATTTTAATTTAACTATCATTTCTATTGATTATAAGTGGAATCATTATGTGAATATGATGTATTGAAATTTTAATGGTTACTTCCACATTTTTTTCTTATAATTCATTCCATGTATTGTGATTCCACAATTTTGTTTGAATTTACTTATGCATATAATTTCCTTAAATATTTTTAGTAGGATTTCCATGGGGTCTCCTTATAGGCCTTGAATAATGGTATGAGACCTAAGACTATTAGTCCTTCTAGTCTTAATGTGTATATGCAAAGCCAATGAGTTGGTATTTAGATGTGCTCCTTTTCTTATTTGTTATAGTCATGCAAAAATTGAGAAAGAAGCAAATCAACTCCCATATTGAAATGTCTATTTCAAAGTATTTGGAAGACAACACATGATTTATAAAGGAGATCTAACATGTCCAACACCAAAACCAAAAATTTTAAGATGTTCTCTAATCCAAGGAGAAATGATTTAGTCTTAACATGGAGTAACTAACAAATCTCATCATGCACAATGTTAATATTGTTAAGCCTATCTTCCTCAACCTTATTTAACCCAAGGATATATCTCTTATTTTCATTTAGAATCTATAATATGAGCTCTCTACTAAGGATAAATAAATTGAGTGACTTGAATTAGTGAAAAAAGTTTTAAGTGATTGATTCTATAGTTAGTATCAACACTCCATCATGCCCAATTGTGCCATGTGATGGAAGTATATTGATAGACAAGATTTTTTCAAGTCCCTATCATTCATTATAGTATGATTCATCACTAACCTAGTTTGGCACTTTGAGAAGTATACTATGGGATTTAGTTCCATTATGTTGAAGTAAATTGACTATGAATGCCTAGGTAAAAAGGGTCAAGGCATTGTAAATCCCATCAAGTCAGAGATGATACCACATAACATGGGTCTTTGTTACGCTAGATGTAGCAAAGTTGAATGTGATTTCAAACACTTCTCAATGCGGTCATGTGCCATTGATGATTCCACATTAAAATTTGTATAAGATAACCCAAGTGGTTTTACTTTCACACTAAGTTCCTCATCCCAGTACCTATCTAATAAATTTGAAGGAATCATGTGATCATCTCATCCATACTCGACACACATGTCATTATGTTAAAAAGTGTAAGATTTATAACCTATCGATGGTGATGCCGTACAATAAGAAATATAAGATTATGGGTAGTTATTTGTATAGAAGGAACATAAATCACATGCATATACTTCCAAGAAAAATAACCTTGTGCAACAATAACAATGCAAACCAATGTATTTGCCTCAATGGAAACCTATGCACTATCAACGAAAATAAATTCATACAAATCAACCATGCCAAAAGTGAATATGGTGTCATAAAAGACATAAAATACATTCTCTAGTTACTTGCATCCACTATCTTCATAGTTATTATACAACCAAGTAGTTTTGGGATATTTATGCTTGTATTCTATATGGAAAAAAAATTGTACTCCACCTATTTTTTTTTTAGAATTTTAGTACAAATAACTATGCATTCACTAAAAAATACACTGTAAGTGGATGGACCTTGAAAAATGGGAATAAGTCTCATCCTATCTATAAAAATCTAAAAAATGTAAATATTTCCAAATCAGTAATGCGCTAGATAATAAAATTTCACGTTATACATATACATATATAGTGATCTATGCATAATGTACCTTGCATTATGTAAAAACACCTCTACAACTATGCATCATCAATAGGCCAAATTTTTTTACAACAACATATTTTATGCCCACATAAGATGCTTCATAATTCTTCGTAAAGGTAGAACACATGGCATTTTTTCAACTTATTTTTTACTATAGATTTTTTATTACTGGTGTCAAACCCTAATTTTGACAAATTTTTAGATTATGTATTATAAAATAAAGAATAAGATAAATGTGACGTGTGAGGATGAGGTGGTGTAGATGTACTAGAATACTGAAGATTGCTCAACAAAGACTGGCTAGATCATCAGAGTACAACTAGAATCACAATGGTTAGAAGGGAACGTGAAGTGCAAGGATTGGGGAGGAGGTTTCATAGACCATAGAGCATAAAATTAGGAATAATCAATTAAATTTACTTGATAGATTTATTTGCTAACTAAGTTTAAGACAAAAACACTTAGAGTGAATATAGGGCATTATGACATCGATATAGGATCCAGCCTTATAGAGGAAATTTATTGTAAATGATTAATAAGGGTTATTAGTATTAAGGTTAAGCATGCCTTAAAAAACACCTATTAATGAATTTAACTACAATATTGGTTCTTAGGAGTTATAAAATCCAACCTTGTTTCATTATTAGGGGGAATGAAAAGTAAAAAGATTCATCATATTTTTGAACTATCTTATCACATTTTTAAAATATAAATTGTTGATATGATTAAAAATTAATATGATGATGTCTTAACCTTATGTTAATTATGATTTTGATTATAATCATAGTCTATAATAGTTGTTGCTTGTTAATATACATAAACCTAGACTATTAACATATGCATAAGAGATATTTTCATTATCAACTAACCCAATTATGACCCAAAGTCTCTCCATATGCACCTCAAGTGAGTGTACAAGGCACCCTTGTGTATATCCTAGAATGACTAGACTTAGTGCTCAGATATGTGATTATGGCATATAATAATTGAATTTGAATGAGAAAATATCCCATTATTTTTGTTCCATTGTCAAGACTCACAATTGATCTCATTCAAACAATGGTGAGCGGAGATGATTTTTAGGATATCATTAGAGAATAATGAGGACTGGTTAGAATAAGTAGAATGCAATTTTTCACTAGATCATCTAACTTGTGGTGTTCAACATCCTTCTAAGTTGGTAGAGGAAAATTTTCACTACCCATTGTATAAGGTATTATTTTTAAAACTACCCATATAGTTGCACACATGGGGTATCATATATGCTATGGGTAAAGGCATAAATAATGGTTGTAAATACCCTTGGACAGAACAACATATAGAGTAGCTATAATATTTAGATACCATTTGGACTCAATCATTTCATGTTTGGTACAGGGAAACTTGAAATAGTTACCTATTGGAGTTTTTGATTTCTACATATTCTTTCCCCAATTAGGTAGAGTACTAGTTCCTACACAAACCTAGAGGCTGGTCTAAATGTTAATAGAGTTTTGGTAGATTCAAGCATATAAAACATGTTGATGGTTGGCTAAGATTTTGGATGTATGAGATACATGGAGGGTATAAGTGAAGGGGCATGGTTCACATGAATATACGAGAGGAAAAACTTATAACATGGAAAAAATAGATGAGCGATAGCTCAATAAGCCCAAGTATGACAAATTTAAGTAAAATTTAATTTTCACAAAGGACCCTAGGCAGAGGGGAGAGATTTAATTGGGAGATGTCATTAGGACTCATACAGAATGGGGAAGGCATGTGATTGACTCTCTTGTAAAAGAAGTAAAATATATTAAGGATAAATTAAGAACTAAAAAATATGAATAATTTTTAGATGGATATATCAAATTTATCTAGGAAACATAAAGCATGCTGGCCCAGATTAAGGAAGTGATCACTTTCAAAATACCTGAAGTGCATATTCATGCATCTTGCTTGCATATAGAGGTATATAATCAATATAGTGTTAGTACATCAATAATATAGAATTTATTATGGAAGAAATAGAGGATAGTGTTTTATACAATTGGTTCCATATAAACCATTATAACCCATCATGGTGAAATTAAAGTGAATTAAAATATATATGTATGACATAAACATGAGGCAACACTTTTGCTCAAGAATTTAGCACCATGCAAGGTGGCATAATGACTAGTATAAAAACAAAAACTACTCAAAAATTCCATAGTTTCATCCCTAAATCACTCATTTTACATCACAACCTGGTGTAGAAACTAGCAAGACCACAATCTCACTAAGAAGCATTCAAACCAAGCTTAAAACAAGGTAAAGTTCAAATATAATTGCCACTCAAGTATAAACCACATAGGAACAAATCACACCTACCGAAGTTCCAAAATAAATTTTCTATGAGATGTCCCTAAGCTTATTAACATATTGTTGGGTGTATGATGTTGTGGATCATGTTCACATACTTCATTTAGCATGAAAAAGGTATCACATCGATAGAGTGTAAGGCAAGTCAATTTATAACTATGATTATAGACTACACTCATACTTGGTATCAAAATCTTGATCCAAATAAATCTATTATAGATTATGAATAACTAAATAATTTATTTCTAAGGAAATTTGATATCCCAAATTTTGAAAAAAATGGACCATTGCCTTGAAAAAAATCAAGCAAGATTTGATAGAGAGTGTTTGTGCCTTCGACGTAAGGTTTAATACTTTAATATCTAAGATCTCATATAAGATACAACTGGTGCATCATGCATAATTGTACCTATTGATGCTTCGAATTATACCACAGGTGCTCTTAGTGTTGAAGAACACTTCTCATTTTAGGATTCTAAGAATTCATGGCATGAGTTGCAATTTGTGACTATTCAGTGATTGTCTGTGGTGAAATAGAAGCAAAGTATGAAAATTATCCACAATATTTATTTGATTTAGTGGTTGGGAGCCACTAGGGTCTACAAAATTTAAATACTTAATAATTTTTGAGGACTCGAAAGTTAAACTAAATGATTATTAACAATGATATTTAAGATAGAGTGAATCTTGATAAAAAAAATAAGAAAAAGGAACGGTAAGGAAGGAAACGACATGATTACAGGTTTTCATATCAAATATTTTTATAAAATTCAAATTATGTTAAGTACAAATTAAACCAATTTATGTTATAAAATATCATAATCTCAAACTACATCATAAACCAGGCAAGATTTAGAGGAAAAGTATGAATTATAAGTGAGAACCAAATTTACTTTAAAAGTTGGATATTATGATTTAGATAACATAAGTACATCCAAATGCAGAGCAAATAAAATAAAATGTACTTGAAATCTTTATAGTTAATCTAGAATTCAACACACATTAACTACCATATGACAAATAATGTGACTCAAAATAATAAGAATCATTCAAATTCAACATGAATTTCCACAATTGAGAGATGGTAAAGACATTTTAAAAAACTATCTAGAAAATCTTTTCAAAATTCCTTAGTTGTATTAAATGCTCTTGGTATCAATTTCTCAAAAAATCTCTCTTACAAATGGTAACCATCTACCTATTTATAAGAAACTGTAGACACCGAAATCGTGTCGACTCCCCTGGTCATTCCTCGTCTTCTTTCTTCTTCGCCTATTGAACCCTTGCCGATCACTTGTTTCACCAACCTTGACCCTGGCAGCATGTAAAGAGGAGCACAGAGCGAAAGGTAGACTCTATCCCCATTATGCATCTGCCGACGTCGGTCTTTACCCGACCGATGTCGCCGACGTCGGTCACCTATCGGCCGACGTCGGCAATCCTGCCGACGTCGGTCACCTTCCCCTTGTCCGTTATCGGTTAGCATTCGGTTTCCCAAAACGGTTGACGAACCGTTTCTGGAACCGTCCCCGTCCCCCGCCTTCATCAACCTCCGCCAGCCATTCGAACCGGATCCCCGAACGCTGATCAACCGAACGCTGAGCAACCAACCTGCGAATTCCTCCACGAACCTGCGAACTCCGAGCAATCATCGACACTACGACATCAACTAATCTGCACACCATGGCTTTCATCGGGTCTTCTACCAGGTAAGTCTTTATTCTGTTTATTTCATTTTCTTTTCTTAGTTATTATTTATGTTCTGTTATCCCTGCCTCTGTCCTCAAACCCCCAGACTCTGTTTCGACCTCGTCCCAACCTCGTCCCTGTCCTTATCAAACCCAGTCTCGACTCTGTCTAAACCTCGTCCCTATCCTTATCAAACCCTACCCTGACCATATCAGACCCTGTCCCGACTGTTCAGACCTATCCCGACTCTGTTCAAACCCCCCAGACTCTCCCTGAACCTGTCCCGACTCTCTCAGAACCTGTCCCAAACCTTTTCCCAGAACCTGCCCCTACCGACGCCGGTCACTGCCCCGACCGACGACGGCACATTAACCGACGTCGGCACCTTCCTTAACCGACGCCGGCACCACAGAGACCGACGCCGGCGATTGTGCAGAACAGTGCCGCATATCAGGTACGCCTTTTATTTTTTGTCATTTATTTCTGTCATTATCATCTACTTTCGTCCAATTTTCTACTCTTTTTTTTTATCAGTGGGTTGATATCCTTCTAGGGAGTCTTCGTACTTCCGGGATCGGGCGTTCGCCTGACAGCCCACCATATCTCTTATTAACGTTTTTCCGTGTTTAGCCTTTTCTTCGCAGGTGTCATTCCTCCACAGCAAAAGAGGAGAATCTTTCAACGTCTGATTTCGGTGCGCACGACTATATCAGGTACTTCTAGCCTTAACCATCTTTCAGTTTCTTATTTCTTCTTTGAATGTAGAAAGCAATTTTGCATTAGAAACATTCTGGCACGCCCGGTGGGACCCTAGGTCCTCCTTGGGTTCTTTCTTTCTTTCGTTCATTTAGGTGCATTAGGTTTCTTCCTTTTCGCCTCCTTTCGTCTCTTCTTAAACAACATCATAAGCAGAACTAAAACGAACACTTCTTTCTTTCTTGCATTTCTAGACTAGCTAAAACTCATATTCTTCGACTCTTTCTCCATTCGTCTTCATACGAACAAACATTTCGACTTGGACATTAAAACACTTTGCATTCATTTCTGTTTGCCTGCATCTTTTAGACCACACATAGTAATTAAACCGCATATTGAATTAATCTAGTCACTTGATGTTACACGACCAAACCACCTGCACAAAACAAACATAAAACTTACCTGAGACAAGGCCCGACTGGGATTTCATCCCCCAGCGGATACCTTACCCGTCCCGGTGACCCTACTTGGATTTCATCACCAAGGGGGAAGCCCACTCCGTTCTCTGGCAGAGGATAAACTCTAGTGGAAGTATATTTTGGCTAAGCGAAACCAGCTAACCACTAGAATCGTGAAGTGAGGGGAGCTTGCTCCTTAGCACCAGGCCTGTACGGAAGCTAACACAGATTTCTTGAGCACCATAACAAAACCTGAAACCATCCATAGACTGCTTCTTCTAGGACCCATTTTTCAGCCAATCTTCCTCTATACACACATTCTAAGGCATAAGCCACTATAATCCTAATAATTTACTTCTAGGGTTTTAGGATCTGTTTGTGTCTTCATCTTTTTGGTTCTTATCTGCTTGTTTGAGCTTGTGAGGACGTTCTTCCTTGTATTGAATGGTTCTGACTCGTAGCCAAGCTAAGGCTCTAGTCGATCACGCGAGGCATCATCCTCTTCCATCTACCCCGCCTACAACCAACCCTACAATGGAGTTCAACTCGGAAACTGAAAGAACTCCTACCAGACCATCTCCGTCCCAAACGCCTATTATTCCAGAAGGGGACCAAGACTTCGCACGATTCTTGGACCTCAACACCAAAGCCCTACAACACTATCTCGCGAATAGCCAAACGCGAGACCCCTTTGGCAATCCAATTTATGGAATGCCGACTTCTCTCCTCGCAACTGCGGTCGTATCAACAACGTCCGTAGTCCAACCCTTAGACACCCAGGCTGTTGCCTCAACCACTGACCAAACTTTCACCAACCATCCAAGTGTGGCCTCTCCTTCCGTCGTTGGGCCCACTTTCACCGGGGTTTCGACCCCCAATCAATCTCAGTCCACTCAACCACTTTCTACCCCCTTTCAAAACCTGGTCGTCTCTATTCCACCCACTCTTACTCCTATCAACACTAGGGTGGCTACCCATCCGTTAGCCCATGTTACCTCTAACCAACCTCCCATGACAACATCAAACCTAGCCATGCCTTCCATCCAATCATTCTTAGTCACTTCTTCTGTCCCTACGACTAGTCATCCGTACGTTGCGCCCTTATTGGTACAACCGACTACGTCGTACACCTCTTCCAGCCTCTTTCAAGCGCCTCACAATCTAAGAGGTGCTCCACCCGTCAATCCGTCAGTAGATATTATCAAGATGCTGATGGATAAAATGTCCAACCTAGAGACCTCCATTACCGGCTCACGCAACACTCTCTCGTACGAACAAATCTGTAACGAGCCCATCCATCCTTCTGTCCCCATCAGACCATATCCCAGCCAGTGGGAACTTCCTAAGTTTTCTCGTTTCCAGAGTAAGGAAGACCCACAACAACATTTACGGGCATTCAGACATGCCTGTTACCTTATCGCCCACGACGATGCGTTGCTCTTACGCACGTTTCCCATGTCTCTCTCGGGTGCTGCACTTGATTGGTACAGCTCTCTTCCCAGCCATTCCATCCTCACGTTCACTCAGTTGGCCCAGCTCTTCCTCGATCATTTCTCCATCAATATCACCAAGAAGGTCTCTATCACAGACCTCTATTCTATTCGCCAGTTCGAGGATGAATCTATTGCTGATTTCGTCGCTCGGTGGAGGAGCCTTATCAATCAACTTTCATTTTCTTTACCTCAGCCTGAGCTTATTGAACTTTTCTCTCAAGCCTATGCTAAACATATTTCTTCTACCTTGAGGGTTCAAACCTTCCGCACTTTTGACGAAGCCTTCACGATGGCTCGTAAACTTGAGTTACGTGCCGTTGAGGAGAATAAAGTCAAGTTGTGGAGTAAGAATCCCAACTCCAAAACCAATGACCCTTCTTCTAAGCCCTCCTCGTCCAATCCTAAATCTAAAGCTTCAGCAAATGCTGTGGTTGTTAGATCTTCCTCTTCTTCGCCTTCAACTAATCAATCTGAACCATCCACGTCCATGAGCGCCACTCGTCAATTTCAGCAGAGATACATACAGCGACAGTTTACTCCACTTGGAGAATCATACGCGTCTGTGCTGGAAAAACTCGTCAAACAAGGGGCCATCAATCTCCCTCAGATCCGACCTCTACCACAATTTGATCCCTCACGCGCCATCCCTGCGTGGTATAGGGAGAATGACTTCTGCCACTACCACCGTGTTAAAGGTCATGACACGGGCAACTGTAAAACCCTTAAAAACATAGTTCAAGACATGTTGGAAAAGGGTGACCTCATCCTCGACAATCCTAACGCCCCTCCTAATCAGGGTATCGATATCTTCAAACAACCATTCCCTAATCATCCACCAACCCAAAACAACGTCCAGACCTTGACTGACAATACCCATGAACATAATATTCGAACAGTCAATACGGTCTTGCCCCTCATTTCTAACCAACCCCAAGAGGTGAGTTCATCCATCAGTCCATCACATGTGGACGAACCTCTTTCTCCGGCTAGTTCTCCCTCAACTTCTCTCATTTTGGAGGACGCCTCGACCTTACCAGCACCGCTAGTTTCACCATCTTCCTTCTTGCTGCCCATGGAGGACCCAACCTTTCCTACTCCTCGGCCACAAGTGGAGGGCACTATCATCCCTGCCCTTTATCCGCTTGAGGAGCTTCATTCACCAGTTTCTTCTCCACCCAGAGAAGAACCTATCTCTCCTTCATCTCCAACCGAACATGAACCTGTCATAACTTCACCATGCTTTGGACCCGAGACTATTACATCCGTCTTACCTTCAGTCCCACAACCATTGGCATCTTCTCAAGAGCCTAAACCTCATCCCACATCTTCTCAGCCATTTTCTCGACTAGTGGAGAGACTTGAACTTCTCCCTTCTAGGAAAGTGGAACATCAGGGATTGTGGGACCGTCTCACAGCTCTTCAACAAGCCCGGGCCCTCTCATCTCATACCGCTAATCCACCCATGGCGGAACCTCCTAAGACTATCAACAAAAATTCGATCTCCACTTCCAAACCGTCTACATCTTCATCAACTTCATCAAAGCCAAAACCCTCATCTACTCCGCCTAAACCTATCAAATCACTTGGCGTTCGCCCCGTCTCCAACCTCACTCATCCACAAGTGAAGGTGGACTTAACCCAAACTTCAACTAATAGTAGTCTTCAATCCAAATCTCAAAAGACTGCCAAACCACAAAGGCGAACGCCTCCTCCTCCGTCACCATTGCCCTCCATTTTGGGCCCGCATCCTTCAACCTTAACCAGAATCCTTCCCACTTCAACCTCTAACCAAAACCGGTTGCCTCCTTTGCTTCCTTTACCTACCACTAGCCTACCCTCTCCCAAAAGGGCGATACCTCTCACGAAGAGTGTACCGTCTCCGCCTGTCATCGCACCATCAACCCAAAAGGTGGTACGAAAACCTCCACCTATTTCGCCCAAGCAAAAGTCACCGACATCACATACATCGATGAGCATGGACCCTTTAGTGGGCTCATACTCTTTGATCTTGCAACGACTTTTGCAAACTTCTAGCATAACTCTTCCACCCATCAAGCCCTTTCAACCTCTTGGGTCTAAACCTTCCTGGTTCGACGACACGAAGATTTGTTTATATCATCGTACACCAGGACATGACACTGAGACTTGCTGTGCCCTCAAGGCTGTCATTCGCCGTTATTTGGAGAAAGACACTCTTCTCTTTGAGGACACTTTCGACCGCCCCCCGACTCCTTCTCACAACCCTTCAACCTCTTCAAACCCATCCACATCTCATCAACCGGTTACAACCCCTTCATCATCTTCACCTCCCATCTTTGAAATCAATGCCATTCACATCACCACTAGGTCACAAAAGGATAAGGCGAAAGAAAAAGCCGCCATTCCTTGGACCTACCCTTTTGTCAATCCACCTCAACTGCCTAAGCCTAAGATTTCTATCCTTGGCGCACCTCAACCCTCTTCTTCTTCTTCTTCCTCTTCCGGACCAATCCACGACTCCATGTTGAAATAGCTTCACCAGACGCCTGTGAAGATGTCCCTCTACGATCTAGTCCAAACCTCACCTCAACATCGTCAGGCCCTCATCCAAGCCCTGCAGGCAGCGGAGGTCCAACCTGAGGATCCCCAGCCACTTGCTGCCCTTGTCCACTCCTTAGCCCCTGTTGCCTCCATAACATTCAGCGATTCTGAAATTCCTACATCCAACACGGAAGATCAGGACGCCGCCCTCTTCATCACTGCCTACATCGATCGGACACGCATTAAACGCGTTATGATTGATGGGGGCGCTAGCATCAACATCATCTCCACTCATGCCTTTGATCAGTTGGCTCTTCCCAAGAATTGCGTCTCCAAAACTGACGCGATCTTGCGCTCTTTCAACGACACTACTGCCACGACCATTGGCACCGTCATCCTTCATATCCGCGTTGGTCCACGCACAGTCCCGGAGCTCTTCTACATCATCGAAGGAGAGTTCCAATAAAACATCTTGCTGGGCCGACCCTGGATCCGCGCCATGGCCTGTGTCCCCTCCACCCTGCACCGTTGTGTGAAGTTTGAGCATGACGGACAAGTCCACACCATTCCCGCTGACCCTTCACCTTTCAAAACATGCAATACCACCTACCGTCCAAACGATGTCCTCATTCCTATCAAGCCATCAACCTCGGCACCGCCTCCATCCACAGAAGCTTCAACCAGTTCGCAACAGGCGGTCGCCCTTACACCTCCCCTTCAAGCGACAACCACAGACCCCATGGAAGACGTCTTCCAAAGACTTTCATTGGGAGAGTATCGCTTGCTGGCTTTAGACATGTTCCAAACTCTGCAAGAGTATGGATGCCTTCATCACAGCCCCAGCTACGACCATCGGATCGGGATGATCATACCTTATGGTCCCCCTCACCTCCGCACCAACCTCGTCTATGGAGGGCTTAATCAAGCTCCTACTGACGGTAATCCTCTTTCTTCACCCCAACCTTTCACATCAGATTTTTCGTTTCTTGGCAACCCCGCCTTTGCACATACTTACCTTTACAGGTGTGCATGGAAGGGTTTTGGTTTCGAACGCTATGAGCAGGGCTCCCATCAGCCTATCCAACCGCTCAACGATGACGACGCCAAGAAACGGTATGGTCTGGGATATCATGACCCCACTCAAGACCCTGTAGACCTTTATCCTGAACCAATCCTCGACCGATCTCCTCCACATTCGCCTATTTCGCCACCTTCACCTACGGAGTCAGTGGTTTCCATTCCTCCTAGTTTTTTTTTTCCATAAACACCATCCACTTGGACCCCTTGACTTATCAGCTCAATGGGGTATCCAAGTCTCTCCCTCTCATTCTTCCCACCATGATCGAAGATGAGTCGGCAACCATTCACACTGTTCACTGCGTTGACGATGATGCCATTCTTTCCTACATGGGCGCTGATGATTCTTTCATCCAGCGCTCCCTTCCTTCTGAGACCCAGGTTATGTTAAATGAATCAACCATTGACATCAACCTTCCTTCTTCTGATGTTCCTCATGTCTTAAAGATCGGCCAATCTTTAGACGCTCAGGAGCAGCTTGACTATACCCAGTTCCTCTCCGACCATAGCAAGGCCTTTGCTTGGACTTACAGTGATATGCCTGGCATCGACCCCTCCATCGTTACCCATAACATTGTCACCAAACCAGAGGCTAAGCCTGTCAGGCAAAAGCTTCGAAAGATGCATCCTCGCGTTGCCCTCTTTGTCAAGGAGGAGCTTCAGCGGCTCCTTTCTGTCTCCTTCATCCAGCCTATCGATTATCCACAGTGGGTCTCTAACATCGTCCCAGTCACCAAGGCAACTGGGGGGATTCGGATCTGCACAGACTATCGTGACCTTAATCTAGCTTGTCCTAAAGACGACTTTCCTCTTCCTAACATTGACCAGCTCGTTGATCTTACGGCCGGCCATGAGATGCTATCTCTTATGGACGGGTTTTCAGGATACAATCAAATTCTGATTGCTCTGGAAGATCAGCACAAGACTACTTTCATCACCCCATGGGGGACCTTTTGCTATCGAGTCATGCCTTTCGGCTTGAAGAACGCGGGTGCCACTTATCAGCATGCCATGACTTACATTTTCCACGATCTCCTCCACAAAATCATGGAGGACTATGTGGATGACCTTCTCGGCAAATCCAAATTTTGCCGTGACCATCTGACCATTCTCAACATCATCTTTTCTCGTCTTCTTCAGTACAATGTCCGTCTTAACCCCAAGAAATGTGTCTTTGGGGTCCTCTCTGGCAAGCTTCTCGGCTTCATCGTTTCCTTCCGTGGCATCGAGATAGATCCCGCCAAGATTCGCGCTATCCTCGAAATGCCTCCCCCGACCAATCTCAAGCAGCTTCGCAGTTTGCAAGGCAAGCTCCAGTCCATTCGTTGCTTCATCTCACAGCTTTCTGACCGCTGCCAACCTTTTCATCATCTCCTTAAGAAGAACGTCATTTTTATGTGGGATAAGGACTGTCAAGAGGCTTTTGAAGCCTTAAAATGCTATCTGGTCTCTCCACCAGTTCTCATTCCACCTAGAGACGACCAACCTTTCTACCTTTATATCTCAGCCACTCACCATTCGTTAGGTGCCATGATCACGCACCGAGACGAGCATCACCGCGAGCAAGCCATTTATTATATCAGCCGAACACTGGTCGACTATGAAACTCGGTATACCCATATCAAGAAACTCTGTTTGGCGTTAGTCTTTGCTACTACTAAGCTTCGCCACTATCTTCTCAGTCACAAAACCTTTGTCATCACCCACACCGACCCTCTCAAATATATGCACTCCAAGCCATATCAGAATCAACGTATGGCTCGGTGGCTCATGCTGCTTGCTGAGTTCGATCTCGAATTCATCCAGCAGAAATCTATCAAAGGGCAAACCATCGCTGATCAACTAGCCGATGCCCCTCTTCCTGACACTCAACCTTCGCAGTGTGAATTCCCTGACGAGTCTATCGCTGCGCTTTCCTCCGACGACACCACCTATCAGATGACTATGTTCTTTGATGGATCCAAATGTCAACTAGGTGGAGGTGCTGGGGTCATTCTCATCCCACTCGAAGGGGAGCCCATGCCTTTGTCTTTTAAACTCGACTTTGATTGTACCAATAATATGGCCGAATACGAGGCCTTAATTTTGGGACTTCAGACCGCTCTCTCTCTCAACATCAAGTCCATCAATATCTTCGGCGACTCGCAGCTCGTCGTCAATCAGGTCAACGGTTCATACCTCTGTAAAAATGAAATTTTGCAAAGGTACAAAAATCGTGCTGACCTTCTCCTTGCATCTTTCGACCATTTCCTCTTGCAGACTGTTCCTCGATCCACGAACAAGTTTGCTGACACTATGGTTTCTCTCGCTTCCCATATCCCATCTTCCTCATCTGCATCCAGACTTTTTGTCACGGTGCGTCGTGTGCCGTTGCCTTCATATATCTCTCCTCACATTCATCATGTCAACACTATAGACCCTAGCCCACAAGATGCTTGGTATAAGCAACTTGTGGACTTCTTATCTCTCTCTATCATTCCTCCCAACCTCTCTAGTAATGCACGACGAGCTTTTATCAAGCGTACTGCTCGCTATACCATGCTAGGGGGTCTTCTCTATAAGCGAGGCTTCGACGGCCTCCTTCTTCGTTGTCTCACCTCCACTAAAGCATCTCACGCCATCCAGCAAGTCCACGACGGGATTTGTGGCGGGCATTTCAGTGGAAATTCGGTTGCCAAGCGCATCCTTCGTCTGGGCTATTATTGGCCTACCCTTCATCAAGACTGTAGCGATTATGTTCGGCGTTGCATCAAGTGTCAGCAGCACTCTAACTTGCTTCATCTCCCCAGCCACGCCTTGCAAATTGCTCAGGATTTTTGGCCTTTCTCTCAGTGGGGTTTAGATCTCATCGGTGAGATTAACCCTCATTCGTCTCTTCGTCATCAATCCATCATCACAGCCACTGAATATTTCACCAAGTGGGTGGAAGCCATTCCTCTCGTCTCCACAAAAGCCGACAAGATCGTCGACTTCATCAACACCCACATCATCTATCGTTTCGGTGTCCCTCATAAAATCATCACTGATAACGGCAAGTCCTTCAAAAACAAAACTGTCCAAAAGCTATGCGACTCCTTCGGCATCAAACTCAGTTTCTCTTCGCCTTACTACCCACAAGCAAATGGGCAGGCCGAGGCTTCCAACAAAATTCTCACCAAAATTCTCATGAAAGTGGTCAGTGACACAGGCAAGGATTGGCACATTCACATTCCCTTCGCTTTGTGGGCTTACCGCACTAGCATCCGAACCTCTACGGGTGCTACCCCTTTTTCTCTTGTGTACGGAACAGAGGCTATTTTACCTCTCGAAGTATAGATCCCGTCTCTCCGCATTTCTCTACATGATATCCTTTCCAACGATGACTTTCGTCAAGATCGCTTAGCTCAACTTGAGTTACTTGACGAACACCGTCTTGCTGCCCTTAATCATCTCCATGTCTATCAACATCGCATCAAGCGCACCTATGACAAAAATCTACGAGAATGAGATTTCAACATCGGAGACCTCGTCCTCAAAGAGAATCAACACGTGACCAATATGGAGCGAAGTAAACGAGGCAAGTTTGCTCCTAATTGGCTCGGACCCTTTATTATCACGCACAAGTATGGATCAGGGACTTACCATCTGTCTTCTCTTGATGGACGCCCAGAACCTGAGCCTCTTAATGCGTTGCATCTGCGACCGTTCTACTGCTAGTCGAGTATTCGTCCACTTGACACTTAACTTGAGCTCGTCCCTTGAGCAATCCCCGTCCTCTTCATCCTACTTCCTTTCAACCCTATTCCTCTTAACAATTCCTATAACCCTTTTATGATATATGGATACTTTGTCCTACTAAAAGGGAGCCCTTGACCTTCTACAGTCTTGTCCATGACTCCATTTCTATCAAAACAAATCAAGATGTCAAAACGTATACATGGTCACTATATCCATATCAAAATCAAAAAAAAAATAGACTGCTCCCTCGAAGGACAGCTGTACTATCATTGCTGTAATAAATAGACTGCTCCCTCGAAGGATAGCTATTCAAAAGCCTTATTATTAAACAAAAATATAGACCACTCCCTCGAAGGATGGCTATGACTACTCTGGCAATAAACAACAACTTATTTTAGAAGCTTCCCGCATTGATCAGCTTCGCAACCTGACCACCAAGCAAATGACATCTCTATGTAGGCTTCCCGCATCGATCAGTCTGCCTCTCAAAAAAAAAAAAAAAAAAAAAAAAAAAAAAAAAAAAACGAGTCACGGACTTGGCTTGTAGTTGTCTCAGGGTCTCCTATACAAAGGGGCAAAGTTATCTCTGCTCTTAAAACGAGTTACCCTCTTTCCTCCTCCTATTACCTACTCAAGGGACTTCAAGCTCACTTTAATGTCTAAGTGATTCGATTACCGCTCTAACATAACTATGGTCAACGACGTCACGCATGAATGGGGCTCTTGGTTCTCATAACCCCTATCTACCGTCTTTTTGGTCCTTGTCAATGAAAGAGCAATTTGCCTTTCATCTTCTTCTGCCCTTTGGTCACATTCACCTTCATCACTTGTCGATCAACTCAGCTCAACTCTCTTTTCAGACCATCAACATGACCTTGCCTATTCACCCTAGTTTCTATGGACACCAATCCACATGGAAACTATCGACTCGCCCCAATTTATGTTCAGCATAAACCAATACTTGCTGAAGCATAAATAAACCTCAATTCATTTTTTAGCATACATCCATCACGCATATGGGATATTGCTAGGGATGAAAAACCCCTCAACCAATGTTGCAGAATACACCATTTGGAAAAGGCTGCAACATCTTTTTTTCCCTCACCATCCCTTTGACCCTTCCTCCCTTCTAGGGAGAACTACATCGGCCTGAGGCCCTATCACTAGGGCTATGTAGGCAGCACTCAGTTGACATGGGGTCTTCTGGGGTTAGCTCGGCCACATCCTCTCATCCTTTCGTCCATTCATCCATCCATCGACCACCAACCATTGGAGATCATGCCTATCTCCTCCGACCTCGACCACTTCCAAGACGTTGTTGCCTTGGTTGTTTTTGCATGTATGCTACCTCATGACTGGTTAGCAGAATTGTGCGCAAACCTTTTTGGACCCTCACAAGTATAGGATCGCACACCGGTTGATCCGCACTACTTGTGACTTTTTCGCGTTTCTAGGAGCACTTCCTGAGCCCGGGATACCTGGAACGCGACGAACCATTTGGAGCTTCAGCTTAGATTGAGTGACCCGATCAGCAGACGACTAAATGCTGGGGCCTGGTTACTTTAATTTTGGCACTCCTCGACCCTTGACCTGCGACACTTTGGCCTGACCATCTCGTGTAGTGGTATGTGCGCAATCAAGACCTTTGCAGTGTTCACCCTCACCCCTTTTTTTTTTTTTTTTCTTTCATCCACTCTTTATCAAATCATCACCCGATTCCCGGTTCCCTTCCCTCGACTCCTGCTTTGAGGGGGAATACCTCATCCTTACTCGGGGCATTTCGCTTCTTATTTTTGTCTTGCAGTTCATTCGAACAATCAACAAGACGAAATCAACCCTATCCCTCACCTGGGGCACTCACTCCTATTTTTGTCTTGCAGTTCGTCCAGAACAACCAACAAGACAAAAAGGGGCAAATGTAGACACCGAAATCGTGTCGACTCCCCTGGTCATTCCTCGTCTTCTTTCTTCTTCGCCTATTGAACCCTTGCCGATCACTTGTTTCACCAACCTTGACCCTGGCAGCATGTAAAGAGGAGCACAGAGCGAAAGGTAGACTCTATCCCCATTATGCATCTGCCGACGTCGGTCTTTACCCGACCGATGTCGCCGATGTCGGTCACCTATCGGCCGACGTCGGTCACCTTCCCCTTGTCCGTTATCGATTAGCATTCGGTTTCCCGAAACGGTTGACGAACCGTTTCTGGAACCGTCCCCGTCCCCCGCCTTCATCAACCTCCGCCAGCCATTCGAACCGGATCCCCGAACGCTGATCAACCGAACGCTGAGCAACCAACCTGCGAATTCCTCCACGAACCTGTGAACTCCGAGCAATCATCGACACTACGACATCAACTAATCTGCACACCATGGCTTTCATCGGGTCTTCTACCAGGTAAGTCTTTATTCTGTTTATTTCATTTTCTTTTCTTAGTTATTATTTATGTTCTGTTATCCCTGCCTCTGTCCTCAAACCCCCGGACTCTGTTCCGACCTCGTCCCAACCTCGTCCCTGTCCTTATCAAACCCAGTCTCGACTCTGTCTAAACCTCGTCCCTGTCCTTATCAAACCCTACCCTAACCATATCAGACCCTGTCCCGACTGTTCAGACCTATCCTGACTCTGTTCAAACCCCCCAGACTCTCCCTGAACCTATCCCGACTCTCTCAGAACCTGTCCCGAACCTTTTCCCAGAACCTGCCCCTACCGACGCCGGTCACTTCCCCGACCGACGACGGCACATTAACCGACGTCGGCACCTTCCTTAACCGACGCCGGCACCACAGAGACCGACGCCGGCGACTGTGCAGAACAGTGCCGCATATCAGGTATGCCTTTTATTTTCTGTCATTTATTTCTGTCATTATCATCTACTTTCGTCCAATTTTCTACTCTTTTTTTTTATCAGTGGGTTGATATCCTTCTAGGGAGTCTTCGTACTTCTGGGATCGGGCGTTCGCCTGACAGCCCACCATATCTCTTATTAACGTTTTTCCGTGTTTAGCCTTTTCTTCGCAGGTGTCATTCCTCCACAGCAAAATAGGAGAATCTTTCAACGTCTGATTTCGGTGCGCACGACTATATCAGGTACTTCTAGCCTTAACCATCTTTCAGTTTCTTATTTCTTCTTTGAATGTAGAAAGCAATTTTGCATTAGAAACAGAAACATAGGTGGTTAACCAGTTAAATTTCAAAATATCAACATGCAAATAAGGACAATTATCCTTAATATAAAGATACAATATGGAAGGTCACATGTCAACATGATAAGAAAGAGTATTTGCTAACATATTAGCATGTACTTTACAAAAAGAAAATTCTCTTAAGAATTTCATTGGTGGGCCCTTCAATTATCCCTGTCTAAGGAAGTCTTTTACCTTGGTGTATTGTTATTTAATCAACTCAAATCCCAATGCAAGATTCATTAGACAATTCTCTTCTTTATCTTCTAACTTTTCAAATTCACTATCTGCCCAACATACAAGTTCCTTGATATATTGTGTTTTTGTAATTTTCTTTCCTATAAAAATAATGGTACCAAGGGTCTTCTAGTTGTCCTTAGTTGAATGAACTTTGCTATCTTTGATTATTTGAATGTGAGTATCAACCCTTTTCTTAAATTCTTCATCATCAGTCAGGCCTATAGTAGTGGTTTGAAAAGGATTATCTAATAGATTCCCCAAAAGTTTCTCAATCTGGTTTACCAAGTCTATGTCTCTCTTGATGAATTCTTTAATGTCATTACTCCAAGTGATCAAATCCTCTTGTTTATCTATCAAAACTACCATGAAGACATCCAGATGTCTATGTTTGATAATCTTGAAGTCTAATACCTATTTTATCTTATGCACCTTGATGAGCTCCTCCATTTAAGCTTGAGAATTCTATAACTAGGTGATTAAGGCTTATGCCATCTTATCTTGATTGTCCAAAGCATTCAATCTAGACTTGATGCTTTTCAAATTCTTGAATGTATCCATCAAGGATATATTCAATGCTTTTAATACATCCTCAAAAATTAAAAGAAGGACCTGAGCTGATAAATCTTATTTTTCTTTCTCCAAGTTGATAATCTTGTACTTCATTCCTTCCACTCCATCCAAGGTCATTATTGACTAGGTTATTAACATACTAGCTACATCTTCTTGAAAAATAGGATTCTCCCCTGTTGCCTACCTTGAAATAGGATTTAAGCCTAAAAATGGTTCCACCTTCTAAAAGATGAACTTCTCAGTACCAACAGTAATTTTCTTGGTCTCTACTCTCTCAAGAGTTGATGTATCTGGATTAAATTAGAATTGAGGGTGAAATTATTTCACCTATGGTTATTCAAGAATATCTACATTTGAAATTCCATAGGCTCTTGAGGTACCAACCTATTGAATTTCCTTATTGTGAAGAATTTGGATGCTTCTCTCTATTTGTTTGTTCAACATATCCTGAATCCAAGGCTTGACATTATCCTGAACACCTATGTCCACTCAAGTTAAAGCTAGTGAAGGAGAAAGAGATGGGATTTTTTGTAACTTCCAATAAAAAATCCAATCAAGAATGCCTGGTCCATAAATAGGATTCTCATCACTGAAGTGGTTTATTTCACTAGTAGGGTGAGTGAAAGTTAACCTAGGCCTTTTTTTTGGAGCCAAAGGAACTAAGGCTAATTTTTCTTGTCTCTTTCCACTACCCAATGGAACCAATTCCTTGATGAGTATTCCCAAATGGTCTTGGTAAAAAGTGATACAATAAGGATGTAACTACCATATTTCTCTTGAGGGCTTATTATCCCTGACTAGCCTATGTTCTAAATTTATGTTATAGTTTTTAACCCTAGATAATACTTCTTCAAAGTTCCTTGCCTTTGTGTAAATACCATCTCCTACACCTAGTTGATGTTTGTACTAAGCCTTTGGGACATTTTTATCCCAAATATGGTTAGCCACTCTATCATTTGGGTCTCACATCTTAAGATCATCCAGTTAGAAATCAAAAGAGTTCTTGTGCACCACCATGATCTCTAACTATTTCCAATCCTTGATTACAATTCTACCATTGTCTAGTGGAAAGGGATGAACTTGAGCTTTCTTCTTCTTCTTGCAGTGCCAATCCATTCCCTAGATGATTTGATAAGCAATTTCTTGCTCTACAAGCTTATTGGGAATATATATAGGAAGTTTTAATGGTTAGACCATGATTCTGTCTATCCTTATTATAGTGCAATTTGGATAAAACCACACATCCCCCATGGTCTTTACTTGTATTTTGATTAGAGGATGAAGGTTGGGCATAGGGATACTAGTGATTGCCTAAAAAATTACTGAGAAGATACCATCACATATGAATTGCATATGATTCTGATATTTGAATATATGTAATTTAGAATAATGATGGGAAGTGGTAGATCTACCATCAGGGGACCAATTTCAAATGTGAGGGAAATTAATAGAGGCTAGGAGTGAGTCCAAGAGGTAAGACATCATAAATAATTGATTGTAAGTCTTTTTCTTGATGGTTATAAATTATTTGGCTAAGAATAAACTTATTAAGTCTTCAATAGGAGGGGTTAAGTTATACTCTAACATGCAATGGACATAAGATACCCAAACCTTACTTAAATAAGTAGTAGAAGAGGAACCAAAGGCTCTGTTTAATAAATTCATAGATACCCTAACACCTTCCTTGAATTGGGCAATAAGAATCTAACCATTTGAGGTCCTAAAAACATGGGAACCTTGGATTAACCAAGGTGAGAGGACTGAATCCAAGTTTTGGGATTTTTTCCATTTTCTCAAGGAAGGGAAAACAACATGAGGCAAAGGGAGATTATAATAAGTCTCAAAGGCCATGGGAGTTATGCATGCAACTTTATTTATACTTATTTAATGAACAATCCATTCTCCATTTATTATGTAGTCAATGAAAATAGGAACAATAAGATCAATGTAATGCATTACCTCTAGTTTATCAACTGCATAGTGAAGGCTTGTCATTTGAATTGATACTAAATCTTTGTATCTTTGGTACACTGAAGCATTCCTCTTTTCTTCCTAGGAAATTGGTTACAAATCCTCAACAAAGAAGAATAATTCAGACCAATTCCTAATTCCATGTACATTCAATGCTATTTAATGTAACTCTGTGTCTCTAAAGACCCTTCCATCACCATCTACAGTTAGATAAAGCTTTGCTTCAATCTTCATCTATTGCTTGCCCATTACTATTGATAACCCTAAACTATAGTTGATGAAAATAAATATTTAACTAAGGCACTTGCTCTAAATTTAGTTTGTAATTATCTCAAGTGTCACATAATCAATTGAATCAACTCTAGACTTATTTATAGAAGGTTCAAGGTTTTTTGGCTGTAATGCCAAAACATCCAACTTTGATCTCATACGTGCCTTAGATATGATGGAGCCTTACTATCATGTCCTCTATGTTTTCAATCACGAGATATATTTTATTTAGATCCTCCATAATTACATGGAGCTTATGTGGTAGGGTTCCATTCCTTTCATGACAAATTTCATAAATGCCATTTGAAGAGTGACCATTGGTTTTCAAAAGTCCCCTTTATTTTGTTGTGAAAATCTAAATCTAGGTCCTTACATTTTATTAGTTCTTGATATTTGAGCTTATTGATTATGCCATGTGTCAATCTCGTGAGTCCTTTTAAAATTTCTCAACTTCATCACACCATTGGATCAAATCTAGTGAGCAAGCAATCACCATTGTATCTTAGCTAGGGCTAAATCATTAATCGCATGATTTTTTTTATAAGGCTTCAAGCTTGACACATCATTGGATCAAATCTAATGAACAAGTGATCACCATTAGATCCTAAAATAATCTTACCTTTTAATTAGTTACATGATCATATAAATATTAGCTTCAAAAACATCATTTATAATTTTATGTTTAAAAAACACAAAATCACTTAGGCTAAGATCTTTATACACTAAGCTTGTCTTTGTAAAAAGCTAGGAATTTCTTAAAAGGTTTTTTAGAAATGCCCCCTTTTATTAGGATTTAAAAAATTATCTAAGTTAAATTTTATGGGTTTGATCTCATCAAATACATCCTCACAGATGTCAAATGATGGGAGTGAACCTGCCAAATTTAAGATAATGGAGTTTCTAAGGCTTTGGGGATTGTCTCGATTAAATTTTATGTGTTTGGTCACATCAAATACATCCTCATAGATGTCAAATGATGGGATAAAACCTATCAAATTTAATATATTGGAATTTATTGATCCAATAAATAAATGTCACACGCAAAGCCCTCAAGAGTTCCCAAGGCTTCAAATATTGTCTAGGTTAAATTTGATGGGTTTGATCATATTAAATATGTCCTTGCAGATGTCAAATGATGGTAGTGAACCTATAAAATTTAATAAAATTGAATCTTTCTATCTCATTATTTCAAACTATTTTTCCTTTCACATTCAAAAGGAAATGAGAAACTAAGAGAGATGGTCTAGGGTTAGAAGATACCCGGATGAGGTCTGCGCACCGTAATCCAGACGTTGTGAGAACTCCTCTTTGGTTGTGGAGGATGACACCTACAGAAGAAAGAGACTTGAGCAAGAAAATTGTAGATGGCTAAAAAGTGGACTGCCAAGCGAAAGCTTGGTCCTAGAAGTGTAAAGACTTCTTGGAGGATGACAGCCCACTGATTGTTAAAAGAATGTCTGATAAAAAGTAGAATGATAAAAGACTGAAATGATTAAAGATAGAAATAGAAATAAGAACAAATGCTTACCTGAATGTTGCTATCGGTCTAGTCACAGTCACCGATGTCGGTTAGTCTGCCGACATCGATTGTAAAGTCTGCCGACGTCAGTTATGATGCCAAAGTCAATGGAGGTAGTAGTCTGTGGATGGGTCTCAGAAAAGGTTTGTGGTTGACAAAAGGGGTCTGAGGTAGTCAGAGGGTCTGTGCAGGGTTGCTGGTCGATGGACAGGGTCTTAAGGAGTCAAGTTGAGGACAGGGTGTCAAGAGGGGTCTGGTTAAGAGGAGGGCTTTTCAGCCTCTCCAAGAAGAGTCTCTGATTGGTCTGGTTGGGTTGATAGCCGGGTCTGGTCTGGGTTGATAATAAGAAAGGTAGTAACTAGAAAACTAATTACTAGTAGTCTAAATAATTGAAATGAAAACACAGAGGAAATACTTACCTGTGGCTTACTGAAGAAAGAGTGTTGCAGACTGGTTGTTGATGTTGGTGGTGTAGAAATCCTATTGCTGATGCTGTTTGGTGTATAAGACCTATTGCTTGATTCTACTGGTGTGTACCTGAGAGAGAGAAAGAAAGAGGTCAGATTCACGTTTGAGGAAGACTAGAAGATTGGCAGATTGAAGAATGAAAGGTCGGATTGAAATAAGGTCGGATCCCACATTTTAGACACAGAACGTAGTTTTGAAGGTAATCGATGCCGGCAAAACCACCGACGTCGACTGACTAATGACCGACGTCAGTGGCTAGAAGGCGGGCAGAAAGGCTAAGAATAGCCTTTTGTCCATTTTCTCAACTGTCGGGTCAGTGGGTTAGGGGAAGAAACAGTCAAAGGTGGCTTAAAATGGATGAGAGGATGAAATGGGGGTCTAAGCATTTAAGATTGGTCATGGGGTAGTGAAGGGAATCCAAGGAGGGCATCCAAGGGTGGTGAGGTGTCATGGGTGAGATGGCAAGGGGAGAGAATTATTAATTTAAAATAAGATAATTATTTTAAATTAATAAGACATAGGTTAGGAGTGGTTATGTGGACCAAGGGGACTAAGGGGGGAGGACGACCAAGGCGTAGACATGATTTCGGTGTCTACATTTTCCCCTTTTTGTCTTGTTGGTTGTTATGGACAAACTACAAGACAAAAATAGGAGTTGATTGCCCCAGGTATGGTATGAGATCTTTTCATCTTGTTGGTTGTTTGAATGAACTGCAAGACAAAAAATGAGAGAGTTGATTGCCCCAATTATGGGATGAGGTATTCCCCCTCAAAGCAGGAGTCAAGGAAAGGGAACCTGGAATCATGTGCTGATTTGATAGAGAGATTGAAAATGGTGAAGTTGGAGTGAAAGTGCTACAAAAGTTGAGATTGCGTGCATACCACTTTACGAGATGGTCAGGTCAAAATTGTCACAGGTCAAGGGTTGAGGAGTGCCAAAATCAAAATAACTGGGCCCCAACATTTGGTCGTAGCTGATTGGGTTATTTGATCCAAGCTATAGCTCCAATGGGTCATTGTGTTCTAGGTATCTTGGGCTCAGGAAGTGCTCTCAGAAACATGAAAAATGTCACAAGTAGTGGGGATCAACTGGCTTGTGATCCTATACTTGTGAGGGTCAAAATATGGGTTGTAGACAATTTTGCTAACCATTCATGAGGTAGCATACATGCAAAAAAAACCAAGGCAACGTTGTCTTGGAAGTGGTTGGGGTCGGAGGAGATAGTCGTGATCTCCAAAGTCGTTGGTCGAGGTGGGACTGAGATATAAGTGATCTCAAGTGACAGGTGTTGAGAGATGGTCCATTAGACAGATGGATGAAGGAATGGCCGAGCTAACCTCAGAATACCATGTGTCAACTGAGTGCTGCCTACATAGCCCCTGTCATTAGGGCCTCAGGCCAATGTAGTTCTCCCTAAAAGGGAGGAAGAGGGTTGAGGTTATGGATTGGTCTTGGTCAAGGTCAAGGTCATGGTCAAAGGTAAGATAGTTTGTCCATCAGGTAGACAAACAAATAGATATGGTCGAGCTAACCCCAGAAGGCATCCTGTCATCTGAGTGCTACCTACATAGCCCTTGGTCATTAGGGCCTCAGACCAATGTAGTTTAGATGAAGAGGAAAAATGGTTGATGATTGATTTGGTCATGTGTTGAAATGATGAGGATAAGATGATGTTACAGCCTTTTCCATATTGTGTGATGGTGTATTCTGTAACATTGGTTAAGTGGTCTTTCAACCCTAGCAAGTTTCCATATTCATGATGGATGTATGCTAAAAATGAATTGAGTCTATTTATGCTTCAACAAGTAATGGTTTATGCTTAACATAAATTGTGTCTGGTCGATAGTTTCCATGTGTATTGGTGTCCATAGAAACTGTGTGAAATGGACTGTCATGTCGGTGGTCTGAAAATGTTTGATTGGTTTGGTTTGGTTGGATAGATAATGATTTGGTTGGATGTGTTTATGGCCAAGATGTGTCAAAAGTGAAAGGCATGTTGCCCTTTCATTGACAAGGACCATAATGTTGGCATGGATAAGGGGTTTTAGAAACAAAATCCCCATTCATGCATTATGTCGTTGACCAGTGGTTGTGTTAGAGAAGTAATTAATTCACTTGACATTAAGTGAGCTCAAAATCCCTTGAGTATGTTGGGGTGATAGGTGTGATGTGATAGATGGAAGGGAGGGGGAACCCTTTTTGGTAGGAACAACTTTGCCCCTTTTATAAGAGACCCTGAGGACGACTATAGACAAGTCCATGACTTTATAGTTTGTCAGTCGATTTTTTTTTTAAAAAAAAATTTTGGGGCAGACTGATCATTGCGGGAAGCCTACAATGGGATGTTGTTTTGGTTTGTGGTCATGTTGTGAAGCTGATCGATGCGGGAAGATTTTGAGATAATGTTGTGTATGTAGCAAAATTTAGGAATAGCCATCCTTCGAGGGAGTGGTCTATATTCTGCTTTTTATGTTTTTGATATGACTTTGGCCTAGCTATCCTTTAAGGGAGTAGTCTAGTAAATGAAACAATGATGATGCAGTTGTCCTTCGAGGGAGCAGTCTACATTTATAGTTTTACGACCTTTTGAGATAGGCATCCCAATATATATATATATATATATATATATATATATTTTGATTTTTTTGTTTTTGACTGGACTTTGGTCATGGACTTGACTATAGAAGTTTAGAGGGTTTCCCTTTTATTAAGACAAAGCATTCATGCTTGACAAAAGGGTTAACTGATGTTTGCAGGGTTGAGGGTTGAAAAAAGAATAGGAATGATGATGACGGGGATTGCTCAAGGGATCAAGCTCAAGTTAAACGTCAAGTGAATAATTACTTGACTAATAGTAGATTGGTCAAAGATGCAAGGCATAAAGGGGCTCAGGTTCTGACAAAGTCCCTGGCCCATGCTTGTGCTATGATGCAAGGTTCGAATCAATCAGGAGCAAACTTGCCCCATTTGCTTCGTTCCAAATTGGTCACATGTTGGTTGATGATGAAAAAGTTGGGTTGAGGTCATGATTAAAAAGGTTGGTTGACATTTGGTCGATGTTGGGTCGAAGTTGGTTGAGGTCATGATTAAAAGGTTGGTTGATGTTTGGTCGATGCTTGGTTGAGACTTGGTTGATATTTGGTCGAGGTTGATAGATATTTTGTCAATGCTAGGTTGGATGATGTGATTAAAAGGTTGGTTGATGTTTGGTCATTGTTTGGTCGATGTCTAGTCAAATTTTTGGTCAATGGTCGGTCAAATGTTTGGTTGAGGTTTGGTCGACGGTCTGGTTGAGGTCGGGTTGAATGTTTGGTCAAAGATAGGTTGAACGTTGAATTCCCCAGCAGCTAGGGAGAATGTTTGGCAGATTGGTCAAGGTCAGTTGAGGCTTGGTGGTCAGATTGACTGTGTTGATGTCGAATAAGGGGGTTAAAGGTGGCAAAGGGACCATAGTCTGGTGTGGAGATCTTGATTTAGGTGATGAGGTTTGAGAAGCATGGGTCAGTGTTGATGATTTTTCGAAGGGGTGGTCAAGAGGATCCTTGATGAGAAGGGTATCCTTTTTTCGATGTTGATGAATGACAGCTTTAAGAGCGCAACAATGCTCAGTGTCATGTCTCAGTTTTTGATGATAGTGACAAAATTTAGAGTTGTCAAATTAAGATGGTCTTGATCTGGGAGTTGATGAGTGGGGCGGTGTTGTAAGTTTGTTGATAATATGGTCAAGAAGAAAGATGTCTTTCTCCAAGCATTGGTGAATGACAACCTTGAGGGCACAATAATGCTCAGTGTTGTGCCCAGGCATGTGATGATACGCACAAATCTAAGTGTCATCGAACCAGGGTAGTTTTGGTTTGAGAGATTGATATGGTTTAAGAGGTGGGAGATTGATGCGAGAAGACTACAACAATTGCCGTAATAGCAAGGCATAAGAACTTGCTAATGGGTCTATGCATTTTGTTGCAATGGGGGTCGATGACTTTTGTTTTGGAGGTGTAGGAGGCATTGGTCATTTTGGAGGAAATATATGTTTAATGGGTAAAGGGGATAATGGAGGCAATTTGCCTCTGTGAAGTGTTGGAGTAGGAAGCACTCCTATTAAGGTGGATGGATGCAGGCCTAAAATTGAAGGTAATGATGAAGGTGGGGGAGGAATTCTCCAATGTGTCTTAGTGGTTTTCTTTAGTTTGGGGTGAGGGCCACTATTGTGCGAGGTGAGGTTAGATACATGTTTGGGTTCAGATGTGGACGGAGGTGAGTGAGATGTAGCAATCTCAGGAAAAAGGCAAGAGGAAACCGTGACTGGGTCTTCCTTGGTCGAAGTGGGTGAAGAGTCAGGGTCTTCTCTTGGTGGAGAAGAAATTAGAGAATGTGGCTCTACAGTTGGATAGAGTGTAGGAATGGTCATGGTCTCGATGTGTGGTCTAGGTGTGGGGAATGTATGATCCCCCATTGATGACAAGAAGGATGAGGGTGAGGCAGCCAGTGTGGGTGCCATCAAAGCATCCTCCAATATGAGAGAGGTCGATGGAGAAATAATAGGAGAAGAAGACTCTTCTACCTGTGATGGACGAATAGGAGAAGAAAGCTCTTCTACCTATGGAGGAGGTTGGTCAGGGACAAGGGGCGAGACCATGTTGACCGTACGTATATCATGCTCTTGGGAGCTATCGGCCATGGTGTGGACATTGTTTTGATTAGGAGGATGTTTTGGGAATGGTTGTTTGAAGATGTCAATGTTTTGATTGGCTAGAGCATTTGTGTTATCCAATATGAGATCCCCCTTGTCTAGCATGTCTTGGACAATGTTTTTGATGGTTTGATAGTTGTCCATGTCATGGCCTTTGACATAGTGATAGTTGCAGAAGTTGTTCTCCCTGTACCATGCAGGGATAGGTTTTGAAGGGTTGTATTGAGGTGGTCGATGTTGAGGGAGATTAAGGACCCCTCTCTTGACGAGTTTATCCAAGACAGAGGCATATGACTCTCCAATTGGAGTGTATTGACGTTGTATGGATCATCGTTGGAAGTGTTTATTGATGTAGTTTGATGTTGAAAATTGAGGTCGGTTGGTTGTTGTTGAAGATGATGGTCTAAAGATGACAGTGTTTGCCGACCCCTTGGACTGGGAGTGGGCAGAAGAAGGTTTGGACGAAGAAGGGTCATTAGGTTTTGCATTGTTATTATGCAATTTGACCTTATTTTCATTGATGGCACAGAGTTCAAGCTTTCTTGCCATGGTGAAAGCTTCGTCAAAGGAGAATAATGTCTGGACCTACAAGGTAGAGGAGATATGTTGGGCACATGCCTGAGAGAAGAGCTCAATGAGCGCAAGCTGAGGCAAAGAAAAGGAGAGTTGGTTGATAAGGCCTCTCCAATGAGCAACAAAATTGGCTATTGATTCGTCATCGAATTGTTTGATAGAGTTTAGGTCCGTGATGGAGACCTTTTTGGTGATATTGATTGAAAAATGGTCAAGGAAGAGTTGGGCTAGTTGAGTGAAAGAAAAGAGGGAATGACTGGGAAGAGAACTATACCAGTCAAGGGCGGCCCTCGAAAGTGACATGGGGAATGTACGGAGTAATAATGCATCATCATGCGCTATGAGATAACAAGCGTGTCTGAATGCTTGAAGATGTTGTTGTGGGTCCTCCTTACTCTGAAAGCGAGTAAATTTAGGGAGTTCCCACTGGTTGGGATAAGGTCGGATGGGCACAGAAAGATGAATGGGTTCGCTGCAGACTTGCTCATATGAAAGAGCATTGCTTGAACCAGAGATGGATGTCTCCAGGCTTACATCTTGTCCATCAGCATCTTGATGAGATCAGCTGATGGATTGGTAGGTAGGGAACCCCCTAGGTTGTAGGGTACCTGGAAGGTGGTCGAAGAGGCATATGACGTACTTGGTTGTGCTTATGTAGGCGTAACATATGGGTAGTGCGTCATAGGGATAGATGTCGTGGTCAAAGGGGCTTGTGCCATGAAGTTAGAGGACACAAGTTGACTAGATACCGCAATAGGTGGTTGAGTGGTGGCACTGGTAAAAAGATAGGTTGTCACTCCTGTGTGTATAGGTGCAAGAGTGGGTGAGGTCGAGACAATCAAGTTCTGGTATGGTGTAGAACTTGGTTGAATTGCGTGTGGTTGAGGGGTTAATGACACCCCGATGGAGGTAGGTTTGAAAATATATGGGGAGGCCAAACTTTGCATATTGGCCATGGTCTGGTTAATGGTTGAGGCAATAGTCTGAGTCATAAAAGGCTGGGTAGCGGGTGGTGTTGATGTCATTGCTGCTTCACCCAAAAGGTCTCACATTTGGTTTCTTGCGAGATAGTGTTGGAGAGCCTTAACGTTGCGATCAAGGAGTCTCTCAAAGTTTAGGTCCCCTTCGGGAACAATTAGATGTTGGTCGGGGGTAGGCTGGTTAGGAGTTCGTTCGGTTTCTAAACGATACTCCATTAGAGGGCTGGTTATGAAAGGTGAAGGCAGAAGCAGTTGATGCCTCGCGTGGTCAAGAAGAGTTCTAGTTTGACTGCGTGTCAAAACCATTCAAGGAAGGAAGGGTCAGGTTCCAAAAATTGTGTTTTTTAGTCTCAGAAAACTAGAATGGGTGTTTTTGACAGAAAAAGGGTTGGGTTTTAAGCTTGCTGTTTTGAGAAGAAAAATTTGGACAGTGACCGACGTCAGTTAAAAAATCGATGCCGGTGAAACAAGTGGCCGACATCGGTCAGATAACCGATGTCGGTGGAATAGTCTGCCGATGTCAGTGGTAAAACTAATGTCGGTCACTGTGTCTTCTAGAAACTCAAAGAATTTGAAAGTTTTTAGAAGAAAGGAAGAAAACGTCCTCACTAGCTCAAAAAACCAAATAGGAACAGAAAAATAGATGGAGATAGGTAGAGCCTAAGCATTAAATCCTAAGAATAATTTTTAGAATCTTGTTAGCTTATGCCTTAGATGAATGTGTTTTGTAAGTTGGCTTGTAGAGCGGGTCCTAGAAGAAGCAGTCTAAAGTTAGTTTCAGGTTAGTTTCGGTGCTCAAGAGTCTGTATTAGGTTCGGTACGTGGCTTGGTGCTAAGGAGCAAGCTCCCCTCACTTCACGAGCCCAGTGATAAGCTGGTCTCGCTTAGCCAGTATATACATCCCCTAGATATTATCCTATGCTAGAGAACAGAGTGGGCTTTCCCCTTGGTGGTGAAGTCCAAGTGGGATTGCCAGGACGGGTAAGGTATCTGCTGGGTGATGAAATCCCAGTCGGACCTTGTCTCAAGTAAGTTAAGATGTTTGATTTGTGCAAATGATTTGGATGTGTAACATAAGTGTGATTAATTCATGATGTGGTTTAATTACTAGATGTGAGAGCTAATAATGCAAGCAAGCAAAAATGAAATGCAAAAGATTTTAAGCCCAAGTTGAAATGTGTCGTTCAGATGAAAACAAGTTGAGAAAGGGTTGAAGAGTATGATTTTGACTAGTCTAAGATGCAAGAAAGAAAGAAAGAGAAGGATTATTTTTAACCTGCTTATGATGCCTTTCAGAAGAGATAGAAGAGAGAGATGTAAGGAGAAACCTAATGCACCCTATATGAAAAGAAAGAAAAGAACCCAAGGAAGACCCTAGGGTCCCACCGGGTGTGCCAGAATGTTTCAAACTATTTTCGCTTTCACATTCAAAAGGAAATGAGAAACTAAGAGAAATGGTCTAGGGTTGGAAGATACCCGGATGAGGTCTGTGCACCGTAATCCAGACATTGTGAGAACTCCTCTTTGGTTGTGGAGGATGACACCTGCAGAAGAAAGAGACTTGAACAAGAAAATTGTTAGATGGCTAGAAAGTGGACTGCCAAGCGAAAGCTTGGTCCTAGAAGTGCAAAGACTTCTTGGAGGATGACAGCCTACTGATTGTTAAAAGAATGTCTGATAAAAAGCAGAATGATAAAAGACTAAAATGATTAAAGACATAAATAGAAATAGGAGCAAATGCTTACCTGAATGCTGCTGTGAGTCTGGTCACAGTCACTGACATCGATTAGTCTGCCGATGTCGGTTGTAAAGTCTACCGACATCAGTTATGATGATGACGTCAGTGGGGGCGGTAGTCTGTGGACAGGTCTCAAAAAAGGTCTGTGGTCAAAAAAAGGGGTCTGAGGCAGTTAGTGGGTCTGTGCAGGGTTGTTGGTCGATGGACAGGGTCTTAGGAAGGAGTCAAGTTGAGGACAGGGTGTCAAGAGGGGTTTGGTTAAGAGGAGGGCTTTTCAGCCTCTCCAGGAAGAGTTTCTGATTGGTCTAGTTGGGTTGATAGTTGGGTCTGGTCTGGGTTGATAATAAAAAAGGTAGTAACTAGAAAACTAATTACTAACAGTCTAAATAATTGAAATGAAAACATAGAGGAAATACTTACTGTGGCTTACTGAAGAAAGAGTGTTGCAGACTGGTTGCTGATGCTGGTGTTGTAGAAATCCTGTTGCTGATGCTGTTTGGTGTAGAAGACCTATTGCTTGATGCTGCTGGTGTGTACCTAAGAGAGAGAGAGAGAGGTCAGATTCATGTTCGGGGAAGACTGGAAGATTGGTGGATTGAATAATGAAAGGTCAGATTGAAAGAAGGTTAAATCCCACATTCTGGACACAGAACATAGTTTTGAAGGTAACCAACGCCAGAAAAACCACCGATGTTGGCCGACTACTGACCGACATTGGCGGCTAAAAGGTGGGCAGAAAGGCTAAGAATAGCCTTTTGTCTGTTTTCTCAACTGCCGGGTCATCGGGTCGGGGGAAGAAATGGTTGAAGGTGGCTTAAAATGGACGAGAGGATGAAATGGGGGTCTAAGCATTTAAGATTGGTCATGGGGTAGTGAAGGGAATCCAAGGAGGGCATCCAAGGGTGGTGAGGTGTCATGGGTGAGATGGCAAGGGGAGAGAATTATTAATTTAAAATAAGATAATTATTTTAAATTAATAAGACATAGGTTAGGAGTGGTTAAGTGGACCAAGGGGACTAAGGGGGGAGGACGACCAAGGCGTAGACATGATTTCGGTGTCTAAACTCATGTTAAATTTGATGGGTTTGGTCCCATCAAATACATCCTCATAGACATAAAATGATGGGAAAGAACCTGCCAATTTTAAGACAATAAACTTTTCTGGTCCAATGAATGAGTGCCACACATAAATTTTTTAAGAGATCCTAAGGCTTTTAGGTTGATGTTCACCATTAGATTAAAACCTCTAAGGCAATGTGAACCATCAGATCAAGTCCCAAGTGTTTAATAGCTATTAATGTCCTTTTGGGTGTCAAATTTAATTTGCACCATTAGATCAAAATCTCTAAGTAAACGATCACCATTAGATATTTACTAGGCCCAAATCATTAACTGTATGTCCTTTTTATAATAATTTCAGCTTGTCACACTATTAGATCAAAATCAACAAACAAGTGATTACTATTAGATCTATAAAAGAGCATAAGCTTTAAATTAATACCCAATCGCGTATAAAGTTTAGCCTAAGGTTTTATATTAATATTCGGTCATGTTTTAAAGAAAAAACATATTTGAAGCTTAATATAAAGTTAGACTTAGGATTATTTAATCAAAAGGAAATAAAATTTCCAGTTAGTATTTTTCATGAATATTCAAATTCAAACCCCCTTTAGGGTTTGTTCCTTAGGAACCTAGCTTCTTCCATGGAACCTACAACTAATCACCTTGCAGGCAATTATTAGCAGATTTTGAATCATGAAATGTAAACATGATCAAATACATTAAAGCACATGTTCCCATTTTAAAATCAATATTCCTTTAAAATCCAAAATAAGAAAAATCTTCATATTCAATCCATAATATAGACTTTCTAGAAACAAATACAGGGGTCCTCTTTTCAAAAAAGAAAGATAGGGGGTGTTGGTATCAACAAATGGTGACTCACAGGGGTAACATAGCAATATGTTAGAACACGAGAGTCTTGTTAAACTTGTAAATGAATTCTATATCCCATTTATACATATTCTCTTTCCTAAATCAACCTTAAATTGAAACAAGCTCCTTATGTATAAAATCTGAACTTAGATATTAGAACATAAACATGTAGTGTGTGTTTTGATTCCACTTACTATTTATCATGAAATTTAAGAAAGAATGTCTGGGTTCATGTCCTTTTGGTTCATTGCATTTTATTTTAATTTTTTTTGATATTCTTTGATAATAACAACTCTTATTTCAAGGGAGGCTTGGGCATTGCTCTACTATCAGTCAGGTGTCTATATCCTCGATAGAGATACCTTTAGTTCCACTCAAGGTTTTATCCACTACTAGCTAGGCATCTATAGCCCTGGTGGAGATTACCTGAATCAAATTTTCCTTAAAAGTTTTTGATTTGAAAATAAGTTTTTTTTTTGTATCATCATTTTTTGCTTCCAACAAAGGTTGGGAACCAGATTATCCAAGTTTAGGGATTTGATCAAATGTTCTGGCCTTAGGATAATTTCCTTTAATTGAAACTTGAGTTCATGATAAGGATATATTTTAAGTGTAAGCATGAATATGAGTTAACAAACTAAATTCACATCATATACATATGACTCTTCTTAAAACCAAGTTTTAATTTAAAATAAGATTTAAATCTTTGTAGGACATTGAGTTCATATACCAATCTATACCAGTGTTATTGGTTTCTTCATGATAAATTATTGTGACCTAATGTTCAACTTTTATAAAATTCACCCACACTTTCTTGAGCAATTTCCAAATCAACAATAATACCACAACCAAGGAATACTACCAAGCAAGAAAAGAAAAGAAAACATAAACAAACAAATATATAAAACCCAACAAGAAAAAGAAAAAAAACAAAGCAAGAAAATAAAATAACTAGCCTACCTACTATAACTTTAAAAATCTTACACATTTATTCCATGAAGATCCCTAGTGGGACAACAACAAAGTAATGTTTGAGATATTGTCCATTAGTAGGCAATGTGAAGTCTGCTCCTTGGAGATCTTTCAACTTGAAAGTATTGTTTCCCAAGACATCTACAATTTGATATGGGCCTATTCATAAAGGGGTGAATTTACCATGTTTGTCTTTAGGTTTTGATGTTTTGTCCCAAAGAAGGACTAGATCTCCCTACCTAAACACCTTTACTTTAGATCTTTTATCAAACCATCTATTCATAGTTGATTGGTGCCTACTGAAGTCTACAAATGCCTTTTCTCTAGCATCTTCCATTTAAAAAATGTCTAACAACCAACAATTAGCAAGTTCATGACTATCTTCCATGTATTCTTGGATGAATGTGAACATAGGCAACTTCAAGGTTATGGGAAAGATGGGTTTTTGACTATATACCAAGAAAAATGGTGAGGCCTTTAGAGCTTGTTTGATCCTAATTTGGTCTTCCCATAATGCAAACTTAAGTAGTTTATGCCATGTTCTAGGTCTATCTTCAGTAGATTTTTTGATAGCTTTCATCAGATTTTTATTTGTGGACTCAGAAAAACCATTTCCTTGAGGGTATTGATTGGAAGAAAACTTGAGTGCAATGCCTTGGCAATAATCCCATTTCATCATTTCAATATAAATGAATGAAAATCCATTATCACAAACCAAAGAAATTGGGTTTCCAAATCTAGTATAAATATTTTCCTCTAGGAAATTGATCACCTTCTCTATTCTGCATTGCTTAGTGTCTATTGCCTTAGTCCTCTTATTATAAGAGTCTATAACAATTAGGACATACTCATGACCTTAATAATAATTGGGGTTGATCACTCCTACAAAGTCTAATCCCCATTGTGTAAAAGGTTTATCCACCATCACAGCTTATAAAGGCATGGTTGCCTTTGGCTCCTTTGTGTTAAAACTCTAGCACAAATGACACTCCTTTACATGATTTTAAGAATATTTGAAGAGGGTGGGCCAATAATATCCAACCCTAATAATCTTGTGAGTTGTGGTTCTTCTTGAAGGGTGTCCCCTTCTTATCTTCTCAAGGAAGGTAGTCATAATCCAAGCTGCTTCTTCTTTGGACACACATCTCAAATAAATTCCCTCAAAGTTATTCCTGTACAATATTCCATTATTGATGAGGCAATGAGATAATTTCAGTCTCAAGGCTCTCTTTTTTTCTCTTATAAATCCTAGGGGACAAACACCATTGATAATTAAATGGAAACTAAAGTCATACCACTCATTGAGTTTGAAGTTTTATTGATTTATTTGCATGACATGGCATTTTGGATCAATACTAGCAATCATTTAAACTAACCCTTGACATTTCAATAATTTGGATATTTTCATCTCTATGTCATATTCTTGTAAAATTTCCATCCACTTGCCTCTTCTTTCTCTAGGCTCATTCTAAATCAACATATGCTTTGTAGCTAGATCAGGTAATATGGCATGTACCTTATTTCTAAGGAGGTAATGTCTGAATTTTTTTATTACCTTTAACAATGCATAAAATTACTTATCAATCATAGAATAATTCACTTCTACATTTTTGAAGTTGGTGCTCATAAAAGATATGGGATGATCATTCCGATCAACCTTTTGATTTAACACTATAGCCATAATATACTCACAAGCAAATGCATATAGATAAAAATCTTTTGAGAAATCAAGACTTATGAGGACTAGAGCTTTAGTGATTACCTTCTTAATGTCAATTAAGGCCTTCTTATATTCTTCATTCCAAGAAATTATAACATCTTTCTTAAGCATATCATTCAAAGGTCTAATAATCTCAATGAAGCCTAAAATATATTTCCTCACAAAATTAATCTTGCCAAATAATGATTTAAGTTCTTTTTAGCTATTGGGAAACCCAATTTTAGAGATGGAATCTACTCTATCAATAACTATAAAAATCCCATGTTTGGTAATGACATGTCCCAAAAATTTTCCTTCAATGACATAGAATATACTTTTCTTGGGATTAAGAGATACACCATACTTGTTGCATCTATCAAATACTCATCTTAAATGTATGAAATGTTCCTCTCTATTTATATAAAATACTATAAGATCATCCATATATATGATGATACACTTGCCCACTAAACCCTTGAAAGCATGGTCTATGGCCCTTTAAAAACTTTCCCCTGCATTAATTAATCCAAAAGGCATTCTCTTGTAAGCATATGTTCCCCATTTAGTAGTAAAAGTTATTTTCATCCTATCTTCTCGAGCAACAAGCACCTAGTTATATCCAAAAAATCCATCTAAAAAGGACATCATGGAAGTTCCTAAAATAGTTTGGATAACTTGGTCTAGAAAAGGTAAAGGATAGTTATCCTTTTTAGATTCTCTATTCAGATTCCTAAAAAATATGCACAATCTTATTTCTCCATTCTTTTTTTGAATGGGACTAGGTTTACCACCCAAGTGGAATGTCAAATAGGAAACACTATCCTTTCATCTAACAACTTCTTTACTTCTTTAAAAATCATGGGTTCTAAAATAGGGTTGACTGGCCTTTGCTTCTGTCTAAAAGGTTTACAACCTTCTTGAAGAGGTATAGTATGAGTAATGACCCTTGGATCAAATATTTTCAAATCTTTATAAGACCAAGCAATTACATCATTGTATTTTGTAAGCAACTCTCTAGATTTTTTGTTTTCCATTTTAGTGTAATCCTTCCTTATATTCACCATTTAGGGCTGATCATGTGGACCAAGGTTCATCACATGATAATCTCTACCATTTACCTTAGGTTGTTTAGTTGGCTCAAAAATCTTATCAAGATCAAATAGTATTTTTAATGAATTCATCCCTTTAGGTATATTATTGCCACTTAACTGGATGATTTTATCATTAAGTTCCTTCTCATCAAAAGTTTCATTAATTTCATCAATAATTTGAGCTTCAAAATCTCTAAAATTAGTTAAGAAATCAATGATTTGTTGATCATCATTGAAAAATTGAAAATGATTTACATTGTCAAGAACTGAATGACATAGTACTATCTCAATACTAATGCTTTAAGAATCATGATTAGGCATGAGGTTAGCTATGGCAGAGGCAAGCTCATCAACAACTTTTTTTTCTTCTCTTGGAATAGATAAGATATTGAAGGCATCAAAATATTCAATCAAGTCTCACACCTTAAACTTACATATTTTTAAGTAAGACAATTTACACTGGTATCTACTCCTCATTTGGTTAACCACAAGTTCATATTCTCCATATATAAGGAGATCTTTAACTTTGTGTTTAATGGAAAACTAAAATCCAATTATGAGAGCCTCAAACTTAGCTAAATTATTGGTGTAAGGATATTATAATTTATAAGCTACAAGGTATTGCTTTTTTGAGGGATCTATCAATACAATACCAGCTCCAGATCCTAATTTACACTTGGAACCATCAATGTATAACTTCCACAAATCAAGAATTTGAGGAGACTCTTAGAAACTAATTCTTTTGTAATTTCCAAAGTGAAAACTCCAAAATTAGAATCTAGGAAATTTACCCTTTTGTTAACAACATAATATTTTATTATCATGTGTTTCATTCGAGGTTCCCTTTCCATTCTTATTTGATTTGACACACCTTTCCAAGGAAGCCATAAGTGTGAGAAATTAGTATACATTTAGCCATTTAAAGCCTTAGTCCATTCTCTACTCATAAGCAATCCATAAGCACTAGGCATTTCTACCACTTGGATATCAATGAATTGTTGAACCCTGATTTCACTAGCCAGCTACATATGCACATTCAATAATTATCCTATAACCTTAACTCTAGATTTATCCAATTGAGTGACTACCTTGTTAGACTTGATTATAGTTAACCTGAGTTATTCACATATCCTAGCAGGCATAATGTTGGTTGAGGCTCTAGAATCTAAAAGATAATTATGAACATTCTTCCCAAATATCTTGACTGTAAGTAAAAAAGGTGGAGACTGTAATTTGATTACTTGATCAATTACATTTGCACTATCCTTCTTAGGGGGCTTCCCAATTTTCTTGGACAAAGATTCCAAAATTAAGTCTCTTTATTTTATAATTTGAGTTAGCTCATGTAGAGTGATATTGGCTTTAATCCTTTTCATATCTTCTATAATATTTTAGCCAGTTTTGCTTGGAGGATCAACAGTTAGATTAGAAGAACTTCCTCTAGGGGGTTTGGGATTATTATTTAATACAGTGTCTGGAGGGGTTGCATAATTGTTAGGAAGGGTAGAAGTAGTCAATGGTTGTTTATGTTCCCTATTTCTTAGAGGATATGTCTTCAAAAATTGTTGGAATGCTTGAATCTTCCTAGGAATATTTTTAGGCTCATTATCCTCTTGAAAATGGAATGAAAATTTTCCACCATATGCACTTGGTCAGATGGTTTAGATTCAGAAGAATTTGTAGCAATTTCTTTGTTTGGAACCACTTCAAATGTGTCAAGTTCTTATTGAAAATCTTTAAAGGATTTACAAAACTCAATGCAATCAATCTCACCATGCTTGGAAGTAGTATGCACCCTAAAATAGTCTAGTAAGGCAATATTAGTGAGGTTTTTATATATATTTTTTTAACTAGAGGAAGGCTCATTAGCTTTGTTATTGTAGAAACTACTATTCTGAGACCTATTCCTAGGCTTGTTAAACTTTTGAAAAGTGAAGTTCTTTCTAGAATTATCATTAGCATTACCAACTTATTTTTGCAATTGTATAAAATTAGTGCTAAGATTTTGTAGCATTTTCAATATAGACTCATTCTCATTTTTTGGAATCTCAACATTTTGACCTTGGTTACTGTTAATGCCATTGATAGGAACTAAAGCCTTCTAGTCATTGTCATGAAATCCATTGGTAACTTGATGGATTAAGAAACCTAAATTTTGATTAAGGGTAGCATGACTATTAGGCAACACATTCAAAGAAAAAAATTGGTTTAATTTTGGAGTATTTTGTTTATTATTTGGGAAAAGGTTTAATGTAGGAGTTTGAGGATTAACATTTGGGATATAATAAACCATTTGTCCTTTGGGTTGCATTTGGATGCTAATAACCACTACTTCAGAATAGGCTTAAGCCAATGTGATAATAAGTGGAAGGGCTCTCTTCAAAAACATAGAAGTCATGGGGTCAACAACATCTTTATAAACCTCCAAAACTAAAGCTTTGTTAGGTTTATATGGATCCATGGTTCGACTAAACATCTTTTGGAACTTATCATTAAAAGACCTAATAGGTTCACTTATATCTCTCTTAATAGTTGTAAGTTTATGATAGATGATACAAGGGCTTATGATTTTTTCAAATTGATCAATAAAAATATTTTCAAAGTTATTCCATGACATAATACAATTGTCAGGCAGATTAAGGAACCATTCATATGTAACATCCTTGAATGTAAATGGGAACAACCTACAAGCTACATCTTCATGAATAAAATTTAATAATATTAATATAGATTTGAAAGATTTAACATGTTCTTCAATAGTTGTAATACTAGTTGGACTAAATATTAGCAAATATTTTTTAGGATTACGTGGTAAATCATGAACCACACCTAGTATATTGATAGGGGAAATTACAAGCCAAGCCATGCTTGGATGAAGATCAAACATAAAAATCCATTGCAAAGGTGATGATGGTAAGGATTTAGAATACCTGAGTCTTCCTCTATATTTTCTAGTCCTTCTATGAATTTTGAGTTCAAGCAAGGGTTCTCTAGTCTCTGAATGTGATCTGGTCCTAATCCTTGGTAATTATAGCTTGAATATTAAGGATCATGTTTTAAAATATAGTGTAACACATTAATTTACAAAGAATAACAAGTAATATACACATTAAGCTTAATTTGTAAAAAATTGTTCATAAGAAGACAAAGGACATCAGTCTTTAACTAAACAAGTTCAAAGACATACTGAATTATGCAAAGATGACCAATCTTTACAACTTATGACTCAAATAAACTTCTTATTGTCAAAGAATTGTCAAATTTTAACAAAATAAGCCATCCTAACTCCAAATACTAATAAATTCTTAGCAATAAAAGTCATGTTTCCACAAAGGTTACCAATATTTATACAATTTATGTTGAAAGAAACATAATCATGTAAAATGTTGATATATTTGACCAAACATACCCAAACAATATTAAGTATCTTTAATGAGGCCCTCCTTCTAGCACCAACTAATATTTTCCTACTGATGATTCAAACTATACCATAGGTGCTCTTAGTGTTGAAGAACACTTCTAATTTTAGGATTCTAAGAATCCATGGCATGAGTTGCAGTTGGTGACTATTCAGTGATTATTTGTGGTGAAATAGAAGTAAAGTACAAAAACTATCCACAATATTTATTTGATTTAGTGGTTGGGAGCCACTAGGGTCTACAAAATTTGAATAATTAGTAATTTTGAGGACTCGAAAGTTAAACTAAATGATTATTAAAAATGATCTTTAAGCTAGAGTGAATCTTGATAAAAAATAAGAAAAAAGAAGGGTGAGGAATGAAGAGATGTGATTACAGGTTTTCATATCAAATGTTATGAAAAAATTTAAATCATGTTGGGTACACATTAAAACAATTTATGTTATAAAACAACATAAGCTCAAATTATATCACAAATCAGGCAGGATTTAGAGGAAAAGTATGAATCATAAGTAAGAACCAAGTTTACTTTAAAAGTTGGCTATTATGATTTGAATAACATAAGTACATACAAATGCAGAGCAAATAAAATGAAATATACTTAAAATCTTTATAGTTAATCTAGAATTCAACATAAATTAACTACCATATGACAAAGAATGTGACTCAAAACAAGAATAATCATTTAAATTCAACATGAATTTCCATAATTGAGATATAGCATAGACATTTAACAAAACTATCCAGACAATCTTTTTAGATTTCCTTAGTTGTATTAAATGCTCTTGGTATCAATTGCTCAAAAAATCTCTCTTACAAAAGGTAACCATCTACCTATTTATAAGAAACATAGGTAGTTAACCAGTTAACTTTCAAAATAACATCATGTGAATAAGGACAACTATCCTTGATATAAAGATACAATGTGGAAGGTCACATGTCAATGTGATAAGAAAGAGTATATGATAAAAGACTAGCATATACTTTACAAAAAGAAAATTCTCTTAAGAATTTCATTGGTGGGCCCTTCAAATAGCCCTGTCTGAGGAAGTCTTTCACCTTGGTGTATTGTTCATTGATCAGATCAAAATACACTATAAGCTTCATTAGACAATCCTCTTCTTTATCTACTAACTTGTTAAATTCACTATATACCCAAGATACAAGTTCCTTAATACATTGTGTTTCTCAAATTTGATTCCCTACAAAAATAATGGTATCAAGAGTCTTTTGGTTATCCTTAGCTGAATGACCTTTGTTGTCTTTGATGATTTGAATGTGAGTACCAACACTCTTCTTGAATTCTTCATCAACAATCAGGCCTATATTAGTGGTTTGAGAAGGGTTATCTAATAGATTCCCCATAAGTTTCTCAATCCAATTTACCAAGTCTATGTCTCTCTTGATGAAGTCCTTAACATCATTGCTCTAGGTGATCAAATTATTTTGTTTATCTATCAAAACTACCAAGAAGACATCCAGATGTCTAAGTTTGATAATCTTGAAGTCTAATACCTACTTTGTCTTATGCACCTTGATGAGATCCTCCATCTAAGCTTGAGAATTATACCACTAGGTGATTAAGGCTTGTGCCATCTTAGCTTGATGGTCTAAAGCATTCAATCTAGACTTGATGCTTTTCAAAATTTTGAATGCATCCATCAAGGATATATGCAATGCTTGCAATACATCCTCAGGAATTGAAATGAGGACCTAAGCTTCCAAATCTTGTTTTTATTTCTCCAAGTTGAAAATCTTCTACTTCATTCCTTGTAGTCCAGCCAAGGTCATTATTGACTAGGCTATTACCATACTAGCTAAATCTTTTTGAAAAATATGATGTTCTCCTACTGCCTACCTTGGAATAAGAGTTAACCCTAAAAATGGTTCCACTTTCTAAAAGGTGAACTTCTCAGTATCAACAATAATTTTCTTGGTCTCTAATCTCTCAAGAGTTGATGTACCTAGATTCAATTAGACCTAAGAGTCAAATTATTTCACCTATGGTTATTAAGGAATATCTACATTTGAACTCCTAGAGGCTCTTGGGGTACCAACCCATTGGCTTTCCTTGTTGTGAAGAATCTAGATGCTTCTCTTTACTTGTTTTCTCATCATATCCTGAATCCAAGGCTTGACATTATCCTAAACTCCTATGTCCAATCAAGTTAAAGCTAGTGAAGGAAAAAGAGATAGGATTTTCTATAACTTCCCATAAAAAAACCAATCAAGAATGGTTGGTCCATAAATAATATTCTCATCACTGAAGAGGTTTATTTCACTAGTAGGGTGAGTGAAAGTTAACCTAGGCCTCTTTATTGGATCCAAAATAACTAAGGCTAATTCTACCTATCTATTTCCACTGCCCAATAGAACAAATTCCTTGCCTGCTTCCTCAGATGGGTTTTCTTCCTTATTCAAACCATAAAAATCTCTGATATTAATAAGGGCACTTTCTACTATTTCTCTAGTTTTGAAAGTAATCAATCTAATAACCTATATTAGGGAAGAAGTCCTTGGAGGGGATGCCTAAATTTGGGGACCTTCACCAGGTCTATGCTCAATGCTAGACCCTTGAATCACATTCTTATCTTTTCCCTTTGCATAGTCAAGTTGCCCAATCTAGGATGACTTTGCCAATTCTCCCTATTTAGGCTCATAAGATTATCCCTCAATAGGTGGTTCTTGATGTGTAGTCCAAAATGGTCCTGACAATAAGTGATACTGTAAAGGATGTAACTACCATATTTCTCCTAAAGGCTTATTATCCTTGACCAACCTATGTTATAAATTTATCTTGTAGTTTTTAACCCTAGACAAGACTTCTTCAAATTTCCTTGCCTTTGTGTAAATACCATCTCCCACACCTGGTTGCTATTTTACTCAACCTTTGGGACATTTTTATCTCGAATATGGTTAGCCACTCTATCATTGGGATCCCACTTCTTAAGATCATGTAGTTGGAAATCAAAAGAGTTTCTGTGTACCACCATGATTTTTAGTTGTTTCCAATCCTTGACTACAATTATACCAATGTCCAGTGGAAAGAGATGAACATGAGCTTTCTTATTATTCTTGCAATTCCAATCCATTCCCTAGATGATTTGATAAGCAATTTCTTGCTCTGAAAGCTTACTAAGAACATATATATGCAATCTATATGGTTAGACCATGGTTCCCTCTATCCTTATTATAGTGCAATCTAGGTAAAACCACACATCCCCCATGGTCTCTATTTTTATTTTGATTAGAGGATGAAGCCTAGGCATATGGATACCAATGATTGCCTCATAAATGACTAGGAAGATACCATCACATATTAATTACATGTGATTCCTGTATTTGAATATATGTAATTTGGAATAATGATGGGAAATGGTAAATCTACCATCAAGGGACCAATTTTGAATGCCAGGGAAATTAATAGAGGCTAGAAGTGAATCCAAGAGGTAAGACATCATAAATAATTACTTGGAAGTCTTTCTCTTGATGGCTATAATTTATTTGGCCAAGAAGAAACTTATTAAGTCTCCAATAAAAGGGGTTAGTTCTTCTCCAACATGTAATGGACATAAGATACCCAAACCTTACCTAAATAAGTAGTAGAAGAGACACCAAAGGTTTTATTCAATAAATTCATTGCTACCCTAACACCTTCCCTAAATTGGGAAATATGAATCTCACCATTTGAGGTCCTAAAAACATGGGAACCTTGGATTAACCAAGGTGAGAGGACTGAATCTAGGTTTTGGGAATTTGTCCATTCTCTTAAGGAAGGGAGATCAACATGAGGTAAAGGGAGTTTATAATAAGTCTCAAAGGCCATGGGAGATATGCTTAAAACTTTGTTGATTATTCATGAATAATCCATTCTCCATCTATTATATAGTCAATGAAAATAGGAACAAGAAGATCAATGCAATGCATTACTTCTATTTTAGTAGCTGCATGGTGAAGGCCTGCCATCTAAATCCTTACATCTTTGGTACATTTAAACATTCCTCTTTTCTTCCTAAGAATTTGGTTACAAATCCTCAACAAAGAAGAATAATTTGGACCAGTTCCTAATTCCTTATACATTCAATGCTGTTAAATCTAACTCTATGTCTCTAAAGACCCTTCCTTCACCATCTAAAGTTAGATAAAGCTCTACTTTAATCTTCATTTGTTACCTACCTATTGCCATTGATAACACTGAATTGTAGTTGATGAAAACAAATATCTCACTAAGGCACTTGCTCTGAATTCAATTTTCAATTATCTCAAGTGTCACATAATCAATTGAACTGAATCTGGCCTTCTTTATAGAGGTTTCAAGGTTTTTCAACTGTAATGACCAAAACATCCAACTTTGATCTCATACGTGCCTTAGTTATGATGGAACCTTACTATCATATCCTCTATGTTTTAAATCATGAGATATCCTTCATTTGGATCCTCCATACTTATATGGAGCTTATATGGTAGGGTTCCATGCCTTTCACAGTAAATTTCATAAATGCCATTTGAAGAGTGATTGTTGGTTTTCAAAAGTCCCCTTTATTTTTCTTTAAAAAGCTAAATTTAGGTCCTTGCATTTCATTGGTTCTTGATCTTTGAGGTTATTTATTGTGCCATGTGTCAAGATCATGAGGCCTTTGAAAAACCCTCAGCTTCATCACACCATTGGATCAAATCCAATAAGTAAGCGATCACATTGGATCTTACCTAGGGTTAGATCATTAACCACATGATTTTTTTAAAAAAGCTTCAAGCTTGATGAACTGTTGGATCAAATTCAGTGAACAAGTGATCAACATTGGATCTTGTAATATGCTTACCTTTTAATCAGTTACATGATCATATAAGTCTTAGGTTTAAAAATGTCATTTAGAATTTTATGTTTAAAAAACACAAAATGACTTAGGCTAATATATTTATATACTAAGCTTATCTTTGTAAAAAGATAGGAATTTATTAAAAGGTTTTTTAGAAATGCCTCCTTTGATTATGATTTAAAAAATTATCTAAGTTAAATTTGATGGGTTCGGTCTCATCAAATACATCCTTGTAGACATCAAATGATGGGAGAGAACCTATCAAATTTAAGACAATGGAGGTTCCAATCCTTCAAGGATTGTTTTAGTTAAATTTGATGGGTTTGGTCACATCAAATATGTCCTCATAGATGTCAAATGATGGGAGTGAACCTGTCAAATTTAAGATAGTGGAATTTATTGATCCAATAAATGAATGCCACGTGTAAAGCCCTAAGAGTCCCTAAGGCTTCAAGGATTGTCTAGGTTAAATTTGATGGGTTTGGTCACGTCAAATACATCCTCATAGACGTCAAATGATGGGAGAAAACCTATCAAATTTAAGACAATTGAATCTTTTTATCTCATGTTAAATTTGATAGGTTTGGTCACATCAAATACATCCTCACAGACATCAAATGATGGGAGCAAACCTGTCAATTTTAAGGTAATAAACTTTTCTAGTCCGATGAATGAGTGCAAAGCATAAAGCCTTTAGGATATCTTGAGGCTTCCAAGTTGATGTGAAACATTATATTAGAACCTTCGAGGCAATGTGAACCATCATATCAAGTCTTAAGTGGTTAACTGTTGTTAATGTCCTTTTGGGTGTTGGATTTAATTTACACCATTAGATCAAAATCTCTGAGCCAATGATCACTGTTAAATATTTAATAGGCCCAAATCATTAACTGTATGTTCTTTTTAAAATACTTCGTGCTTGTCACACTATTGGATCAAAATCAACAAACAAGAGATTACCATTAGATATGTAAAATAACATAAGCTTTAAATTAATACCTGATCATGTATAAAGTTTAGCCTAAGGTTTTATATTAATATTCGGTCATGTTTTAAATAAAAAAACATATTTGACGCTTAATATAAAATTATAATTAGGATTATTTAATCAAAATGAAATAAAATTTCTTTTTAGTATTTTCCATGAATATTCAAATTCAAACCCCCTTTAGGGTTTGTTTCTTAATAACCCTAGCTTCTTCCATAGAACTTGCAACTAATCACCTTGAAGATAATTATTATAAATTTTAAATCAAGAAACCTAAACATAATCAAATACATCAAAGCACATGTTCCCCTTTTTAAATTTATTTGCCTTTAAAATCCAAGATAAGACAACTCATCACATTCAATCTAGAATACAAACTTTTTGGAAACAAATATAGGGGTCCTCCTTTCAAAAAAGAAAGATAGGGTGGTGTTGGTCTCAACAGTACCTTGAAGGAACATTATCACCTTTTAAACATAATATTTCCATAAAGACATCTATGGATCCATGTGAAGCCTTGGACACTACGTTAAGCATTGAGGTTCTGTGAAGTGCGGACATTAGAATTAATGCATTCATGAAATCCCAAATCACACCCATGGATTTAAATTTTTAGAATTTAACTAATAAAAATGTGCATGATGAAAAAAAGTGGCCTATGGTGCATGATTGTGAGGTCAAGGGTCATAATAAGAATAACTGTGATCATGGCCTATGGTGCATGATGACTTTACACATAATAATAAAGATTTCTAAGAAATTGATGAAATTCACAAGTCACTAGATCATGGTATATGATAAACTACAGCTGGGGCATCTGATAAGTTCATTATGGCTATGGACAACAACATAACTATAAATTATGTGGAATTAGATGATATGGTTTTTATTTTGATCTACACACATGTTACAAGTGTGGTTCATCGAACACTATCAGTGTGATTTCCCAACATTTCATATTTGTGGATACTACCATGGTGAACATAAGGTTAAAGACTGTCTATATAGATATGCTAGAATAACATATAAAATAAAGGGTAATAAAGGTAATGGAATGATAAATTTGGCATACCCCATTGATAATTGTATTCTTAAGGGAAGGAAATATAAAACCGTGATGTTGAATGTGAATATTACTACATGTAGTGGTACCACCACAAAACCAAATTCCCCTATATAGAAAACTTTACTTGGCTATGAGCCGAGGTGAACTGAAGAAAAAGTGACACATTTTGAGCCAAATTTTGGACAATGTCATAATGGATTGAGCTATAAATAAGTGATATAATAATCCATAGAGGTGATCCTAAAATAATAGGATGAGCTACAACTTTCTAGGGACTTGGAGGCCAAAGAAAGAGCATATCACTATCAATATGATAATGATAATAAAAAAGGGAACATCTCATTGAGATATTAGCCATTATACATACTAAATTAATGATATTAAGAAATTTGTTGATACAACATGCAAGTATATTATTGGAAGTGCCTATGCTCCACACAGTCCATGGTCGCAAGGTAAGATCTACATACAACACTGAGTACAACCATGAGTTTATCATTAATGAAACTATCAATGGATAGTCAAATTATGATATTGTAGTTAATATAATAATTGAAATTAATATCCTAAAAAAATTAGCATGGTGGAATATGGGGAGTCTAATGTTAAAACCCTCTCCTCATGTCTTGTTCAAGAAAAATAAGACTTATGAAACCATTGGGAATCTATAAGAATGTCTATGTTGATATAATCAGCATAAATTTTCATGTATATTTCAAAGCTATTAAGTTCATTGAGGCCTACCAATACCCAAATTTACTTGGACATCCTTGGTTTTTATGACAATAATTCATATAAGTGGTTTAAGAAGTGTTTCATGAGCTTTAATAATGGTAAGTAACATGTGGTCAATAGCCCACCCTATGTGTAAAGTGTGGATTTTGATGATATCAACCACATTTAAAATATCATGGCACAATGGATTTAACTTATAAAAACAAATTCAAAATGTATTTTTCATGGTGGAATTCACAATCCATTTTATACACCACCAATATCACATGTGATTGATGGATGCACGAGTCCTAAAAAACCACTCACTAATAATGTGGCATGATCAATATGAAATAAAGATCCATACCCAAAAAAAATACTCAATATGTCAAGAATATATCCACCCCATAATGAAAAAAACTAAGGGTTCCATGCACTACCCAAAGAGTGAAATGCATCTACTATTTGAGCAATTATAAAAAAAATGTGCTTCCTCGGTATGAAGGATATGACGATCCTACAATGTTCCTTGATGTCATGAAGGGATGCATCCCACAAGAAAATAAGCACCTTACCTATTTTTTATATTACCCTAAGAATCACTATTGTGAAATTATGGGTGATGCACAATCCAAACCTCCCCATGTTGGCCAGGGTCAAAGAGTCTATTTATGCTAGATTCAATAACCACAATTCCATATATGGAATAAAGAATTATTGTAGAGATTATAATTCAAGGGAACATTTATGTGGATGTGAGGTATCCTTTATGTCCCAATTAATTTATGGGTAATTATTTTTATGGAACCTTTAATATATGGTCTCATGTAGGACACTGAGAGATAATTTCATCTACTCTTTCTATTTCTCCTTGCCAAAGCTAGAGATAGTTGAGCCTTTGCATTATATTTTTCATGTGATCCTAGAAGATGATGTTGTTATGGAAAAATGCCTATGGAAGATTCATAGTGATAAATGACTCAGAATTTAAAATTATTATAAGAATTTATATTGATATCAAAAAAGATGAAGGAACGATATTGGATTTTGAAATAAGTAATTCCTTTGAATTACCTCATGGAGATGGCGTTGGACGCGAGTGGAGAAGCGAGGGCCAACGACCCTGGGGGGATGAGGAGCAAGGAGCGATCTAGGAGTGAAGGGTCTGCAAAGGGGAAGGAGCCAATTTGTGCCAGTGAAAGGGTCAGGGTAACCAAAATCAATGGTTGTTTACCACGGGCCCATGACAGGCCTGTTCTAGTCATCCCTCCTAAGGCAGTCCAGTAGGATGTCAAATACCTAGCAGCTCATACATTAATCTGTAAGTTTTTGGGAATCTAAATTTCCATTTCATCCTCGGAGGCCTGGATCCACCGAACCTGGCAGGTGGAGGGTGAACTAGATATTATGCTAGCAAGAAATAATTATTTTATGGTGAATTTTTCCTCTGTTGCCAACCAGAATTATATTTTTGAGGGAGGACCCTATTTCTATGACAGCCTATTTCTCAAACCATGGCATGTAGGTTTCAATTTGGTAGAGGATCTTCCAGCTAGAGTACCAGTTTGGGTGCACCTCCAAAGACTTCCTCTGGAATTCTGGTAGGAGGATATCCTGAGGCAAATTGTAGCTATGTTGGGCTCACCAACTGCTATAGCGCATCAATCATTGGACAAAAAACTCATCACTTATGCCCATATCTGTGTAGAGATTGACCTTAACAGCCCCCTACCAGATTCTTTGGAAATATGCCTAGGATCCTCTTCCTGGGTACAGTAGGTTGATTACGAATCGATTCCTTTTCAGTGCAGAATCTATCATGAGTATGGACATTTACACTGCCAATGTCTACAGGCAGCCAGAGAAAATGGAAGTGTTGTTCACAATGCCAATGAGTTTGGCCATCCAGGCTGATTGGAAATTGGGAATGTCAAGCAGGACAATGCCACTATGGGGAATGCCCACATTAATTTTGGTAACATGATGCGTGGGGTAGCTGGTTTTCAAAGCACTAACAGAGATGGATTCACCCAGGTCAAACGCCGTATGAAGGGCCATGGGTAGAAGCGTACGAACTTGGACCAGCAAGTGGAGATGAGCTTCAACTGATTTGAGACCCTAGAGAGCATGGCTATTGAGGATGGCATTCTTTTGATCGAGTAGGGGGGTTTCGTGAATTGTGAGGGGTTGGAACCTCTTCTTTTTGAATCTCAGGATATGGTGATCTAGCTGTCTAATGAGGCTCCCCCTATCCCTGAAGAGGGGACCCTAGTGGTAATCCCAACTCAGCAAGACAAAGAGATCAGATGGGTAGACTTGGTTAAAGATGTGCAGGCATCCAGGAAAGAAAAAGCCTCATCATCTGTGCTAGGCTTAATGCAGAGGCCTTTCAAGAAAGCATCCTTCACCACACCTGCTAGAGTGGGACACAAAAAAGACCAAGATAAAATCAGACTTATAGGAGACTTGATGGTAGAGTCAGGGGTGGTCAAGACCCTTGATGAGCATTTCCCTCCCTCTACCCAATGATAGTGTTGTCTTGGAATGTAAGGGGTTTAAATATCACCCCTAGACAAAAAGCTAGGAGTAGGTTAGTTGCTGACCACTCTCCTAATATTTTCTCTGTCTAGGAGACTAAGCTTTATGTAGATGCTATGTTCAGCTGTTTGCCCAAGTTTTGGGCCTATGGGCAATGCCAATGCGTTGGTGCTTTAGGAAGTGCAGGGGGCGTGGCTATCTATTGGGACCCTGGAAAGTTCACGCCACTCTAGTGGTTAGCTAGCTCCTCAACTCTATCCATGGTTGCCTCCTCTCTTGACACTCGGGAAATGATTTTGGTGACCACAGTTTATGCCCCCGTGGATATCTAGGGCAGCTTAAGTTATGGGAACATGTGCAGTAGATTAGGAGCTGTCATCCCTTCTTGCTTTTGATCATGGCTGGAGATTATAACACTGTCCTTTGTCTTGAAGAAAAGAGGGGTGGAAATGCATGTCTTTGCCCCATGTATGATCTTCTCTGACTAAACATGGATTTGCTCCGCGTGTCAGATGTGAAACCCCTCAATGGTCTCTTCACTTGGAACAATAGAAGGTCAAGTAAGGATGCTATCTCTGAGCACCTAGATAGGTTCCTTGTTTCATGCTTTTGGCAATCTGGTGCAATTTCTCTGGTTTCTAAAATTCTATATTGGAGAGGGTTAGACCATTGGCCCACTATGCTCACTGTCAGGAAAATAGTAGGCCCCAAGAAACCTCCTTTTAAGTTCTAGCTAATGTGGCTCTGGGATCCTTCTCTCCATGGATGGATGACACACTGGTGGAGTCAAGGGGGCCCTGAATATGGCACGGCTATGTTTAATTTTGCCAAGAAATTATAGTATGTGAAAAAGAAGTTACAAGATTGGAATCGAAATAGTTGTGGAAACCTCCACTATATGAAGAAAAGAGCGCAAGATCAGCTGGACTCACTTACCAGATAGATCTGGGACCTCAGACTTATAGAAGATCTCTGTAGGGAGGAATCTCAAGCTGTGAATGAACTGGTCGAGTGGGAACTTTGGGAAGAAATCTTCTAGAAATAGAAAGCCCGAATTGATTGGCTCGAAGAGGGTGACAAGAATACAGCTTTCTTCCACAAGTCAATTTAGGCGTGGAGAAATAGAAACTACATTACTTCCCTTGTTACTCCTGATGGAACTTATTTATCATCCTCCTATGACATAACCCAGAAGGCTGTCCATTTCTATTTGGAATTGTTGTCCAGTACTGCGCTCACTACAGAAAGGGAGGTTAACACTGTCCTAGAAAATATTCCTTCTGTTGTCACCCCTGGCATGAATGAGGTGCTGTTGAGGCTGATAAGTATGGAGGAAGTGGAGAAATTTGTCTTTAGCATGTGCAGAGGCAAAGCCCCTGGGCCGGATGGCTTCCCAGTAGAATTTTTTCAAGATTTTTGGGATATTATTAGCCAGGATCTTTTGGATGTTGTGATGGAATCTTTTTCTAGTAAAGAGATGCTTAAGGATTTTAATGCTACCTTCCTTGTTTTGATTCTAAAGTAGGAACAAGCTAATCAGTTGGCCCTCTTTAGGCCTATCGCACTTTGTAATGTGATCTACAAGATATTTACCAAGCTTATTATAGAGCGGCTCAAATTTTTCCTTCCGATAGTTATCTCTGAAGAACAAGGGGGCTATGTTGCTGGAAGACAAATTTTGGATGGAGTGGTGATTGCATCCGAAGCAATTCATTCCATGAGTATGTCTCGAGAGTGGGCCATGTTCATTAAGCTTGATTTAGCCAAGGCGTATGATAGGGCCAATTGGGATTTTTTACAAAAAATCCTTTTGGCTTTTGGATTTAGCCAGGCATGGGTCAGATGGGTGATAAGTTGTGTAACCATGCCATCCTTCTCTATTCTAATCAATGGGGTGCCATCTAGACTATTTAAGGCATGCAGAGGCCTGCACCAAGGAGATCTGCTCTTACCTTACCTATTTATTATTCTTGTGAAGGGGCTTGGCTGGCTCATTAAGGATAGGGCATCTCAAAATTTGGTACATGGATGGTAGTGGGGAAATGAGCTAACCAAGCTGACTCACCTCTAATTTGTTGACAACACAATCCTGGAAGGTAAGGCCCGGTTGAAGGAAGCAGAAGCATTCCGGGTTACCTTGGATACTTATCTGGAGAATTCAGGGCAAAAGATCAATGAGCACAAATCTTTTATCTAATTTTTTAACACTCTGAAACCCATCCAGCAGTGGATTACTACTATTTTGAGATTCTAGACCCAGTCTCTCTCGATTACTTACTTGGGGATCCCCTTGGTGGCGAGAAGATGGCCCAGGTTGTTCTGGCAGAATATGCTTGATAAACTTAAGCATAAAGTTAATCATTGGACCCACAAATGGATATCTTCAGCTGGTAAGATGACCCTCTTGCAATCTATGATTTAGGCTTTGCCCATTTACTGTAGCATGGGCAGGCTACTCCAAAATACTTTCTTAAAGAATTTGATGCTTTATCTAGGCAATTCCTTTGGAGTGGTAACCTCTAGAAGCCCAAATGGAGCCTCCTCAGTTGGAACACTATGTGTTGCCTGAAGAAGGAAGGAGGTCTTGGGTTGCGCTCTGTTATTTTGTCTAACCAAGCTTTGTCTACTGGCAGTGGTGTACCAATCAATCTCATCTTTGGTACACCACCAATCTGAGCAATGTCTTAGTGAAGTTGATTTTTGGTGGGGCAAGAAAATTTGGAGCTCCTTGTCCTGGCCCAAATGCAATTTTTTCTTGTGGACTCTCACTTATAACCACTGCCTTACCTGGGAGAATTTGTGCAACAGAGGATTCTTTGGGCCATTTATATGCCTGCTGTGTCACTACAGTGAGGAGAGTGGAAGCCATCTATTCTTCCACTGTGAGTTCACTAAGAAGATATGGCACCAATGGTGGCAGGTTTGGGGCGTCTCCTGTTGGCATGTGTCTTCACTGGTTGAATTCTGGGAATGCCTTGGACCTCTTCCTTTCAAGGCATCGATCTTGTAATTGGCCTGGGAAATTGGGCCGACCTTCATCCTCTAGAACCTTTGGTTAGAGAGGAATTGAAGGATTTTTCAAGGTGTTGGCCTTGAGCTCATAGCTGTTTGGTTGAAAATCATCAATGCTTTACAGGAGACCATCCTGACCAAGTATGACAGTGAGGTCAATTTGTCCCCTAAAGATTTTGCAATTTTTGTCCAATTCTCCCCTATTCTGCCCAACACATCCTCCTACATTCATCCCATGCATCCCAAGCATGGGCCTAGGTAATAGGCACGACTGATGGAATGTGGTGGACATTGGACGCCACCTGAGGAAGGGCTTATCAAGGTCAACACGGACGGATCTTCAAGAGGCAATCCAGGTGATGCTGGAATCAGTGGTCTTGGGTGAAATAATGCTGGAGAAATTTGTTTTATGTTTTCTATTCATAAAGGCCGGCATACTAATAATCTCGTGGAGGCCATGGCGATCCTGAAGACAGTGCAATTGTGCTGTCAGCTTGGCTGGAATCGCATTATTTGGAAATTAGATTCACAGGTGGTGGTTGAATTATTGGGAAAGAGAGTGCTTGAAAATGTAGACTGGCAGCTGGTTGGGATAGTTTGGCAAATACTTCAATTAAGCTTTGCTTTTGAGTTGATTTCTTTCAATCACATTCCTCAGGAATGGAATGGAACCACAGATGTATTGGCCAAATGGGCCTCTGAGTTTGGGCTGTAATGGCAGATTTATGATCGAAATTTGCTTCCTTTGAACTTGTCCCTTCAGCTGACTCAACTTGTTGAGCAAGATATTACTATGTAATTTCCCCATTTTCAGGCTTATTTATTAAATTTTTACCCCTTATAGTGAAAAAAGATGAAGAGACTGGGATGTGACATAATTGGAGATTTCATGTGGAAAAGGGGAAGTTTATGCACCAAGTTGATGAGGTACACCCTAGTGATAGTTTGAAACACTTAAGGTTATAAATATATTATGGGTAGTGCAAGGTGGCAGATGCAACAAAAAATAATAAAAAAACATTTAGAGAGCCTTTTAAGACTACCAAAGTCAACATTTAGACTATGGAGGAACTAAGTATCAACTAGCTTGTATTATGGATCTATTGTGTGAATATCAGAATATATTACCATATAGTTATAGGCATATTAAGGGCATACACTCATATCCTATGAATATGATAATCAATCTATTTGAGATCTCCATATATGTGAAGAAAAGTCCATATCGTATAATCCCCATATTTGTGTCAAAGCAAAAGATGAGATAGACAATATGATTATTGCGCATGTCATTTATCTCATACAAGCATATGAATGGGATATAACCATGGTTATAAGTATTAAAAAGGATGGGCATATATAGATATGAATTTATTAGTGGCTACTCAAGTTTACATGTGTCATAGATCCACTCCCTACTTCCTTCACTGAATAGATTCTTGAATGAGTATTCGAGTGAAAAATTTACACATTCATAAATGGATTTTTTGGTTACCACAAGGTTAAATTAAGGATGAGGATAAACCCAGAAACATATTTGTAAATGAGTGTGGTTTTTTAACTATAATTTCATTCCTTTTGGGCTCAATATTGTGTCAGCTATGTTTTCATGCACAGTCATCACTATCTTCAAATATTTCATCCATCGATTTATCCAAGTCTATCTTGAAGACTAGACTACCTATGGGATAGTCAAAGAATACCATGAAAATATGTGAATAATATTTTTATAATTCCATGAACTATAGATGTCTCTGAACTTACAAAAATGTGTGTTTACAACACCTTTTGTCACATTGCTAGGCCATGTCATATGCAAGGAAGGTATTATAGTTGATCCAATCAAGGTGGAGATCATTTTGTAATTAGATGTGTTAATGAATCAATGGGACATGCACAAATTCTTTGGGCATACATGATATTACCAAACATTCATTCATAAATATGCTAAAATCACCATGATCTTAAGGAAATATAGTGCAAGGATGAACTATTTGCTTGGATTAAGCACTAAGAAGATGCTTTCAAATCCTAATTTTTTTTTAACTAATTCACTAGTATTCCAATTTTTAGATTGTATCACCAATTTCATGTTCATGTGGATGTATCTAGTATGAATATTAGTGAAATATTTACTCAGCATGGCAATGACTAGATTGACCACCCCATTTTTTTTGTAGCTGAAAATGAACTTCAATTGAGTGAAACTATATAACCATTGATCATGGAAAGCTCACTATGATCTAAACCTTGCATAAATTTCATCAATAACTACTTGCAAGACCATTTATATTTTTAACTGACTACAAAGCACTCAAATTTTTTTTATGAATAATTTAGTGCTCTAAGGAATAATATTTCATTGTATCATGTTATTTCAAGAACTCTAGTTTTTTATGGTAGTAAATCTAGGTAAATAGAATTTAGGGCCTGATCTTTTATCCTAAACCAAATCCAATTAAGACACATATACATTTGAATATTACATACCTAATGTGGATCTGTAAATAATTCAATGCATTCCTATGGAACTCATAATAACTGTGGTCTTTCTCATTTTGAGCATCCCCCCTACCGATCTATTCACCAAAGCAAAGAGATAACTTGTGGTTTAATCCACCCCATACCAACTCATCGAGACTAAAATTTACAATATAAAATATGATGAAGTTATTCAATGATGCATTATGGAAAATGAACATATGAATATATTGATGGAAGTACATGAAGGAATTACAGGGGTTATTATACTAGTGATGCTACTGTGTAAAGCCACACCTTTACATTTGGTGTTCAACTCAAAGCACATTTACCAATCAATTTTTTACTACCCTCCCTCCACATTGCACATGTGGGATGACAAGATGATCAGGAGTCAATTGATGCATGAATCATATATTTTTTGAAACTATAAAAGATACATACCATATCACTATGGAGCTAGACAATTTAAAATCCCAAGAAAAAAACTTGGCATAATAAGAATATCAAGGAAAAACTTTTGCATAAGGGTGAAGATGTTTTAATATATGGATCTAAGTACGCTAAACTTATGGTTAAATTTGAAATATGTTGGATGGGTCCATATATTATCTATGAATCCTAAGGACCTTAAAAATTATCCATGCTAGATGATGAAATGCTCCTAGGGAATTTCAATGGAAATTGATTCAAGTTGTATCACCTCTAAGTTTTACCACAATCCACTCAAAATAAGACATATGCCATGATGTTTTGCATTTCTCTTTTGTGTTGTCTAGTGTGTGTTTATTTTGATTAAATAAGGGAAACTTTTCATGTGCATGTATGAATATAAATAAGTGCACAACCTTGTATCCATATAATAATTTACATAAATGTTGTTGTACCTCATGTAATACTTGTATTCACTTTCAATTTTTTTATAAATACTTGGTTTCATAACCTTAAACAAGTCCACACTTATTTTCTACTTTATTGCATTATACTCTATCACACTTCTATTTCATGTATAACTTTTACACTTCCTTTTATTATCAAGATATATTATCATGATAATATTTCTAGCTATGCTTTAGGACTAGGTGAAAAATTTAGTGTGGGGTGGGGGAAGACTCAAATCAGTAAAAGGAAGGTAGACACATGCGAGGATTCAACCAAATATATAGATACATGAGGTATATATGATAAGGAATTCAAATTAAGAAGGAGATACCCATTATGCCCAAGAACATAGGGAGAAAGAAGGCTTAGGTCATGCTAAATAATAATTGAACATTATGACATCACCATTATTAAATATGGGTTATTAAGGAACACTACAACTGTCATGCACTCACATTTAATGCAAACATTATAAATTGATAGCAATAGTAAGATAATTATACAAATTGAAATATTAAAGGAATTTACACATTTATGGGTGAAATAAAATGATCTTTTCAAGTCATTTTCACTACTTGCCACTTTTATAAATATTTGAGAAGCCACAAAGTGTAAAACTAATGAGCAAAAAATAAGTAAATTTAAAAAAAGGCTATGATAATTCAAGTTATTTGATAATTAAATTCATAAATAAAATATTTTGAGAAAATATTTCAAAGGAAATTTGGTTGGAATAGTAAAATATAATATTCATTGAAAGAATTTGTAGGTTTCAAGAAATAAATTCAGCCATTACCGAACCATGGAGCGTAAAGCTGAGATAAAATTAGGGGATTCAAGAAGGTTAATAGTACCAAAATTTTCCAAAAATGGTTTAAACCAAAAAATTAAAAAAAAATAAGGTGAAGAAAACCAAATCAAAAGGATCATTGAGAAACTACAAGCATGTGCACATTCTAGATATGGCAAGGATTGAAACAATGAATATGTAAATGACTCAATAAGAAGTGGAAGAGAGAGTTGAAGAAATGCCATCCTATATATCTAATATGTAGTACACATAAACTTATATTCATAGAGAGAAGTTGGAATCAAAGATAACACAATAAAAAATTAAGGATTATAACCACAAAGGAGTTGAAAATGAGACAAACTTGAGCAATAACTACATGGTTGATATGGGAAAATGAAATGCAGATGGTGTCATCTTGTTTAATGTCATAGTTGATAAAAAAATGGATAAAATTGGGTTACTTTAGTTTTTTGAGTTACCATAATTTGGTAACCCTATTTATTTGGTGGGAATCATGTTATCATGTATGCATGAGGATCGATTTCACTTTATTGGGTTTAGGATGAAAATTTCTACATCACACATTATCAAGTTCATAAGTTTGACATGTTCAGGTGAATATATTAAAATTTCATTCACCAAAAATATAGAGGTATAATAATAACATATATTTTTAAGTATAAGAATTAAAAAATCACTTTTCCTATTGAAAAAAATGAAAATCATGTAACCAAGGTAGTCAAGAGATTGGTAAGCACAAAGTTGAGTGGAGCATGAAAGTGGGAAGAGATCAAAAAACATTTCTTATATATCACACCTAGGATGGATAAGGACACCTTATTCAACATCTTGATATTTATTTCCAATTCCATGATTGAAAGCACAAAAATTACCACCTCATATGAGACACATTTATATATAGCATGATTCTAATCTTGTTAGTTCTTGATGAGATCGAGATCTCTGATGACTATGGTGATAAAACTTTGTATTTAGCCATTTTTATAAAAATTACTTGACAAAAAGTACCATAAGAACTTATTCCCTTTAATTTATAATAAAAAAACAATGTTAAATGAAAAAATGGCATGAGAACCTAGTTGAGGCCTTCATAAATGAGTAGTACATTCTAAAATCACTACTAGAAGTATGCACAAACTATTCAGGGTTTGCATTAATGTAACACCATTCCATATAAAATATTATTCTTGAATATGATAGAATATTAGGTTAGATTATATTTCCCTATATATTTTAAATGCAATAATTCTCACATTGGGTTGCAATAATATCCGATGCGTAGAAAATCAAGCTAGATGTTGCATGCATCAATGAGGATTTTCATACCTTGAAAAAAATATTTATATATTTAGGAAAGAAAACACCAATTGATAAGGAGGACTTAGATTATGACACTAAAATTGACTCCCAAATATATGAAATAATAAAGAATAAAATGCATAATTTATACTATGCATTGAAGCCAAGGAGGAGTGTAGGGCATGGAGTGGAGGAGTAATAGAATAATGTTGTTTGCTCTTGTACAACTAAAGTATCCAAAAAATTATCCTAAAGTAATAAATATAAGTCTAATAAGATTAAAAGGTTCATTATTTAAATTTTTGAGGAAGACTCTTATTGCACTAAATCAAATGATGAGAAAGTTACATTGGAATGGAGAAAGGCCTATGTCTAGTACCAACAACCTTCTCCTGAGAAAGAAAAAAACCTAGTTGCACAATAAAAAATAAAAAAACTACATAACCCATACCTTCAAATTAAAAATTAACACCACTAACTCCACCATCCCACCTAATTATATTCCAATGCCAACCCAAGAAAAGGATTTCTCTGATGCAGTTAAGAGGGTAGAAAACCCCTCATTTGAAATCTCACAAATAAAAAGATCATGGTAATGTCCTAGTGGATGAATCCATGGAAGAAAAATCCACCCTCAACTTGTAAGACATTAATAAATCTTTGGATATAGGGTTCAAGGTAGCACTAGATCTCTAGGATGAAATGGATGCCATGGTGCCATGCCAAGGGGAGATAAAAAAGGGGTGGAAAGGGAGGCAAAACCAAAACCTAGGAAGAATAATGTGGGAAATAAAAATATCCTAAATTATTGGAGATTAAAACATAAAAATAATAAAATGAGAAATGGAAGAAGGTATTAAGTGAAGTGGATTCCCAAATCTAACCTTCTCCAACTTCTTAGTCTAATGGTGGTGATGATATAGCTCACAAAAAGTACCAAAGAAGGTACAATACAAGGATCCATATTTTTAGAGCTCAATGAAACCATAGATAATGACCACAAAGATTAAAAAAATAGATGTTCTTCATTTTTTCCACCTACATTGATGAACCCTTGATAAAATACTAGTTAACACCCTTCAAGCTCAAGGTCCTAACCAAGCATAAGGAGGGTGTGAAATTACATTTGTTGATCCCACCAAGCTCAATGAGGTTAGGTTGGATGCATGATACTATCATTAATTTCTGAATTAAACTATAAAAATGTGATGAATAACACTACCATCTATAGCCAATGCTAAAAATTTATACAGAAGGATAGTTAACATGTGAAAGATGAACAAATACTAGCCACTATGGAATTGAAAACATGAAAAATCTATTAGCACATTATGAAAGGAGAACCTAGTCTTATGGATGTGATTAACCTATAAGTTTTAGGGGTATAAATAAGCTAATTATGATGGTGGGTAAAATGTTAGATAAGGGCAAAAGAATCAAAGAGAGATCCTAAGTGTAACTAAAAAAAGTGAAAATCAAGTTCAAATAACAACTAAATAAGTGTGAGGACTAGATGCACAAACTTGTTAAGAAGGTAAAAATATAACAAGTATTTATTAAGTATGACAAGTATTCTATATAATTAATGCACACCTTATTTTTTATTAAAAAGTAAGGTGTGTTGATATCTCTAGTGTATACCAAGAAGGATAAATCTAAATGGACCCAAATTTAGTAATAAATATAAAAAATTGGAAATTAGATAGGTTTAAAAATGCAAGAACTAGAAGATACTCATGCAAATTTACAAATTTCAAACATATAAAAATCAATTAAAAAAGTGCATTGGAAGAAACACTCAAGGAAAACATGGTTAATATCAACTCAATCAAGTTACAAGCTAATGGTTTACAATAATTCCTAGTGTTTAATGAACTAACTATGTAGTTATTTGGCATGTATGATGATGTTCAATCTGTGCTCACAAGATAGGGAAATTTTGAAACAAATTTGTAAAAGAATACACTTAATTTTTTTAATAATGTTAAGGCCATCAAAGGATTGTCTGAGGGAAAACAATCAGGGTAGTAAGGGGTGATATTGGCCCCCAATTTTGACAAGTTTTGTCATGTGAATTATAACATGAATAAGAATCAAAACATGGCACATGAATATGAAGTGGAAAAAATGTACCAAAATACTTAAGAGAACGCATTTCAAACTGAATAGGTCATCATAATGAAAGTTGAAGAGCAATGGTCAGCATGGGATGTAAATAAATGGGATTGGGGAGGAGTTTGCATCAACTCTAGAGTATAGACTTGAAGCAACCAATTAAACTAAATTTAATTGGTCAACTACAAGCCAAACTTAGGACAAAACTGCTCAGAGTGAATAAAGTGAATTATGACACATTTATAGGGGCTAATCTTGTCAAGGACATTTATTGTTATGATTAATTATAGTTACCAGTAGTAAGGCTTAGCAAATATTCAAGATCATTATTAATGATTATATCCACAAACATGGTGTTTGGGAATTATAAAATCTAACCTTGTTGCATTACAAAGGATATGAATGAAAATGAAAGAAAGTCATTTAGTTGTTGAACTATCTTATCTTGATTTTCAATTTTAAATTATTGATATTAATAAAAAACACTATCATGATGTCTTAACCTTATGTCAATTATGCCTTTGATGATAATTATAGTATATAATAGTTGATGATCATCAATCTACATAAACTTCACGTAATAACATGCACAAGGAAGCTATTCATTACCAAATAACATGACCATGACTCAAAGTCTCTTTATATACACCTCATGTGAATGTGCAAGTCTATCTTGATTGATATGATGGTGCAATTAGACTTGGTGTTATTATATGTGATTTTAGAATATCATACCTGAGTACACATAGGAAAATATCCCAACAACTAGAAATAAAACTTAAATTTCACTGGTATTAGAACAACTATAACATTGAGTTTAGTGAATCAAACCTTAGAGTTTCCATGTTCCTTAGCATGCAACATCCATTTGACATGGATATACTTTATCTACAATTTTCTCTTGCATACATGAATTATTCATATTTCTCAATAAGGAAGCATGAGTAAACTTAATACCAAATTATCAATGTTAGATTACAAGGATCACACACATCCTTTATAATTCAAATGCATCCATAGTAGATTCTACACTTTTCTATTAGGAGTAACAACAGATTCTCAATCACCAAAAGTTATCTTTTCAAACACCTGTAGGATAATTGGCATCCTAGGAAATGAACCACATTAGGAAACACAATGGTAAAAGTACATTTATTTTCATGAATTTTTAATCCTACATTCTTTCACAGGAATTAGAGTCAGCATTACCATGCCAATATATTTTTTATTGGGGATTTATTTTAAAACCCTTATTATGGAACCCAAAGTTGACAATAATGGGGACCGTCACTCATTATGGGGGGACATTTCATCTAGGAGGATACAACACACCATATATATTACTAATATTATCAAGTGTTCCTACTCTACCATTGCAATAACATCTGTAGCTCCTGCATCATGTTCAAAACCCACATGCCAAAATAATGGATCCTACACATCTTTTATGTTACTATAAAACCCTTGCAATTTATCCTTACAAACCTTGAAAGGAAGTTTTAGAGATCTTTAAAGTGTTTACGAAGCCCATCACACCTACCCATACTAGATATTTTAAATTATATATTATTGGATGTGTTTTATGAAAAGGTGTTATGGTCCACAATTAGAACATACCCATAAAAGCTAGGTTGCACCATATGAACTAACTTATTATGGATTTTTTGGTATCTCATTGTGCATTTTTTAGTTTATCTAGATCTTCCCAAGTTGAATCAAGGCACTTGTGCACATCAAAAAAATACATGCATGCTCACATAGATACTCTTTTCACTTATGTGTGCTTTTTCAACACCAAGACAAATCTCTAAGGTAATGTGTGGAACTCATACAACTAATACAATATCCTTGTGTGTTTCAACATTGTCAAGATGAACACTATGTAATAATTGATTTATGTACATGATTTATCACCTTATAAACATATCTCACTAAGCACATAGACACATGAAACTTTTATGTGCTTTTGTAACACCTTGTAGCATATCACACATTAGTTTAGCTTAGTACATGACTTAATATCACTATATTTGAACTCTTCTAATATGTGTCATATTAGGTGGATTCTCTAGGATTGTGCCATATTAGGGATCCTATCAACAACATAACATTGATATAAGTGTGAACATCACACCTTTAAGGAATCTTAACTATCACACATACATGATGAACCATTATTTTAACTATATACTTTTGTAACCCTCGATTATAACTACTTACTTATAAGGATGCATATTTTAAAACACCAAACATGGTGATATATACATAGGAGACTCACATAATGATGAAGTATATAACATATTGGATAATTACATGCCTAAAACATATTGTATCAAATGATCCCTTTTGATACTAGGTAAATCAATTAGGATCTTTATCCTTATCTAATTATGGGAATTTGTGTTCCCTAATTTGTCTGGTGATACCAAAATAAATACAAACTAGTCAAGATTTTTATCCCTTTCTACTCACAATAACTTACATGCCTTTTATTATTGTGAATTTTATGCATATGTACATTTACTTATTGTACCATTCTTCCAATTTCATGTGTTAAATGTGTAATGGTTGCTTTCCTATCTTTTTTTAGATTTCATTACTTGCATTTTAATTCATCAACTCTACTTGAATTCAATTCTATAAATAATTATATTAAATATATTAAGTATGTTTTCCAATGAGTCACTTCCAAAGACCTATATTAGTGGTATCAAAGGATATTTTATCATACCTTCATGTCTTTAATTATCTATGCTAAGATAATAATTTGTTACTCAGATGTGTGCTCCTTTTCCTCTATCTAACAATCATTTGAATAGAAAATAAGAAGGATAACAACTCCTAGATGGAAGTGTTTCTTTAAATGTCTTTATAATAAATCACATGATTTATCAATGAGATATAACATATCCAATTCCAAAATAAATAGTTTAAATATGCTCTCTAGTCTAAGGAGAAATGATTCAGTCTTGTTGTACCTAAAATTTGAATTCATGACATTTTTAAAATTTTGGTTCCTACTTGAAGAAACTAGAGCTTTGGCACTTGATAATCTAGGTATTATTGGTGTACTAGGTCTTATACATGTTTCAATTTGAGAAATTTTCATTTTAGAAAAATTAGATAAATCAATTACTATTCACAACTCATGTATGCAACCAGTACAATTCTCCATTTAAACATAACTTTCACATCTGGTCTCTATTTTAATTTTAATTTGATGTGTTGGATATATATTATCAATAGGATCATATTTTATTCAAAAACTAGAGTCCAAAATTGTATGAATTTTTCACATAAGACATCTATAACTTTAGGTGCCAATAAGGATGAAGGGCCAAATTAGGTCTAAAATCTTTTTTTTAACATAACTTTCATGTTTGATCTCTGTTTGGTTTTCATTTGATGCATTGGATAAATATTTTCAAGATGATCATCTTTGATTGAGACATCAACATCCCAAAGTGTATTTATTTTCCACACTAGAGATCTAGAACTTTAGGATCCAACAGGGGCGGAGGGCTCCATTAAGTCTAAAATCTCTATTTTGGCATAACTTTCACATCCAATCTCCTTTTTAGTTATCATTTGATGCATTTAATATATATGATCGATAATATAATCTTTTCTTTAGACATCAAAGTCCTAAATTATATGTATTTTTCACATCATAAATGTGGAACTTTATGATCCAACAGGGATAATGGGCCCCATGAGGGCCAAAATATTTGTTTTGACATATTTTTCACATCTTATCTCTAATTTAGTTCTTGTTTGATGCATTGGATAGATTTTATCAATAGGACAATAAATTTTCTAGATATTAGAGTCCCAAAGTGTATGCATTTTTCACACCAGGGATCTAGAACTTCAGGAGCCAATAGGGATGAAGGGCTCCATCAGGGCCAAAATATCTATTTTAGCATAAATTTCACATCCAAACTCTATTTTGGTTTCTCTTTTGGTGCATTGGATATATTTTATCAATAAGATAATATTAGATTTAGATATTATAGTCCCAAAGGGTATGCATTTTTCACACCATATATTCAAAACTTCAGGAGCTAATAGGGACAGAGGGCCCTATTAGGTCTAATTTTTTTGTTTTGTCATAAATTTCACATCTAATCTCTTTTTTGGTTATCATTTGATGCATTGGATATATATTTTCAATAGAATAATATTTACCTTAGACATCAGAGTCCCAAAGTGTGTATTTTTCACAATAGATATCTATAATTTTAGAAGCCAATAGGGATGATATACCCCAAAATATTCATTTTGGCATAACTTTTACATATGATCTATGTCTTAGTTCTTACTTGATGTGTATTGGATATATATCATCAAGGGGATAATATTTTGTTTAAACATCAAGGGCCAAATATTTATATATTTTGTTAAAATTTTAACCCCATATTCAGAGCTTAAAAGGATATCTAGGCGGCCATCATGTCCTCCTTGGATGCATGGATGCACCCAGGCCTAGAGGATAAATTTTAGTTTTATTTTTTGGCCATAAATTTTTCATCTGAACTTCATTTTGGCTCTCATTTAAAGAATTGGAAAGGTATTGAAAATATATATCCAATGATGTAATTTTTTTGATCCTATGATGAATATTTTGGTGGAAAAAAATATAACTCCATTATTATAAAACTTTCACATTTGATATCCATATTGGTTCTCACTTGATGTGTTGGATAGATATTGTCAAGGGGATCATATTTGGTTCAAACATAAAGGGCCAAATATTCATAGATTTTGTGTAAAATTAAAATATGTATCTAGAGCTCAGAAGGATGTCTAGATGGCCCTCCTATCCTCCTCAGACATGTGGAAGTGCCCTGGCCTAGAGGAGAAATTTTAGTTTCATTTTTTTTTCCATAAATTTAGCATTAAAACTCCATTTTGGCTTTCATTTGAAGCATTGGAAATGTATTGAATATATATTTCCAATGATGTAATCCTTTTGATCCTATGATGAATATTTTGGTTTTAAATCAAAGATGAATTATTGTTGTTCTAATAGTGCATCACTAGTGGATTGGGCATGGATTCTCTTTTTGACCATATCCAAAATATATTTTGGCTCTCATCTAAAACATTAGAAAGGTTTTGAAATAATAAATCTAATAATGTAAATAAATTCATATTTATATATCATTCGACATGCTCCATTCTCAATTTTTGGTGAAATTCCCCCTTTGTGGGACCCCGTTTCATATGTTAGTGTGTGGTACACACTATTTCCATACTCTCTCACCCAATGGACAAGGCTTGATGGGCTCACATTGTGATTTGTTTTAATTACTATTGTAAAATGAATGAAAAATATAATAAGACAAAAATGAGAATTTGAAATGTCACATAGAATGTGAATGGTGAGCCCATTCCCTTTTGTTATAAATATAATAAATGGTTATTGTAAATGGGATTTTATATGTCTATAATTTGTGAATATTTAAAAGGAAGAATAAGGAAAATTTATATTAATTCTTTTATCCATGAACCAAGGAAATACTAAAACTTTGTGTCTTAGTTTCCTTAATAAGTATGTATTTTTCTTATGTTAATGTATAACTCATTGCTCCAAGAACCAATTGTGTTTGATATCCTAAAGTAACTTAATCTATTTTGGTTTCTCTCTTGTTTCATTATTGAAGGAAATATGTGTTTTATTGTTAATGCATGAAATTTTACCTTCATTCAAATCCAAATTTTTCTGATGATTCTTTACCTTCGTTCTACCATGTGTTTCTCATCTCTCCTCCATTCTTATCAACTTCCACCATTTCCAATTTTTTTCCTTTTGTAATTTATGGGTATAATTACACAAAAACCACAAATTATCTATATCCTATGAGGTAATTACCCCTCTCAAATGCATAGGAGAATCACCAACAATCTATGGTGATATTTCCAACTATTGGTGAGTTTGCATCACTTCCTATTGGGAAAGTCACAAATATAAAGTGGCTAAAATTTATACCAATAGTTTCTAGTGACTTTTATAGGGATTAAAAAGGTGCCTTTGAATCCTATAATTTTTAGTGAATCTTCCCACTAAAAAATAACATTGGAAAATCCATTGAAATGATGCCTAGAAATGATGGAGTGTAGCCCATGCTTCTGATTTTTTGACTTTTTCTATTGTTGCCCATGGTCTAATTTTGGTTGCAGCCATGAAAATATTTAATTTGAAACTAGATTATGGATGCCTTGAAAAAATTGGGTGGAAAAAAGAATAATTAAAAGAGATAAATGTTTTGAAAGAGCCTAAATTGGGAGCTAATTGGATTTTTGTAAATGATAATATAGTAAGAAATGTTTTCCTCTTCATATCAACCTTAAAATAAAATAAAATTTATGATATTTTTGATTATATAAAAAGAGTACAAATTTTGATAGATGTCTATGAAGTTGTGCAAATAAAACAAAGAGAAGTTTTCCCAATTCAAAAATTTCCCATGGTGGAGAACATAAAAAAAGAGAATTTTCTTTATGTTGATGATGAAAGTGATGGTTCAAATTCCACTATGATTATCAATCAAAGAAATCAATCAATTTATATCATTTGATTCTCTAAAAAAATAGTGAAAAGATATCACAAGATAAGGAAGTAACATGAAAACACAATGAAAATTCAATGTCAGCCTCATTCCTAGAAAATGAGATAAGTCATGAAAATAGTGAGTTTCACATTAAATAAAAATAGGTATGTCATGATGTGGAACATAAGCGCAAAGAAGCTTTTGAATAAGAGGGAATAAACAATCATCAAGAATTTTTTAGTCATGTTGAGTGCCACACAGTTTTATCCTCAATCTTACCATTGGAGATGCCTAAAGGTGATTCAGTTCAGCATAAAGAGCTGCAAGAGCAACCAAAAAATAAAGAATTAGGGGGTATGACTCTTGTTGTTAGTATTCCAAACATCAATTTGAGACATATTCCTTCTATTCATGATGAAAATGTGTGTGATCTAGTGTTTGATCCCATATTTGTCTTCCTACCCACACCTCATGTTTATCCCACATATATAGTTGAAATAATGTTTTTTTGGTTTCTTAGGGTCTTGTCAAAGCTATCATCATCTTGTCAAATCTTGATTCATAAGGGCTCATACTTTTTACAACCCATAAATGGCTTTGTTTAATCTATTTGTGTTTTCCTTCTCTTTATAAGTAGTTTCCTTTTCCACACATTTTGATTTCTATTTTTTCCTTCCATTTTTCTATTTTGTGTGTGTGTGTGTGTGTTCAATAAGTGCATCTTATGCATTTTGTTGTTTCCATTTCCCCTGATTGGAGTTGATTATATAATATCAGCCCTTGATCTATTCTAGCTAAAATTTATCTTTCAAAGGTATTCAAATAAATCAACTTGTATTTTTAAACACAAAGAAAATATGTCCTTTTATATCCTCTCAAGCATATGAAATCCCCAAAATTTCAACTCAAACAAATAGGTAAATTTTTCAAGGTAATGATCTGGCCCAACAGCATGTGTTCATTTCCCATACAATTGGGATAGGTGAATTGGATGCCAATTGGTTATATTTATATATACATGTATACTACACACTATTCAAATGGGTGGATAGGGCATTGGTCACCAAATAATCTAGAGTTGTGTTGCATTCCTCTAAGGAATGTGGCCCCATAGTTAAAGCCATTGTTGTACCCAAAATTTGAATTCATGACATTTTTAAAATTTTATTTCCCACTTGAAGAAACTAAAGGTTTAACACTAGATCAACTATGTCTCATGGGTGTACTAGGTCTTCTACATATATCAATTTGAGAAAATTTCATTTTAGAGAAACTAGATAAATCATGTACTATTCATACCTTACATGTGCAACAAGTGCAATTCTCCATTTCAACATAATTTTCACATTTAATATCTATTTTGGTTCTAATTTGATGCATTAGATAGATATTATCAAGATTATCATATTTTATTTAGACATCAGATTCCAAAAGTGTATGAATTTTTACACCATAGATTTGGAACTTCAAGAGCCAATAAGGACGAAGGGCCCCATCATGTCCCAAATTTATATTTTGGCACAAATTTCACATCTAGTCTCTATTTTATTTATTGTTTGATGCATTGGATAGATATTATCAAAATGATGATATTTTATTAAGAAATCAAATTCCCAAAGTGTATGTATTTTTCACAACAAAAATTTTTAACTTTAGGAGCCAATAGGGATGAAGGGTCCCATTAGGTCCAAAATCTCTATTTTGGCATAACATTCACATCTAGTCTCCATTTTGGTTCTCATTTGATGAATTTGATAGATATTATCAATAAGATCATTTTTGTTCACACATTAGAGTCCTAAATTGTATAAATTTTTCACACTAGAGATATAAAACTTTAACAACCAACAAGGATGAATGGCCCCATAAGGGCCAAAATCTCTATTTTAGCATAGCTTTCACATCTAGTCTCCATTTTGGTTCTCATTCAATGTGTTTGATAAAGTTTTTCAATAGGATCATATTTAATTAAGACATTAGAGTCCCAAAGTGTATTTATTTTTCACACCAAAGATCCAAAAATTAAGGAGCCAATAGGGATGGAGGGCCCCATCAGGGCCAAAATCTTCGTTTTGGCATAAATTTCACATCTAGTCTCCATTTTGGTTTTTATTTAATGTGTTGGATATATTTTTAAGAGTATCATATTACTTTAGACATCAGATTCCCAAAGTGTATGTATTTTTCACACCATAGATTTGGAACTTCAAGAACCAATAGGGACAAAGGGTCCCATCAAGTCCAAAATCTCCATTTTGGCATCACTTTCACACCCGATCTCCATTTTGGTTCTTGTTTGATGCATTGGATATATATTATAAAGAGGATCATGTTTACTTCAGCTATTAGAGACCCAAAGTGTATGTATTTTTCACACTAGAGATATGGAATTTTAAGAACCAATAAGGATGGAAGGCCCCATCAAGTATGAAATATTTGTTTTAACATAACTTTTGCATTCAATTTCTATCTTCATTCTCCCTTAATATGTTAGATAGATATTATCAAGTGGATCATATTTGGTTCAAATATTAAGGGCCAAGTATTCATATATTTTGTAAAAAAATAAATGTGTATCTAGAGCTGAGAAGAACATTTAGATGGCCCTCCCATCTTCCTCAGACATGAATACATGCCTAGACCTAGAGGATAAATTTCAGTTTTGTGTTTTGACCATAAATTTTGCATCTAAACTCCATTTTGGCTCTAGTTTGAAGCATTTGAAAGGTATTGAAAACATCTATCTAATTATGAAAAAAATTTATCCTATGAAGAATATTTTGAAATGAAAGCAAAGATGAATCCATTTTTATAAGACTTTTGCATCTGATCTTTGTCTTGGTTCTCATTTGATACATTGGATAGATATCATCCAAGGGATCATTTTTGGTTCAAACATTAAGGGCCAAATCTTCATATGTTTTTTACAAAATTGAACCATGTATCTAGAGCTTATAAGGATGTCCGGATGTCATTGACATCCTATCTTCCTCGGATGCACAAACATGCCAAGGCCTAAAGGAGAAATTTCAATTTCATTTTATAGTATAAATTTTGCATCTGGACTTCATTTTGACTCTCATATGAAGAGTTAGAAAGGTATTGAAAGTATATATCCAATTATGTAATTTTTTAATATTATGATGAATTTTTATGTAATAAAGCAAAGATGAATGATTATTTTTATAATAGTGCATCATGAGTACACTAGGCATGGATTCTATTTTTGACCATATATTCCATACCTAGATTGTATTTTGGCTCTCATCTAAAACATTGGAAAGGTTTTAAAATAATAAATCTAATAATGTAAATCAATTCATATTTAGATATCATTTGGCATGCTCAATTCTCATTTTTTTTCCAAATTAACCCTTTATAGGACCCTGTTTCATATGTTAGGGTGTGGCACATACTATTTCCAAGGTCTCTCACCCAATGGACAAGGCTTGGTGACCTCGCATGTCAATTTTTTTGAATTACTATTACAAAATGAATGAAAAATACAATAAGACAAAAATTCTAATATGAAAGGTCACATGGAATGTGAAGGTTCAACCCATTCCCTTTTGTTATAAATACAATAAATGGTTATTATAAAGGGGATTTTTGATGTCCATAATTTGTGAATATTGAAGAGGAAGAAGAAGGAAACTATGTGATTATTTTTTTATCCATGAACCAAGGAAATACTATAACTTTATGACTTGTTTTCCTTAATAGGTATGTATTTTTATTATGTTAAAGCATAACTTGTTTTTCCAATCACCAATTGTGTTTGATCTCTTAAATTAACTTACTATCTTTCAATTTATCTCTTATTATGTTATTGAAGGCAATGTATTTTTTATTTCATGCATGGTTCTTCACCTTCATTCAAATCCATTTTATTCTGGTGGTTCTTTGTGTTTATTCTACCATGGGTTTCTCATCTTTCCTTCATTATTCTCACCTTCCACCATTTCCTAATTTGGTTTCCTTTTATAATTTCTGGTTAAAATTACAAAAAAACCCAAATGATCTATATTCTATGAGGGAATTTCCCCTCTCAAATGTAGAGGACAATAGCCATTCTCTATGGTAATATCTCTAACTTTTGGTGATTTTGCATCACTTCCTATTAGGTAAGTCACAAATCCAAAGTGACAAAACTTTACACCAAAAATTATTATCATAAATAAGCTAATATATCTCATAACACAAAACATTAATCTTATTAATCTTTGTTAGGCAAAATCTACAATAGGAGTTATTTTTCAAGGATATAAAACTTGAGAGACTCGATGTTGAGTGTACAAATATTCAAGTGCCTAATACTCTATTTATCAATTCTATACCACGCCTAAACATGACATGATTTAGAGATAATGGCAAAAAATAAATTTTCAAGTCTTTGTGATTCATCACAACCCAATTCATCAAAAAATTTGTTTGGTAGTTTAAAAAATCACAATGATGGAATTGGTTCTAATTTGTTGAATAAAATAGGCTATGAAGGCCTAGGAAATAAGTGTTAAGGCATAATCAATCCCCTCTGGTCAAATATGATATTACCTAACATGGGTCTTAGTTACACCAGTTTTAACATAATCAGAAAGGGTTTCATATACTTCTCAACATAGTCATATGCCAATGATGAATCCACATTGCACTGTATGGAATATAACCCAAGTGTTTCTAATTATGCATTGGGTTCCTCATTCTAAAATCTCTTCAATAAATTTGGATAAATTATGCAAGAATATCAACCACACTCCACACATTAATCACTATTTTAACAAGTGCAACCTTAGTAATTACACTCCATGAAGATGTAAACACACTACTAAATATATCATGTCTTAAAAAAATGTCATAAATAATTACAAGTGTAATACTCTTGATAGTGATTTGCACATAAGTAGTGTCAAACACATCTACAAACTTCCAAGTAGCCCTACACAATAACTATAGTACAAATCAAGGTGTATGCTTTAGTGACAACTTACACACCATAAATGCAAATAACATCATGTGGATCAACCATGCCAATAGTTAAGATGATATATTCAAAGACACACACCACACTCTAAAACTACTTGTATCTATTGTCATCATAGTGGTCATATAATTATGTAGTATTGGGATCTTTATCCTTATGGAAGAAACAACCATTTCCAGTCCACTTGTTGGTTTTTAGACATTCTAGTGTAAATATCTATGCATTCACTAAAAATACACTATCTATGGATGGACTTTGATATATGGGAAAAAGTCTCTTTCTCTTTGAAACAATATTAAGATAATGAATCTTTCCACATTATTAAAGCTTTGGATAAAAACACTTTTTGTTAAACATCTACACATGCACTAATATCTACATAGTATGCCTTGTATTATGTTCTAACACCTTTGTGATTTTGCATCATTAGGAAAAATTTATTATAATAAAACATATTACACCTACATAACAAGATTCATATCTCTTCATGGATCTAGAAAACACAACATTTTTTCAACTTCACTTCCCTACAATAGAGTTCTGATTAGTAGAAATCAGACTCATATAATGTAGGGATCAATAGAAATAGAACTACTACAATATTGAGGTCAATGCATCAGACTTCAAAATTGATACATTCATAGGCATGCAACATCTATTTGAAATGTATACAATTCATCTAAAATCCTCTTTTTTAATGAAATTACTTAGATGATTCACAAAAATAGAATATTATATCGCAGAACTAAGAGAAAAATAAATAGATCCACAACAATAATTGTTAAAAGAATATAATAATTGAATATTATGATTGAGCCACTTCAAGAGGGAAACCTCCAAAACAATTAAATAATAAAAAAATTCATAATATGATGATAAAAGACTAACCACTACCTCCTATATATACACTACTTAGCCAATATTATCCAATAGGTCGACCATATTAAGAACATAGAGAAATGCAACAAGATAATATGAAGGTGTATCATAATTCAAACACACATATCCATAGATGCACTATAGTTTAAGGGTGTAGCATGCCCTTTACCTTCAAAAAAACATTGTACTCAACATTGAATCAAACTAGGATGTTATTTGATGAACACTTCATCCTCCCATGTTACATCTTTAGAATGTAGGTTCTTCCATTTGATTAAAAACTCCTTAATATATCTGGTCTACAGTTGCTTAGTGCATGTGTGAAGGATTTCTTTAGGCTCTAGAATGACTCATAATTATTCATCCAATTCCAGTAACATAATCTAAGTGGAAACTCTATGTCTAATTACCTTCTTTAGGCAAGATACAAGGAATACTAGATTTATGCGAGTGGATGGAGATAATTCCAACTTGTAAGCAACACTAATAGCTTTATAAAATATCTTATAAGGGCCATATTACTTAGGTTACAACTTTTTATCCTTTTTCTATTACTTTAGATACATCTACTTATATGGTTGCAAACACACAAAGACCCAATCACCTATGACAAAATGCCACTCACTATGGTGTTGATGTTCTTGTTGATTCATTCTATTTTGTGCCATTTTTAAATTCTCTCAAAAACTAACAACACTTCATCTTGATGGTGAATGTGTTCCTCAATAACTCAAACCTTAAGATGCACTTTCAAAGTTGAAGTGATGAGGGTTGATACTCATATAATTCCACAAAGGGAGACATATTGTAAGTAGTGTGAAAAGAAGTGTTATACCAGCATTGAGCAAGTGGTAGCCAATGAACCCATTTGTCCTATTTATCATAAATAAAACAATGAAGATACCCTTCTAGACATTTGTTAAATACCTCTATTTATCCATTAGATTGAGAATGATAGGATGAGATATGAGTCAACTGGGTGTCAAAACGTGTAAATAATTTAATCCAAAAATTACTAGCAAATATGGGATCTCAGTCACTTACAATGAACTTTGGAGTACCATGAAATTTATGAATTATATGGAGAAAAGTAGAATATATTATAATAGAAACAAATGGATATGATAAGGAACAAAAATTATCATACTTGGTGAGTTGATCCAGAACTACCATGATGACTTTTTTACCCTCAAACCGTGGTAACGCTATAATGAAATCCACATAAACCTCCTCCAAATTCTTTCTAGGGATGGATAAAGGATGCAAAATGCATGGGGTCTTAATGGTTTCACATTTGTTTTGTTAACATTCCATGCATTCAACCACATATTTTTGGACATCCCCCTTGATTCCTTCCTAAAATAAATCCTAATTTATTCTATGATATGTTTTTAAAAATCCAAAATGACCTCCAAATAGAGAGGCATGAAGTTTCTAAAAAAATTTATGTTTGAGTAGACAATGCTTACAGAGGTATAATCAATATTTATACCATAATGTATTCCCATTCCATGTAAAGTTTTTAGATTCATTAGAACCCTGATGAATATTTTAAATCATCTTTGGTAGAATTATCATTCTCCCATTTAAATCTTGCCTCTCTAGCCAATATGCCTACCACATGGTCATGGCACATAATAATGCTTTAACTAATTCATCCCATTAGGAGAGGGCATATTATACCACATTATCTTTTCATTTCTTATAAACTATTTCAAAATCATATCCTAACATTTTAGTCATTCTTGATATGACAATCGTTGATCCAAAAAATATGAGGCTATCATGAATAATCTTTACATGAAAGTGACAAACCATTAGATAAGGTCTCCATTATTTCACAACATGAATAATAGCCATCATATCTTTCTCATAGATTAGTTTGAGCCTATTTTTCCCTTCAGTTTGAAAATTTCAAATGCTAGTGGTCTGTCTTCTTATATGAGTACAACCCCCATGCCATATCTTGATGCATCACACTCTACAACAATTTTTTTTGAAAAATAAAGAGTAGCCAAAATTAGATTTATGCACATATCCATTTTCAATTGTTCAATGCCATGGTAGGTGAATCAGTCCACTTGAAGGAGAATTTATTCAACAAAAGGTGACTGGGTTTGCAATGCTACCATAATTTTTGACAAACTTGTGATAATAACCAGTTAGCCCCAAAAATTCTTGAAGGTTATTAAGGTTCTTAAGAACCTTCTACTCCATTATCATTTGGATTTGTTTAGGATCGAATTTCAATCCTTCATGTGAAATAATATGACCCAAGTACTCCACCTCTGGGACACCAAAAGCACATTTGGAATGTTTGGTATAAATATGATGTTGTTCCAAAATTAAAAGTACCTATTTCACATGCTTTAAATGGTCTTCCCAATTTTTGATGTAGATAAGGACATCATCAAAAAACACTAATACAAACTTTATAAAAAATGGCTTAAAAATAGTATTCATCAAACTCTAAAATGTAGATGATGAATTTATAAGGCCAAAAGGCATGACCATAAATTCATAACAACATTCATGAGTTTTTAAATCTATTTTATGTATGTCCCCATCCTAGATGTGAATCTGATGATACCTAGGGTGAAGGTCTAACTTGGTAAAATAAACAACACCATGTAATTCAACTATCAAATCTTTAATTAATAGAATATGAAACTTATTTTTGATTATGTAATTTTTGAGTTATCTATACTCTAAGCACATCCTCCAACTATCATCTTTCTTTGGAACCACAACCATTAAGGATGAATATTCAATTTGACTATGCTTAATGATTCCTACCTCCAACATCTACGATACCATATTTTCAATTTCACTCTTTTTGGCATAGGGATACCTATTGGTTTGATTTTGGGTGGTTTAATTCTGGGAATGAGCTTAATGGCATGATCATGTGCATGAATTGGAGGAATTCCTTTTGGTATGTCACCAAAAAAATAGAATGGTAATCCATCACCCTTTGTAAATTAGGATGTGCATATTCCTTGGTTGGTTGAACCTTTATGGAAAATAAGTGTGGCACAAATCCTTCTACACATTTTTTGATAATCTTCATCATTTGATGGGAAATAACTAGTTGTGGAGATTTAACCCATAATCCACATAGTTTAAAGTGTTATAGGTACAAACCACTAAGAGGGGGGTGAATCAGTTATGGTAAACAATCCAATTTAGTTTCCAAAACCTTGTAAATACTTAAGCATTCAACACAGTCATTCATGAATCATATAGATCATTCATAGTAGTGAACAATAAACATAATGCATGATCACATACACAAGACAAGATCTACTTGGTAAACCCTCTTGGGGAATAAAACCCACTCTCAAGCCTATAAATACATGGACTACTATCCTACAAGATGATAAAAAATAAGAGACTGATCAAATACTTATTATCAAGAACCTTCAGTCAAGTCCTTCTAACCTATAACCTTGATCAAGTCATTCTAATCAAAGGTCTTTAGTGAAACCTTATTTCACAAGGAGAAAATACCCCTAAGGAAGATCAAGTCCTTTAGACCCTCCTTGAAAATAACACTTCCACTTTAGAACTGATGTCTTCAACACCTGATGATGGACTCTTGATTATCTGATAACTGCATAAACTCACTCTCTTTCTCAAACAAGCCTCTCACATAGGCATGCTACAACCTCTCTCTTTCACTCAAATAGTCCTCATATGCACACTTAGATCTCTTTATACAAATTCAAACTATAATAAAACTATACTATCATAAAAAACATGACCTACAAATCATACACATAGTCCTTATTATTCTCTACTCATCAACCCAATAGCTGGGCACTCTTACTCTCATTTGCTTTCCTTCACTTTTCAACTCTCTCACATCTTCCACATACAAATCTAGAAGCCAACACATTTGGTTTCACTATATATAGAGCAATCATGAATTAACAAGATCACAATATTTCTTTGTTGGCCATAAAATATGCCTTCACCCTTAAGGCATCTCATATGGGTTATACTTAAGCACAGTCCCCTTTTAAAATAGGGCTAAGTCACTTTTAGGTCTTATGGAGACCCATTCACCTATTTGATACATATCCAAGAAAAATGAGAAAACATGACCATTTAAAAATATGTAGGTCCACTCTTTATGTCCCCTAGGACATCCTCAAATGATCATAATCACCTTTGATCACATCTGTGTATCCTTAATCAACTCAAATAGAGATCTTATACATAGGAACCCCATTATCAAACATACAATTAACTTCTTAAGCATTGTTAAAACTCAAGATAAATTGATCCCACCTAAAAAATACTCATAGAGCATCCTCATAGAATCTAAAACACTCCCACATATCCAATTAACCATGAAACATCAAAACAACATCTACATAAGCTTAAATATCCTTCTTGGGTCACTTGTAAAACATATATAGAAACATAGTCAACTTTGGAGCTCAATACATTTATCTATATACACTTATAGATATTTAAATCCAGATTTCTAGATGTGTCTTAGATTCCTCTACCACTTTGTTTTTTACTACATGAGTAAATTCATCTTCTATCAAAAGATATGGTCCAAAGACTAGACACTGGTTTTTCTCTTAGCAAATTCAAATATTCAAATGGCAACAGTCATAGTTAAACCTCAAGCATAATGCTCGCATCTCATGTATTCCCAGGATAGATAAAATACACACCATTGATCTTGTTCAATATTTAACACATAAGCACCAAGCTCAAACATTAAACCTCTATCACTTTGACCTCATATTGTGTAATCTCAAAATGTTGACTCAATGTGCTTTGTTGATCTCTGTAGATTAACCAAGTCTTTAATGATCAATTCTCACTGTTTAATCAATCTATATGAACACCCACTCACCATTGGATCCTTATCCTTTACCTTTTCTCAACCATTAAACATCATGCACCTATCCTCATCTCACTACTTTTTGACTTCTTAGAGCAACACGCACCATTGATCTTTCTCTAGTTTTAACACTTTCAAAAATGACCAAGTATGGGGACCCTTTCAATATTCTCGAGTAGCCATTTTTTATCCTTAATAACTTCTTATACACTTCAAGTAGGATCTTAAATTTAGTCCAAATAATCTTCTCATATAGGAGAATCTAACCATGTGACACACTACTCCTAGAACTATCATGCATGTGAGATATAATTCCATTAAAAATCCTTCTTAAAAACTTTTGTCATAGAACCAACTATGTCAAAACCTACCTAAGAGGCCAACTTTGAGCAAACATAACTTTTATTGCGCTTCAGTGCATGATCTTAAATTTATCACAAATAATCTATGCTCAAAACTAAACAAACCCATATGATCAATTTATCTTGACACCTTCACATGTTCAAGATACATCACTATCAAAATGCTCACTCGAATCTTCATGCCATATTGTAAAATTGGCTATGGGAAAACATAGTCAAACTGCTTGGGAGCCTAATTATACATATGTATATCTTTTGTCACATTATAACTCATGATCTAAATTTTAGTTTAAATAAACTAGGTCCAAAAATAAACAAACCCATATGATCACCTTCTCCTAAAACATCTACACGTGTGAGATATTCCATCATCAAACTACTTACTCAACTCTTTCTGGCCATATTGGAAATTTGGCTAGGTATGGGAAAATAATGAATTATGTCTGAGAAGGCAACTTTGTGCCCTCATATCTTTGACTAAACTTCAACACATGAATTGAGATCTAGTTCATAACTAAGGACTAATTTTATCATAACCATACAACCAACTCCCTTGACTCATTCCCATGTGGCAGTGGTGACATCATCAAACTGCCTACTCAAATTTTCTGCCATTAGCCCCAAATTATATAGATAAAAACTATAGAATTATAGATGAATTTCACTTATGCATAAAATCTCTCAAAGGATAGATAACATCTTAGGGACCTCTTGCACATGATCCAACCACCATACTCATCCCTGAACATCTCTAAATATGCCAAAACTGAAGATCAACGAAGCCAAAATAAATCACACTAGAACAAGCATATTACACACTTTGTCATTGTTTTTTAGGTTATCAAATCACTTTATCCACTCACCAAAAAACCTCTATTACATCACTGGAAACTCTCCAACAATCTCCCTCTTTGTCATTTATGTCAACAACAACAACAACACACACACACACACACACACACACACACACACACACACACACACACACATATACAACTCACCTTCTCTCTCTTCAAGCACTCCCACAATAGGAAATTTCTCCCCCTTTGACACAATAATAAAATTGGCACCAACTGATCCTAAGGACCTAAAAATACCATCAAAAATGGAAAAGTACCATCTTATAAATATTATGCAAACTCCCCCTTACCTTGAGCCTACCTTATCTTGCCTTGAAAAACTTCCTCTTGCTCCATGTCAACACTCTATTCAATCAAGCACTACAACCAATAAATAAATAATACACAAAATAATGAAAATAGATAGAATATACTAAAAAACAATTGAGAGGGACTCCCCCTAAGAACTCTAAGCAATTACATCACTTGATCATCTTTAGATCTCCACACACCATTAAGAACCACCATGCAGGCTTACCAGCCTTATTTCTCAAGACACTTTCATGACCACCAATAGAGCATCATGCAACTCACTAAGTAGTAAACATGCACTAAACCAAATTGATAACTCACCTTGAAACACATACACCTTTCTCTTTTGGAGAAACTGAACAAAGAGCACATATTTAAGACTGCATGTCTAGACTCCTTGTAGCCCTAACTATAACTTGCAGAGCCCACAAATTTATATAGACACATCTTCAAGTTCTAAAACTTCATATCTATAGTAATCTCATATGCTCCCTTAAGGAGACCAATTTGTGAAAACTAGTTCATCTTCTATAATATAATTCCTTCACAAACCTACTACTTAATTAGACCTCCAATTTGATAAATTTTTTGAATAAATTGAGAACCACAAACCTTCAAAACTATGTGGATCTTGATTTTAAATCCCATTTGGCCTATTCAATATAATAAGAATCCTTAGACCTCAACTCATAAGGTAGGCCACTTTTTTAGTAGAGCCCAAAACCCTAGAATCTCAAAATAAAGTCAACTTAGCACCTTCTAGTCAACATCCACCTATGAAACTTCTTGTACACCTGGAGACAACCATTATATACATCTGGACAAATATTTGAGCTTCCACACCATTGAGAACCTTGAATTTCTATAGGACTTATAAGCTCTTAAGTAAAGACTAGGAAACCTAAGAGCTAAACAAAAATATCCAAATTGACTTCATCATACCTTCTGATCACAAAACCACCTGGGGCATGCTAACATAAGGCCAATAAACCTTTCTATGCAAAAATATCATCTTGAAAAAACACAAATCCTCCTTTTCCATCTGGGAACCTTCAATCTAACCATATAGACTTCTTCTATATATAGTTATCAACATCAAGACATTACCTTAATATATTTTCCATCTGGACATACCTATTCCAACTGAGAACAACACCAAAACACTTATGTCTCCACTTGAAAGAGTCTCTTGAGAAGCATAGATATAAACACCATCTATACCTTAATGCTCTAAAATAAAATTAGCTCCTCATATTCCTCCTCCTCCTTTCTCAAATGATACTTATAGTTATTTTTCTTCTTCTTTGGTTTTAAAGATACAACTTCCTCAAATACTAAAACATTCTCCATTTCTTCTATGATTAGATTATCAATACATGGAGACAACATAGATCCATGGTATACCTCTTCATCTAAATAATCTTCCTTACATCTTGAAACCTCATTACTAGATATAGACAATTGATGTTATTTGCATGAAGCTTACTAAAAAATAATAGGATGTTCACTTGGATCCATACTTACCTCAGAATTAGCCCCAACCAATACCTTATTCTTCTCCTTGAGCTTAGTCTCTTTATTCTCAACATGACCAAATAATGAGACCTCTTGGGAATCTTTAACTTCTGAAGCATTCTCCACCATAGCAAACAGATTACTTAGACTACAGTCTCGTCATAATTCCTACTTACCACCTTTGGTGTCCATGAGTTCACTTGCTTTTTGTCTTGCACTCTAGGATCCTGATAAAACATATTCTATTTTTAGGCCTTTACTTGTAGAATCTATCAATTTGAACTCTCTATTTATAATTAAAGCACACCAATTTTTAAAAAAAAAGATTTTTCTTCCTTTCAAGATTTGGACAATATCTTGCAATGTATCCTAGTTCATAACAATTATAACACTCAATATTCTTTGAAGGAAACTCACCTTGTCTTACCTTGAATGGATAACATTTTGTAAAGTGTCCCACATCATGATAGTTGAGATACTCAACCTTTCTTACACCTTTGGACTTATGACCCCCATCATAGTTTCAACCAAACTCATTCTTAATAGGTCTTCTACATTCTCTAGCTCTATGCCCAAACTGATTACAAGTATAGTAGTAACCATTGAAATTTGCATACCTCATGTCATTTGGTTATCTGATCTATTTTGTATTCATTTTACCAGCATCTCCATTCCTTGTTTGATTATTTATCTTCAAAGGTTAATTGTCCTTATTCACATTAGTTTTCATCATGTCTTGAGTTTTAGTCTCTGATTCTTCTTTGTATCCAAGACTAATCTTATCACTTGCATGCTTTTGATCAATTACAATGTTGGCTAGATCACTTGAGCTTTTTTAAAAGCTCACAAATTCCAACCTTACTAGATACCTTATCTAACTCAAATTTTGATGACTCATTTTCAATTACATACCTTGTGCATTCATCTTATTTAGATTTTAAGATTGTAGACATGATTTCCAATTGACAACTAAGATGTTTGACCATATCTTCATGCTCATTAGCATCTTCATCCATTCTTGAATCAAACACATTGAATTACTCCTCAAATTCCTTGCATTTAGATTTCATATTCTTATTGATCTTCTTCTCAATCTTTATTTCTTCATGAGCATTTGTCAATGCAGTCTCATAGTCCACCTCATATTCATCATCATATAAATCTCTCCAAGTAGACCCCTTTTACCATGATCAAATTCATTCCTCAACCATGAACAAAGATTCATCTTTAGTAGAACCAACATCTTCATGATCATATTATGAGTCACTATATTCACTCTCATCTGATGAGTTGCAATATTCTTTTGTGTAGAGACTCTTCTTGTCCTTGAAGTACTTTTAATTATCAAACCTTCTGAATCCCTTTTTATTTTTTCAGACCTGAAATATATATTTCCATCATCATGACCTTGATCATGCTCTTCATCATCATCCTTTTTATACATATGAGGGCATTTATTAGCAAAATGTCCTATCTCACCACAATTGAAGCCTTTGAGGGGAAGCTTAGCTTTATACTTGCCTAAACATGTTCTCAATTTTCTTGAAATCAAAGCAATTAGTTCATCCTCATCTATATCAGGAATGTCATCTTCCTTGAAATTATTACCTTGGAACTTCTTTTTTGTCTTCATTTCAATCTTGTAAGTTGCTTCCTTCTTTGGAGGTATATCATCATTCTTCCTCATCTCATAGGCAGTAAGGGTGCCATGCAATTGATTCATCTTCAAATGAGTAAAATAATGAATCTCTTCAATATCAGATACTTTCAAATCAAACTTAAGGGACAAAGACATTAATACTTTTTGAACAACAACAGTCTCTTCAATATTCTCTCCAAGACCTCTGATGATGTTCAAAATCTCAACAACTCTCTATAGAAAGGATGCCATAGTATCTTCTTTGTTCATCTTGAGACTTTAAAATTGCCTTATGTGATTCTAAAAATTTTCCAACTTAACCTTTGAATCTCCTTCAAAAATAGTCTTCAATTTATCCCATATATCATTTGAAGATATGAAATGAATTACTTTGGTGAACTTAGTTTCTGTAAGACCGTGGGTGATGGCATTCATTGCCTTAGAATTATTCTCAAACAACTTCTTGTCTATAGCACTAGATGGAGGAGTAGTAGGAACAACATAACCATCCACAACAAATTACCAAAAATTAAACCCTAGGGATATAATATATGTCCTCATCTTAGTAATCTAAAAAGCATAATTGGATCCATAAAACATTAGTGCTTTCTTAGTAGAGAAACCACCTTACACATTCTGACTAGCCATTATACCTTAGATCACCTTTAAGATATTAAGATTTTACCAAAGGAATTCACTCTAATACTAATTGTTAGAGGTACAATCCACTCAGGGGGGTGAATTAATGATGGCAAAAAATCCAATTCAATTTCCAAAACCTTGCAAATAATTAAGCATTCAACACAAGCATTCATGAAGCATACAGATCATTCATAGTAGTGAATAATAAACATAATGCAGGATCCCATACACAACATAAATCTCTATGTGGTAAATTCTCTTGGGGAATAAAACCCACTCTCAATCCTATCAACACATGGACTACTATCCTATAAGATGATCATAAATAAGAGATTGATCAATTCCTTCTGATCAGGAACCTTTGGTTAAGTCCTTCTGACCTAAAACCTTGATCAAGTACTTTTGATCAAAGAACTTTAGTGAAACCTTATTTCACAATGACTAACTTCCCCTAAGGAAGATCAAGTCCTTTAGACCCTCCTTGGAAAGAATACTTCCACCTTAGAATTGATGTCTTTAACACCTGATGATGGACCTCTTGATTATTTGATAATTACACAAACTCAATCTCTTTCTCAAACAGGCCTCTCCTATAGGCATGATATAATCTCTCTCCTTCACTCAAACATTCATCATATGCACACTCAAATCTATTCACACAACTTCAAACTACAAGAACACTATACTATTATCAGAAACATAACCTACAAATCATACACATAATCCTTAGTCTTCTCTACTCATCAACCCAATAGCTAGGCACTCTCACTCTCCTTTACTTTCCTTCATTCTTTAACTCTCTCAAATCTTCCACATATAAATATAGAAACCAAATAATTTGGTTTCAATATATAGAGAGCAATCATGAATTAACAAGATCACAATATTTCCTTATCAGCCACAAAACATGCCTTTACCCTTAAGGCATCTCATATGGGTCATACTTAAGCATATTCCCCTTTTAAACTATGCCTGAGTCATTTTTAGGTCTTATGGAGACCCATTAACCTATTTGATCAATATTTGAGCAAAATAAGAATATAGGACCATTTATATATACATATGTCCACTCCTTCTATCTCTTAGGACATCCTCAAATTATCATAGTCACCTTTGCTTACCTTTATGTATCCTTAATCAACTCAATCACATACCTTATACATAAGAACCCCATTACCAAAAATATAGTCAACTTATTAAGCATTATTCAAAGTCAAGATAGATTGATCACACCTCTAAAATACTCACAGAGCATCCTCATGGGATATACAACACTCACACATAGCCAATTAATCATGAAACATTGAAACAACATCTACATAAACTTGAATATACTTCTTGGGTTACTTGTAGAACATATACAAAAACATAGTCAACTTTAGAGCTCAATATCTTTATTTGTATACACTTTTAGATCTTCAAATCCATAATTACAGATGCACCTTGGAGTCCTCTGCCACTTTGCTTTTTACTACATGAGAAAATTCATATTATATCAAAATATATGGTCCAAAGACCAGACACTATTTTTTCTCTTGTCAAATTCAAATATTCAAATGGTAATGGTCACAGTTAAACCTCAAACACAATGCTCACATTTTGTGTCCTCTGAACCTAGATCAAATACACACCATCAATATTATTTGATCTTTAACACATAAGCAACAATTCTTAAATGTTAAACCTCTATCACTTTAACCTCATCTCATATAATATAAATTTTTTGACTCAATGCACTTCATTGATTTCAATGGATTAACTAGGTCTTTAATGATCAATGCTCACCATTCAATCAATTTGTATGAATGCTCACTCACCATTGGATCCTTATTCTATACCTTTTCTCAGTTTTTAAACATCATGTACCTATCCTTATATCATTGTTTCTTAACTTCTTAGATAAATGTGTACAATTGATCTTGCTCAAGATTTAACACTTTCAAAAATGACCAAGTATGGGACCCTTTAAATATGCATGAGTAGCAATTTATGATCCTTAATAACTTCTTCTACACTTTGATATAGGATCTCAAATTTAGACTAGATGATCTCCTCACATAGGAGAATCCAACCATGTGACACACTATTATTATAACTCTCATGCATGTGAGATATAATGCCATTATAAATCCTTCTCAAAAACTTCTATCATAGAGCCAACTATGTCAAAACCAGCTTGGGAGGCCAACTTTGAGCAAGCATAACTTTTGTCGTATTTCAATACAAGATCTCAAATTTAACAAAAATAATCTATGATCAAAACTAAATGAACCCATATGATTATTTTTTAGTGACTCATTAACACATGAAATATATAACACCATCAAAATACTCACTCAGATCTTCTTGCCATATTGTAAAATTGGCTATGGGAAAACACAATCAAATTGCCTGGGAGCCAAATTTTACATATGCATATATTTTGTCATGCTATAACACATGATATAAATTTTAGCATAAATAAACTAGGTCAAAAAATAAATAAACCCATATTATCACCTTCTTTTGAAATGTCCATACATGTGAGATATTCCATCATCAAACTGCTTACTCACCTCTTTCTGGCCATATTGCAAATTTGGCTAAGTATGGGAAAATAATGAATTCTATTTGAGAAGCCAAATTTGCACACTCATATATTTGATCACACTTTGATGCATGACTTAAGATCTTGTGCATAACAACTAGGGAATAATGTGATCATAAAAATATGACCAAATCCCCTTGACTCATTCCCATGTGGCAATGGTGATGTCATCAAACTACCTACTCATATTTTCTACCATTAGGCCCAAATTATCTAGATAAAAAATATGTACTTTCAAATGAATTCCAATTATGAATACAAGATCTCAAATCATATATAACATCTTAGGGACCTCTTTCACATGCTCCAACCACCATACTCATCCTTGAACATATCTAAACATGCCAAAACTGAAGATCAACCAAAGCCAACATAAAGCACATTAGAACAAGCACATTGCACACTTTATAATTAATACTTAGGCTATCAAAGCACTTTATCCACTCATAAAGACACATATATGACATCACCATGATATCACTGATAAATCTTCAATAGAAAGTTCTTGCCTTCTTAATAGAACCTCATGAATAGTTCTTGGAAATTCATCTCAATAGTGCCCAAAGTGGTGAGCCATTGTACTCCCAAAATAATGTCAGCTACTCCCATGTGAATAGAAAACATAGGGGAATATAGTAATTTCCCCCCCCATAGAAAGCTTAATGTTATGGTATTTTCCATAATAATTGAGTGTGCCACCATCTACAATTATGATCTAAAATTCTAGAGCTATGTAAATGAAATAGTTTAAATGAATAGCAAACTTATTATTGAAGAAGTTATGTGTACTCCCAAAGTTAATTAACATAGCCACCTTTTGTTTCTTCAAAAAACCCACAAACTTAAGAGTTTGAGGAGTATTAATGCCTGAAAGTACATGAAAGGAAATAATATGTTGACAATATTTAGATTCATCCTCAGGTTCTTCCAAATTTGCCATTAAAGCTTCATCATCTTCTTCCTCTTCATTGAAACCTTCAATTTAAAAAAAATTATTTTAAAAACATTGATGCTCTTTCTTCCATTTTTTATCACATCCAAAACATAAACCTTTTACACGTTTTTATTCAATTCTTTGAGGTGTCAATCTGGTAGGTTGTAGAAATATGGTGTTGGGAAGGTGTGTTCATGCATATTAGTGAAAGGTAACCATTTGATCAACTCTTTTTCCTCAGTCAAACGTGACCTTGCTATGGTTTAAGATACATTACTATGATGAAACTTGTGAACCTTCAATTGGATTCTATCTTTGAGGCCACCCAAATATAGGTCAGTCAAATTTTCCTCAATGATGTCTCCCACACGTAGGGATATATTCTAAACTTGATGTATGCAATCCTTTACCATCATATTTTGGCATAACTTGGATAGTTGGATGAAGTAGTTTTTTAAGACATTGTTATGATAGTGGAGCTACAACTCTTTAGAAAATATAGACTAGGAAACCAAGAGACACTTCTTTTTATTTTGAGCACACAAAAAATGATACCAAATAAATTGCTTAGGTTCTACATATAGAGAGGCCATGACCACATTTTGTGAATAGGGAGTATGATGTAGATCAAATAAATTTTCAATTTGAATAATCCATGTGAGTGTATAATTACCATAAAACTTATTTAGGTCCACTTTTGGCTGCAACATATTCATACCATGGTTGGCTTTGTGATTGTTTGGAGGAGAGGAACCAAACTAAAGTGGTGGAGGTTAATTTTCAATTACTAAGTTAAAAAGATAGCCAATTACCCAGTGATTTATTTCAATTGATCTCAAAATTTATTTAGGTACCCTCTCAACCCTGAGAGGTACCATTTAACTACATCAAGATCATATTTCTACACAATACCCTACAACTCTGACTTAAGCTAATGAACTACCTCTAAAATAATCAGATCAAAAGTTTTTAAATCCATGTCATCTTTGTGAATAGTTTTAGGAGTTTCTTTCCCTTTCCCATGACCATAAGTGTTAGGCCCTTTCATACACAAACCCTATTAGGGTTGTGACCTAAAAAAATGTATCGGCAAATGATACCATTATGATCATCTCACCAAGATGAATCCAATGATTGCTAATGTGTACAAGGGTGAACATTTTCAACCCTAAAAAGTGTACTAGTAAAATATATCGTTACAATCATCTCACAGAGATGAATCCAATGACTACTAATTTGCATAAGGTAAAAAAATTTCTAAAGTTTTTTTTAATTTTTTGTGAAAACCTCATGAAAAAAATTATGACGATAAATTTTTTTAATTCCTCCCAAATCACAAGTTATGTTTTTCAAACTTCTAGTGCTCAGGACACCAAACATGATTTTTTTTTTAGAAACTTACCAAAATCAAAGTTTTCATACCAATTGTAATGAAAATACTGAGATGATTCATAAAAATAGAATTATATATCATAGAATAAATAGATCCATAACAACAATTACTGAAAGAGAAGAATACTTGAATATTATTACCAAGCCACTTTGATAGGAAAACCTCCATAACAATACAATAATAACAAAATTCATAACGTGATGATAAAATACTAACCACTACCTCCTATATATAATTTATTTAGCCAAGGTTATTCCATAGGCTAACCATAATAAGAACAAAGAGAAATGCAACAAGATAATATGAAGGTGTGTAAGCCATAAGTCAGCCACACATATCCCTAGATATGCTATAGGTAAGGGTGTAGCATATTTTGAGTACATGGGTTCTTAACATTCTTCAAGAAGGAAACATGAGTACACACACTCCTAAATTCTTAGTGTTAGATTATAATGATCACACACATACTTTATAATTCATAGGCATCCATAGTAGATTATACACTTTTATATCAAGAGTAACAACACATTCTCAAGCACCACAAGTTTAGTATTCAAACACCTATAGGATCATTGTCATCCTAATAAGTGTGTTATATAAAGAAACACAATGGTAGATGTACATATATTTTCAAGGATTTGGCATCCTAAATTCCTTCTCAAGAATTAGATTCAACATCACTATGCCAATATATTTTTTGATTGGGGCATTGCTTTAACACCCTTATCATGGAACCTAACATTAACAATAATGGGGACCATTATTCATTAAGGGAAGATAATTAAACTAGGAGGATCTGAGACACCATATATTATCATTATTATTTGGTGTTTATCATCTAGCCTTTAACTATATTTATAAGCTTTTCCATCATGTTAAACACCCATGTGCCAAAGCACACTATCCTACACATCTTTGTGTTTCTTCACAACTCTTGTAGTTTAGCACAACAAAACCCAACAAGGTAGTGTTGGAGGTCTATAGATTCTATGTAGGGCCCACCATTCATCCCCATATAGCTTTCACTATGTAAATTTATAGATGACTATATAAGCTTCATAAAAAGGTATTAGGACCCATATTTGGAGCATACCTAAAATCTTTAGGTCACACTGTGCAACTAGTTTAATTTAGAACCTGAGGTATTTGCTTGTGCATTATTTAGTTAGTCTAGTTCATCTCAAGTTTACACAAGGCACTAATGAATTTTTTTTCATATCATACAATTCCACACATGATCTCATGACTTATGTACCTCTATGGCACCATAAAGTGTTTTTTCACTCTTATGTGATTTTGTAGCACCAAGATGAATCATCATTATAATGTGAAACACTTGTATAGCCTCAATGGTATCCTTATGCACTTCAACACCATTAGGAAAAAAACCATGCAACACTCTAGTTTTTTTCAAGACTTATCACCTTTAAAGCATCTTTCACCAAACATGTATAAACACAACACCTCTACATGCTTCCACAACACCTTTTAGCATACTCACATTAGTCTATCTTAGTACATAACTCATCGTCCCACATACCAAAAATATTATACCACATGACATCCCAAGTAATATTTCCTAGGTCTACACCATGTTAGGGATCTTTTCATCAACTTAGCACTAGTGGAAGTGGAATCATCACATTTACAAGGAAGTTGAAAAATCACATAAGGAAAAGATGAATCATTCTTGTAACCATCTAATTTTGTAACCACTTCCTTGTAATGATATATATTTTAAGACACCAAACATGGTGAGATACACATAAGCCACTCACATAACAACTAGCTAAGCAACCAATATCTTATTTACAAATCAGTCCATATTTACAAAATCCTTAATACTTGCATGCTTTGATCATCTTGTATTAGATGATCCCTTCCCAGACAAGGTAAATCAATTATATTTTTATCCCTCTTTTTTTATGGGAAGCTATTTTCCTTGATTTTTCTAATGACACCAAAATATAGATAAATTATCAAAATATTTATCCCTTTATAATCACATGAACTTGCATTCCTTATATTATTATGCATTGTATGTATATGCACATTTACATATTATTTTTACTGAATATACATGGCACCATCATTCTAATCTCCTACATTTTATGTCTAATTTTTACTTCTACATATCTTTCTTATATTCCATTGCATGTATTATAATTATACAACTCTGTTTGAATTCACTTTATTATATAACTGCCTTAAATCCATTTAAATATGTTGTCCATTAGGTCTCCTCCTAGGCCATAGATCAAAATCATCAAGGTGTAATCAGTCCATCATCTTTTGCCTCTTTACAAGTTCAATTTAACATTTAACATTTAACATTTTTCTTTTGCATTTTTACTATTTTAAGCCACTAGGGAAGTTATGAAAGTACTATTTTACATTTTTAAATAGTAGCTCTTCCTACTACATTATATTTTTCTTATTTTTATTGATAAAAACTTAAATATTAAACATTTTGGGGAACCCCTAAATAATTTTAATGGTCATAACTTCCTTAATGGGGTTTCATGGGTGATTTTTGATTTTTTAGATTTCATTTTAGACCTACATTTTTCTACATGTTTGGCCAAAACCTAGATTTCATTCACCTATTTATACTTATTGATTATATAAAACCTTAGAATTAGGTGTGTGCACATATTTATTCCTTGATTACATATATATTTGGAGGTTACCTATGATTTTGGTCCTCTATGTTTCAAATTTGATTTTTAGATATTGACATCTTATTTATTTACATTTATTATCCATGCACACTACTTTTAACATTAAGCCTTCTATGGTTGATATAAATGCTAAGAGCCAACCTATTTATGATAAAGTACCCTTTTTTAAAACTATAGAGATGGATTACAAATATGGTTAAATCAAGCATTAGTAAAGAAAATCAAGAAAAATGCATAAAGAACTAACAAACTAAGCCAAGTTATTCAAACGAGGTGTGAAAATGATAATTAAGAGCAAAAGAAAGAAATCACATACATATTACCTTCCAAATATCTTCCCATCACATAAATGTGACTTAAAACATGATTTTCCCTTTGATTTGGTTCTCAAGTCTTCAACAATGATGAATGCAAAACTCCTCCATTATCTCAATAACACCAACTAAACTAGGCTCATGATATGAAAATAAATGTTTTGTCTATCTCAAAGCTATCCTATTTCAAATAAAGCATTATCAAACTACACTCAAATGGCATGTAGAGAGAATATTGCATTATAAGTTTACACAAATGAAGCTTAATCAAGGTGGTCTTGGCCCTCTTATTTATAGATTTTATAAATTAATTAAGATTAACCATGTTCGTCCATCTTGAGATCAAGATGTGTGGCCATAAATTAATCCAAATTTGTATAATTAATCTATAAATACCATCATAAATATTTAGAAGGGTAATTATAGAGGCATGAAAGACCTTAACCCTAATATTTATTGCATTTATGCATTATTTATGCCACCCCATAAATAATGTCATTTGATGATGTAATTAATAGGAATTAATTTACAATAAAATAATTCAATAAATTCCATGGAATTCTTACTTAAAATCATTATTTGGTTTAATTTTCCCAAGTAAGATTAATCAAAATTTAAGCAACTCTTTAGAAATTAGCTTACACTTCATTAATCAAACTGGTTAGAATGCCATATTACTGGGTTGTAATTTGACTGGAGAGGAATTAGAAGGTGATGTTAGTTACGTATGAACAAATATCCAATTTAGGATGTTGTTGATACAAAATAACACATGCACATATTGTGTGCTTCTGAATTAGAAGAAAAGAGTGATCCAGAGAACCAAAATACATTTTCATCATTTTGACTTGAAATGATTTGATAAAAGTTAATGATCACATAAAATACATTGCCTCATTTATGGAGACATTATCCTAAATTATCACTTTTATATGAAAAATTCAAACCATTTAGTGTGTTTAGGTAATTTTGGCCCAATTTGTACATTTTCATAAATTTTGAGTAAGATTGACAATTTAAACACAATGGTGTTAGGAATTGTATGTCTACATTTTACCTTTGTTTTATAAGTCATAGCAAGACATTAGTGAAGCAACATATTTTCAAATAAAAGAGTTATCAAGAATAATTCATAAGGAAATGACCCATGATGCCCCCTCGAGAGGACATACGAGGATGAAAGAGAAGGATAGACTCTTGAAAAGAGAGAGAAAATAATATTAACCTATGGAATAAATTAAATCTAGATGAGATAATGATTACACACATTGATTCCTCAATGACCAAAATATAATTAGAATATAATGGTCCCTAAGGATAGGGGGAAGGGGAAGGATATAATCCAAAAATATAAGCAACACACTTTGAACACACCCAAAGCTAGGGTGCAAGTTGCACACTTATAGAATGATCGATCCTGAAATAATTTGCACACCAAAATATTACCATAACAAGGGAAAAATTATGCAAAGCTTGGAATTAGAAGAAAAGGATAAGCATGTCTCCATCAAAATAAAATAATAAGGTGCTCTTGTAGAGTAGATTTTATTGATTGATAAAATAATTTTGCTCTAGTAGGGCTAATTTTGATCACTAATAAAGAATGGTTTTCCCTTGTAAGGATAATCTAGATTTTTGACTAGTTCAAATGTTGGTTCCCCTATAGGGGAAATTGGAAAGCAATAAACCTATTACATAGATTAAAAATGAGCGGGCACAAACATAGATGTAAAGGTTAAATGATTATATAAGCCATAGAGAAATAAGCATAGAAAGATACACAAAGTGATGAAAGAGATGAGAAGAATAATTAAGATGGTCGAGCTGACTTGAGATACATCATTTATCCAAGCACTACCTACATAGTCCAAATGAACTTCAAGCCAATGTAGTTCACCCAAAAGTAGGAGATAATAAAATGAGGAATGAATAAAATAGAATAAAAATGAACCATTATTCGATTAGACTCATGATTTATACCAAGAGATGCATGTCTTACATAGATTTAGGTATGAGATAATCCATTGGTGCCTAATTTCATTGGTACACTTGAGAGATGATCATCGAAGCTGCATTGATCTTAAGACTTAGAGCCAAAGCATAAAGTGCTTGCCATAGCAAAATGAAATTATGTGTCATAAGTATGAATAACCTATAATGAATTTAGATTTCAATTGCACTAAGCCAGTTCAAATGTGAATATTTATAACTAAGGATAATGATAAGAACTGTCAATACCAAAGTTACAACTATTTACATTTAACCAAAAAACAAAGAAAAATAAAACATAAATGAACCTAACTTAAAATCAAGATATGGCTAATTAGACTTAAGTAGGAACAAGAATGTTCAAAATAAAATCAAGTAAAAGTTAATAAACAACATGAAAATAAGATATGAATAAATAAGCTCCATGCGACTATCATTATGCTCCTGGAAAATAAAACAAAAGAACAAGACCAAACAACAAAACAAAAGACCAAACCAACACATAAAATAACGAAAGCATAAAATTATTTAATAAATGTCTTTGGAATTTTATAAATATCTCAACTCGATTGATTATTAAGAGACACATAACAGTCCAACTTGAAAAATAGTGAGGTTAATTCAAAGTGTACTCATGAAATGATGAGAGCATTCCAACTTAAAATGCTTGCAAGATGGTGAGAGCATATGAAAATGAGGGACTGAGTTGAACTCAACATTAATCAAGCACAACCTATGTAATCCTATTAGGACCTCAAGTCATAGTAGTTATGCCAACACAAAAGGTGATGAAAGACCAACCAGGTCATAACGAATTTGTAAATAAAAGCAAATGGTAAGGGAAATGATAATAGTAATGACCAGGTGATGCGATAATGCATGATAAAAGGTGTTGTACCTAATTTTCCCATAGGTAATTATAATTAGGAAACAAAATAATAATTCTAATTTTCCCAAAGGTGATTATAATTAGGGGTACCAAATACAATATTAATTTTCCCATCAACAATTATAATCAGTGATACTAGATAAGATGATAGATGAAAGATAACTTACCAGATCGAATGCCAAACTACTTCCATAAACTATCATTCAACATGGAATTTTGAAACTATTAAAACTTGATTGGAATCTCCTTGAAAAATGTGTGAGAAGAATCAAAGGAACCAAGATCAAAATGTTATAAGCAGGATGGCTAAAAACAAGCCTTGGTCAATAGTAAAGACATAGTGTAATAAAAAATGGTATAAGATGTGGTATAAAGAAAGTGATAAGATGACACTTGGCTATAATGGAAGCAGGGTTGCCCTCATGTGATAATTAGCTTATTTTGATTATAAAATGGAAATAGTGTGGGATTAAGTTTCTCATAAAATGGTGAGAGCATTCAAACTTAAAAACATTGCTCACAAATGGTGAGAGCATAGTGAAGGTGGCCGATCTGACCTCAATAGAAATTGAACACTGCCTACATAGTCCCAAAGGACCTCAAGTCAATGTAGTTAAAACAAGCAAGACAAATGGGACATAATGATATAAAATGCTTAAAATAAAATGGTCTATAGGGTTATCCCCAAGAGACAAGACAAACAAATGGTAAAAATAGAAAATGGTAAATAAAAAATGGTTCCACTGCTCCTACTGACATGGAGATGCTTGTCCTAGTCAACATGTGATAACCAAAATCTCACATGAATAACTAATCTATCAAGAACCTAATGCAAATTTGGACTTAATTAATGTTGATGTGATCCCCATTGGTCATTGATTCTACTTCCTTCAAACATCTAGACAAGATATCTTTGTATCCTCTACAAAGGAAAAAGTTGCCAGGGATGATAAATAATGTTAGCCATAGGATAAATCAGATAAGTGGGTAATGAATAGGTTATTATAATGGAATTTATAATGATTTGACAATAAATGAAGATTAGGATTCTTAAGGACACACAATGTTGTTGATTTTGGATTTGACATAATTTTGGTTATGGCAGGGCCAAAAACTGCTAAAGATGCTCTCGATAGGACCACCAAAATTTTATTTTATTTGATCTTGAGAGTAGCTACCATTTTATTATGATATAGATTGGAATTTTTATTGATTTGATCTTTGATAATGTCCATTAAGCAGTGAAGAACTATTATACTCAACTATTGGCACCTTGATGAGGTGTTCACCAATAAAGTTATATTGATTATCCCATAGTGCCTCTGAGAAGGTTTCATGAAGAGATGTTAACATTTAAATTTGATTATCTTATATCACCTTCAAAAATGTTTCACTAATATATGTTGAGTTTGAATTTTGATTATCCCCTAGTGCCTTTGAAAAGGTTTCACTAGCAGAGTGTTCTTCTTTTGAATGAATGAGGTCTTGGTCCCCCTGATATTTTGTAAATGGTATATTTCCATAGATATAGTTCAATAAAGTGTGATTCTATCAATCACAATCGATTCTTGTGGGAGGTGGAATGTCAATATAATGGCCACGTTGGGTGGTGGTAATGGAATGATTAAAGGCAGCATAATCCTCATAAAAGATACTAGGACAATTCTTATCGATTTTGAAGTAATCATCCTCAAAAACCATAGAAGGATCACAAATATATATAAATTTATCTGTAAGGCAAGAGTAACTAATTTTGTAACAATCATAACTATAATTTGATTTTGAAGTTGAGTTCAAGTTAAGGGACTCTAAATCTAATGTTGAGACTAACAATGATTCTATTTCTAATTTTAAATCTGATGTCAGTTTAGAAAGGGAACCTGACTCTAATGTTGATTCTTCATCTGATGTAGGTGTTTCTATAATGATGTTTTTTTGAATGCTTGTTATCAAAAAAATAGTGGCATGTGATGGCATAATGGCCTCTATAAAATTGATACATCTAGGAAGGATTCAACATATACTGGCTCATCTAAGTGAATACATTCAAAGAGAGGGAACCGATCGAGGGATGACTTGACATAATCTTGTTTGTCAAAAGGAGTCTCTTCAATGATTGTAAAAATATCAAGAGATAATTTTGTAAAGATTATCTAGTCAATGAGATGGGGCTCTTTAAAAATAGGTAAAATATGAATAAGTGATTCATCACAGGTTGACGCATCACAAATAGGTGTTTCAATAATAACATCATGATCTTGGTTAATAATTGGCTATAAAATATCAACTTTGAACACATGTTGTTCCTCATTAGATGGTTCTTGAAGAGGCAAAGGTTCTTGTTGTTGCTCATAAATCAGCAAAAAATTTCTAAAGTGGGGAATAATTGGTTTAGGGCGAATAATGGTTTGTGGTTCAATAATGGGATCTCCAAAAATTAAACTATTGAAGAAGGGATCAACAAATACTATTTCATCAAATGGAGGTTTTTTAACAATAGGTTCAATAAATATAGGAAATGGGCCTAGAATGGTAATGACTAGATGTTACATAGTTTGGTTACTTGTGCAAACTAAATGAGGAGGTCCTAAAATGGTAACCTTTGCATGCTATAAAAATTGATTGCTCACATAAGCTAAAGGAGAATGGCCTAAAATGGTAACCTTCACACATTATAGAGCTTGATTTCTTGGAAAAGTCAAAGGAGAATACCCTAAAATGGTAACCTTTGTGTATATTAGAGCTTGATTGCTTGCATAAGCCAAAGGGGGATAACCTAGAATGATAAGCTTTGAGTACGGTGCATAAATCAAAGGAGGATAATGAACCCAAAAACTAATAAGAACAATAAAATTACCAATAGGACAAGATCTTAAAACAATACTTAGAATTGATTTATATTGATTGCTTGAAATAATTACAAACCCAAACCATGCTTAAATAAGCCTCAACTCAGAAATTAGAGTTGACATGTAAAATTTGAAAAAAACTAAAGTCTAAAAAAAATGCATATTTTTAAAAACTCCAAAAATAGCTCAAAAATATCCCAAAATATCATAAACACTATAATTAGACTATGGGATGAAATTCAACTGAAGTTGATGTCCAGTTCTAAAAGTATACAATTTTAAAAAATAAAAAAAACTCAAAAAAATAATTAAATCACAATTTTAGACCCTTAGATGATCACATATGACCTCTAAAAAATATCAAAAACATTGTTAGGCTAGAGAGACGTCCTATGATAGCAACACATTTTTTGATAAAGTAATTTTGGCATGTGGAAGAGCTCAAATGGAGTTATGATTCAAAAGTTATGGCCTCTGAAAGGTTGGCCTATTTTTCTACATCATTCTCCTCTGGTTAAAAACAACTCAGCTCCTGTGAGTTGCCCTGATTGTACTGCTACTATTTTTCCTTATCAATCTTATTTAGTTCCCATTATGTAATCCAAGTGTTGTTTTCTTATTGTAATCCTTCCCATTGCACCAAATACCTGTTATAATTCCCTTGCCTTGTGCTCACTGTCTTCATATCCAAAACCTGTACTATTTTTTCTTTCTTCTTATTTAGAACTTGTTGCTCCCAATTTACTTATTCATCTTCATCATCTTCACCATCTTCTCCATGGAATTCATATAAATCTAAAACATTAAATACTAGAGATATATCAAAATTCTATGGTAAACTCACCTCATATGCATTATCATTGATTTTCTTCACAATTTTGCATGGCCCAATTTTCTTGTACCTTAATTTATTATATGTGCCTTTAGAAAATATTTCTTTCCTCAAGTAAACCATTAAAAAATCTCCTTCTACAAATACCTTGGATCTTCTTTTGACATTTGCTACTAATCTATATTTCTCATTACTTTCTTGTAACTATCTTCTTACTCCTTGCAACTACTACATATGTTGTGCAAATGATTCTGTGTCATCACTAATTTTATCTACAATTGACAATTATACCAAATATAAAATACCCATAGAATTTCTCACATAAACAATTTGAAAAGGTGAATTTCTTGTTGATCTATTCACTAAATTGTTATCTACAAACTCATCTTGTCGTAAAGCCAAGTCCCATTGCTTTGGCTTCTCTCCCACTATGCATCTCAATAAATTTCCCAATCTCCTATTCACAACTTTTTTCCATCCATCTATTTTTGGGTGATATGCACTAATGAATTATATTATTACCCATTTCTTTCACAAACTCCTCTAAAAATGACTTAAAAATTTTATGTTCTCATCTGAAGTAATATTTTTTGGAACACCATGAAATCTCACAATATCCATAAAAAATAATTTTTCAACTCTAGTGGCATCATTGGTTTTCTTACATGTAATGAAATGAAACATTTTAGAAATTTTGTCTACAATAACAAAAATTGAATCGTTACCTCTCTATGTTTGGAAATCCCAACACAAAGTCCATACTCAAATATATCCATGGTCTTCTTGGAACTGATAATGGCATGTATAGCCTAGTATTTTATGCATGTCCTTTAGCCACCTGACATATTTTTCATCTTAAAACACACCTTGTCATATCTCTCTTCATCTTTAGCTAAAAATACTTTTCCTCCACCAAAGCTATTGTCTTTGTCTTACCAAAATGTCCAGCCAAACCACCACTATGTGATTCTCTTATTATATTGTCTCATAGAGACCCAAATAGAATGCATAATTGTTTCCCTTTGAAGAGATAACCTTTTTGTATAAGATACTTATCATGAATAACATTTGTCCCACCTGTTAATGGATTCTTGTACTGCTCAACTACCTTGCTAAAATATGGATCATTATCATATAATTTTTAATAGATTCAAATCCAACTACTACACTCACCATAATAGTTAATAACACTACCCTCCTGATCAATGTATCAGCTACCTAATTCTATTTTATTGATTTATATTTCAATACAAAAGTATACCCCTACAAGAGAGAAAACCACTTTACATGCCTACAATTCAATTTATTTTATGTATTCACATACTTCAAAGATTCATGATTTGTAAATAGTATAAAATCCTTAGGGACCAAATAATGCCTCCAATGTCTTGATGCATGTACAATTGCATAAATTTCAATATCATAAGTAGAATACTTTGTTCTTACCTCATTCAATTTCTCACTAAAATATACTATTGGCTTTCCTTCTTAACTCAACACAACACCAATTCCCACAAATGAATCATCACAATCAACCTCAAACACTTTGTTAAAATATGGTAATTCTAAAATTGTACTTTATATAATCTTTTTCATCAAAATTTCAAAGCTTTCTATGGCTTCTCTAGTCCATGCAAATTCCTTCCCTCTCATGTAATCTGTTATTGGTGTCACAATACTACTAAAATTTTTAATAATTTTTTTGTAAAAAGTTGTTAAACCATGAAAAATTCTTACCTCTATAATTCATTTTTGAATAGACCAATCAATAATTACCTTTATATTTTCCTCATCCATTTTCATACCATATTTTGAAACTACAAATCCAAAAAATACCAAACTATTATGCATAAACCTACACTTCTTCAAAGTTGCTTACAACTTCTCCTTAACAAATCCATTACCATTCTCAAATGTTGTAAGTGTTCTTCTTTAGTCTTATTGAATATCAAAATATCATAAAAATAAAAAACCACAAACTTACCAATATATTCTAATAGCACTATATTCATCACCCTCATAAATGTGCTAGGTACATTAGATAACATGAATGGCATCACCATGCACTCATATAAGCCATTCCTAGTCTTGAATGTAGTTTTACACTCATCTCCTTCACAAATTTGACTCTGATAATAGCCACTCCTTAGATCAATCTTGGTAAAATATTTTTCTCCTCCAAGCACATCCATCATATCATCTAAATAAGGTATAGGAAATCTATACTTTATTGTAATTTTATTAATTGCTCTACTATCCACACACATTCTCCATCCACCATATTTTTTTGGAGTTATCAATGTTGGTGTTACACATAGACTCATACTCTCCCTTATCACTTTCTTCCTTATAAATTTAGTAACCTATTTATTTAATTATGCATGTTTTGTTGGACTCATCCTATAAGCTACTTGATTGGATAAAGTTGATCCTGGAATCAAATTAATATGATGTTGAATATCTCTCTTTAGTGGAAAACTATCTGGTAACTAATTAGGTATAATATTTGCATATTATTTCAACACTCTTGTTGCTTCTATTGGTATTGGCACCATTTTTATTTCTTCATTCTTTGCTACTAGTGCATAACAGAAACTTGCTACCTTTATATCTTGGATAAATTATTTAGTACAAAGCATGCTTTCTGTCTTCTCTTCCTCTTTAAGAGGTAACAAAACTACCTTTATACCACCTTTATAAAAAGTGTATGTGTTCTTTTCTCCATCATGAACTGCTTTCCTATCAAATTTCCATGGGCTCCCCAATAGCACATGACATGCATCCATCAGAATAACATCACAACATATTTCATCATTATAAGTCTTTTCTATAGAAAACTTGATTAAGCACCTTTTATCTACTGTAACTTCATTCCCTTTCTTAAATCATAAAATATGATAAGGTTTAGGATGCTTTTCACATTGTAGATTTATTTTCTCAATCATTTCTTTAGAAACCATATTTTCACAACTACTACCATCTATAATTAATTTTCATACCTCTCCAGTCGAAGTACATCTTGTTTGAAAAATATTTGATCATAGCCATGCATCACCACCCTCTTTATTTTACACTTGTTCTTTCTTTTGAGTGACCATGGTTCTTCTCATCATGAGATTCTCTCCAACATCTACTGGTGCAACTTCAATATTTTTCTCTTCTATTTTATCCTCAACTATATTTACTCTTGGGTGATCTTCTTACCTCCTTTCTTGATCTTGATAGTTTGGACACTTAAATGCTCTATGCCCTTCTTTTACACATCTATAACAGACATAATATCTACATTGATTTATAAACCATCCTCTAGCACCTCCATAATATCATCCTCTCTGAAATCATCTTCCTCTTTGTTGGTATTGAAACCCTTACCTATTATCATGTTGCCTTTCTACACCACATGATGATTCACCTTTATTGGCATTAAAGCCACCTATGGTGGTATTAAACCCACTCTATCCCCTTATTGGAGGGGATCCACCTCTTTTTTGACCAATAGATGTCCTAAAATTTTATCTATTTTATTTTTCTTCTGCCTTCAAAGTTAATTGGTAAGCCTCCTCCGTGTTAAGTATTCTATGCATGCTTAATTCATCTTGAATAGAAAATTTTAAACCATTTACATACCTTGCATCCATCTACTCTTCTATTTCACCATGCTCCACTCATATGGAAATTTTGTAAAATTCATCTGTATACTCTTATATACTATGATCTTTTTGCCTCAAATTTTGAAATCTTCTATATAGGGTTTGTGAATAATGCAAAGGAAGAAATTTATCCCTCAACTTCTTCTCCATATTTTTAATGAATTAATCTTCTCTTTACCTTTTCTTTGTCTCTCTTTTTGCAAGTGATCCCACCAAATCATTTCATGACCTTTCAATTTGTGCATGCAAACTTTACCTTCTTGTCTTCTCTCAAAGTCTTCCACTCAAAGAACTTCTCCATGTTATTCATCCAATCTATCAAATCCTCTAGTTTTAAACTAACTCCATAATCTGGAATATCAACCTTGATTCCTTCATTTCTTCCTTCTAAAGCCTGAACCATCCTCTCTTCCATCGATGGTGGCTGCTCTTGTTATTCTTCTTCTTATTGAATTTATTCGTCATGATCTGTGTCTTCCTCATCACCACCTTATCTCCTTGCTTGATTGGTGATAAAATCTATTAATTGTTGAAATTTCCTCTATAGTTCTTGTATAGTCTGGTTCATCTGTGCCATACCTCCTCATCCTCTCATCATTCTTCTCTCTTCCAATATTTAAACTTGCTCTGATACTAGATAATGAACTAGAAAACTAACAAGAACAAAAAAATTACCAATAGGCCAAGATCTTTAAACAATACTTAGAATTGATTCATATTGATTACTTTAAATGATTACAAACCCAAACCATACTTAAATAAGCATCAACTCAGAAATTGGAGTTGAAATGCAAAATTAAAATCTAAAAAAATTGCTTATTTTTAAAAACTCCCAAAATAGTCCAAAAATATATTGAAATATCCTAAACACTATAATTAGACTATGGGATGAAATTCAACTAAATTTGATGTCCAGTTCTAAAAATATATAATTTCTAAAAATTAAAAAAAAAACTTGAAAAAATAATTAAATCATAATTTTAGACCCTTAGATGATCATGTACAGCCTTTGAAAAATATCAAAAATATTTCTAGGTTAGTGGAATGACCTAGGACAGCAACAACCTTTTTGATATGGTCATTTTGACATGTGAAAGAGCTCAAATGGAGTTATGATTCAAAATTTATGACCTCCAGAAGGTTGGCCTATTTTTTCTACATTAGAGGATATCCTAAAATGGTAACCTTTGAGAATGGCATGCAAATTGAAGGGGAAGGATGAAGATGATGTACAAAAATCATCATGGATCAGATTGGTTTTCAACAAATAGGCCCAAAGAGGGAGACATCCTCAAATAAAATAGAGTGCTCATATCTGCCATAACAATGCTCTACCTCACAACTAGGGCCACGAGAGACCCCACAATGAGTATACTTTAACATCATGTTTATAAGAATGTTCTCTATGTTTTCTTAAGATTTGGAAAATGTTTTTCAAATGTTTGACAAGGATGTGTTATGCTCTTCTCTAAATAAATGACAAGGTAACAAAAAGACTATAATAAAAAGGAAGTGGCATAATACCACACAATTATAAGAATTTGTTCACAAAATTACTCAACCTTGGGCATGGTTGAAATCATGTAATTTAGAAGAGGGTATGATAACTCAAATACCTAAGTGTAAACTAGTACACCAAACCTAGGATTAGAGATATGTCAATACCATAAAATCTAGTTCAACTTTGATGAGTTGTTACTATAAAAATTAAAACAAAGCCCTTTTGATTAGAAAGGTGATAATGTGAAATAAGAAATTCAAGATGTGAAAACATGCAATAATTCTTAATTATAAAACTAAGACCAAACGGGTAGCACAACACCACCACATGGTAATAGGAGGTAGAATAAAATGTGTTCTAGAAATTAGAGTGTGAGTGATACACTAGATGACCTAAGTTCACAATGATCATATGATGATGAGTCTATAAACCTTCAATCCAAATAGAGAATTGAACCCAAGTTAACTCAAACCAAGTGCAAATGGTAAACTAATTAACACATTGGTTTAAAACTTAGAAAGGTGCAATTCTAAATTTGAATTATCAATGGACTTAAAGATTTTGGAAAATGGTTTAGACTCAAATGGACAACATAACTATGTTGTTTAGATAATATAAACATAAATGTTTAAGATGAGTATTTGAGCAAGGCAAAGATGATTTAGATTTGAACAATGTAATGCCTCATTGGTCAAGAAATGGTGGACAACAAATGTGTTGGTTATGATGTGTTTTGTTTATAAATAATTTTTAGACTAAAATAATGGCCAAGAAAGTAAAGGAAAAGACAAATAAAACTAATTAAATCATCCTAAGCCCTAAAATGATAAGGTTGCTTCATATTATTGAAATTCATCTATATACGTGCTCTTGGGAGAATTTTAATTGTTAATCTAAAAATGAAAGCACATGAAGTGGTAGGGTATTTTACACCCCCCATTATTCCAAGAGATTGTATAGCAATATGGACCTTTAGGTTACTCACCATGCATCAATAATATGTCCATGGCAAGTGGGGTTTGTCTAAAACTTAAATTTATGACCATCTAGATGGTCCCAAGTATGGATAATGCTAGATATGCCTCACATCAATTGGATCTACATCAATAAACTTGTTGAAAAAATATTTTATCCTTTTCACAACCACTACATCCATCAATTACTTAGTGTAGTGTGATGTACTGATTGATCATACATTTTGAGCCAAATTGCTACTAATAAATTTTGCTTAACTGCTCAAACAAATGTCCTAGTGGGTTGCCCTCAATTTTTATACTCCACCATAGAGTGGGGTTAAAGACAATACTGGGAGATGAAACCCTAGGTCAAAACTTCCCTAAATAACTCATAAAGGGGATATGAACTCCCCTCCACAAGCCTAATTTCATAAAATAAATGATCTGAGTGAAAAGGCTTTAGAGGTTGTTTTTAGATCACCCAAACCATATGGGCTTTGGGTAAAGCCTAGACAAATTCAATTTTATGCCTTAGATAAAGGCACAATCAAAATGAAAAGACACTTTTGGTCACCCAATTTCCCTAAAGGAGAGGGAGGAGAGCATGCACACACTCTTCAATTTGCTCAAACAAACACGTAATGAATTATTTTCATAAAACAACACACTTTTGAAAAGATTGCAACTTAAGTGAATATTAGTTTTAAGCACCAAATTGAAATGTTGAGTGAAATTTATGGCCCCTTGACGTTAGTTTGAAAAAACTTTTAAAAACTTCCTAAAATAATAAAATAAACCATCAAAGTTTCTTTTAAACACCAAAGGTAAAGTTAAAGACTTAAATCATGTTAAAATTTTGATCACTTTTCCATGTAGGTCTTGCAAGTTTAGAGAGTTTCTCCCTACATTGAAGCACAATTGATAATCAAACAAGAATGTTTTAAAAACTAACTCTTGATTTCTCTATTTTATACACATAAAGATTGACATTAGTCAATAGTGGCCGATGCTATTTGTAACAAGACTGATGCCATTCATAAACAAACTAATGCTAATTAAAAATAATCGATAACAATCACCTATGAAACCTTAGGCAAAATTTTTTTTGACAATTTATTTGTTAGTCTAAGTTAGAATAAAATCTCCAAAATAAACTTCTGGATCATGAAATATATGTTTAGATAGAGACTTATAAACTCAAAATGACAACTGCAATTCTGAATAAAGCTCCTTAAAATACAATTTTAATGTGTTTTTCTTTGCAACCTTACTGATGCCAGTTAGCTTGGACTGATGCTGGTTACACATAAATGATGTCGGTCACTGTGTGACCTGTATATCAATAAAAATGTCATAAACATAGGAAAATAAAGCTAAAAATTTATTGTTAAGGATTTAGAAAGACTTTTAAGGAAATCTAATATTGTCAAAGTGCCTCCCTTACTTGAATAGATTGTGTATTGTCCCATCAGGCATGCCAAGATGTAGAGATGGATTACAAAGATGGTTAGATCAAGAATTAGTCAAGAAAATTAAGAAAAATGCATAAAGAAATAATAAGATAAGCCAACCTATTCAAACAAGGTGTGTAAATGATAATTAAGATAAAATGAAATAAATCACATACATATTACTTTCCCAAGAAATTCCCATCACAAAAATATAGTTCAAAACATGATTTTCCCCTTGATTTGGTGCTCAAGTCTTCAAAAATGATGAATGAAAAACTCCTCCATCATCTCAATAACACCAACTAAACTAGGCTCATGATATGAAAATCAATGTTATGCCTATCTTGAAGCTATCCTATTTAAAATAAAGCATTATTAAATTACACTCAAATGGCTTGTAGAGAGAATCTTGCATTATAAGTTTACACAAATGAAGTTTAATCAAAGTGGTCTTGGCCTTCTTATTTATAAATTTTCTAAATTGATCAGGATCAACCATGACCATCCATTTTGAGATCAAGATGTGTGGCTATAAATTAATCAAATTTTTTATAATTAATCTATAAATACCCTCATAAATATTTGGAAGGAAAGGGCACTAAAGAGGCATGAGAAGCCTTAAACCTGATATTTGTTGCATTTATGGCTTATAGATGTCACCCCAAAAATGATGTCATCTGATGATGTAATTAATAAGAAACAATTTCCAATGAAGAAATATTCAATATTTTCCATGGAATTCTTATTTAAGCTCATAATTTGGTTTAATTTGCCTAATTAAGATTAATCAAAATTTAAGCAATTCTTTCAAAATTGGCTTGCACTTCATTAATCAAACTAGTCATAATCTCATATAACTGGGTTGTGATTTTATTAGAGAGGAATTATAAGGACATGTTAGTTTCATATGGATAAATATCCCATTTAATATTTTGTTGACATAAAATAACATATGCACGTGTCATATGCTTCCAAATTAGAAGAAAAGAGTGATCCATAGCACCAAAATGCATTTTCATCATTTTGACTCAAAATGATTTGGGAAAAGTTAATAACCACATAAAATGAATTTCCTCATTTATGGATACATTATCCTAAATCATCACTTGTATAAGACAAGCTTGAACCATTTACCCTGTTAAGGGGATTTTGGCCCAATTTGTGCATTTTCACAAATTTTGAGTAAGATTGATAATTTCAACACAATGGTGTTAGTAATTATATGTCTACAAAAACCTTCAATCTATGATACGTCACAAAAACTTATGATGAATCCAAATATGTTAAAAAAATTGATCCACTTAGAGTTGCAACCATTTCTGGCTTCAGAGCTATGATTGGTCAAAACCTTGGAAATGTGGAATATTTATTGCAAAAAATGAAAACTATGCAAAAAAACATAGGAATAAGATCCCTTACTAAGAAACCTCCATTGGATGGATCTAATCCTCCATAATTTAGTGAGGATATTACCCTCATTATATTAATCCTCCTATGCCTCCACCTAGTGCTATTAGACCCCTCAAGTTGATGATTCTATTCCTAAAAACATTATCATTCCACCACTAATCCAAAGTCCAATGTGCCTATAAAAAATTCATATATTAAATTTATTAGTCTTGGAAATAGTCATAGAACTTATACTAATGCTAATAATTTTAAGGAACATTTACATACACATGGGAATCTTACACCTAGTGGTATATCTAGCGACCTGGCCGTGCAACAACTTAATTACATGAGGATTTAAATTTAATAATTATATCAAACATCTAGTAAACCTGGCCATGTTGTTTCATCTTATGATATATTACAAAAACTTTTATCTCAATAATTTATTTTTTCACCCCTTTCCTCCATCATTCTAAGTGCCTAAGTTTACAATATTTAGTGGCAATGGAGATCCATCTCAACATATCAAACCTTTCTTTACATCTTGTACTGGTTCTTAGCATTATCAATTATTTATGATGGAGTTATTTCCTAGGAGTCTCATAGGAAATGTTATAGATTGTTCTTATACCTTATTAAATCCATGGATAGATAAAATGATTTAATTGACATCTTCTTAGTGTATTTTTTAATTAACATTACTCAAAAAGTTAAAACTCAACAAATTTATCAAATCAAAGGACTAAGGAACACATCATTGAATATGTGCTTAAATTTAAAACCATGATTTAAAAAATGTCACATAAACTTCCCAATAGTGAGCTTAAAATTATATTCTCCAATAGTTTTCTCAAATTTCTCAAGGATAAATTTATGTTTAAAACATGTTTCATTTGAAAAAAAAAATCGTGCACTACACAACACTAAGTTTAAACTTATATATGCTAATATGTTAAAGTACACATTTATTACTCCTACATACACTTCATCCATATATCATGGAAAAAACATTAAAACCTAAGTCTAATGAATGAGGTCAAGATTTTTTATGTATTTTCATAACCAAATGATAAGCTTACCTTTCTTGTTCCTAAGCAAAGGCGATAATTTACAACAATACATAACCATCTACTCATAATATTAAATAAATTACTTGATTATAATGTGATTTATTTTCCAAAACCATATCAAACAGATACACCTATACCATTTCCTAATGTTTATGATCTTGATAAATTTTGTGAATAACATTGAGTTTCAAGTCATGCAACTAATAGATGTATCAAATTATGACATATTATCCAAGACTTAAATGATGATAAAAATATTATAATTCATTAAATTTACCCTTTTTTGGGATAATTAATTTTATCCTAAGATCTTTTTTTAATGTATATAGAATTCTTATTTATGTGAATTATAAATTTGCATAAATCTAGATTCCATGAGGTGTCAATCACCTCTTTGCTATCCTTTAGGATTTAGAGGTTAATTTTACTAAGTAACCTCTTTCTCCACTTGGCACACATTTATCTCCACTCTAAGGGAATAGACCACAAGTGACACACATAAAGGAGGCTTGTAAGGTAAACATGGGCTTCCTTGTAACTCCCATTCTTTTCCTCTTGTTCCATAAAAGAGCCTCTCCTCTCCTCTTTATTCACTATAAACTCATACCTCTCTCTCTTCTTCTCATTGTGCTCTTGACTCTATCTTGTACTTGTGGAGATTTTGGTGGCAATCCTTATTATAAACTCATGCAAGTTTTTATTTGATACATTCTATTTCCCAGTTTAAAATTCTTGTCTCATTTGTGGTTTACACCTTGAGGGGTAATATTATTTCTTGCTTTCATTATTTTCTACACTCTTTAATGTAATTTTTGAATGATTTTGGCATAATTCTACATGTTTTCAGAGATAGGTTTTGGAAAGTTTTTTTTAGAGTTTTTTTACAAGGGCCTCACCCTTGCCTTCTTGTTCAAATCCATCCCTCTTTCTATTTTCTTTGTTCTAATCTATAATTAGTTGTTGCAGGTTTCTCATAAGGAGCATTTTGTACCTCTTCAATCGGTTTTGGACAAATTATCCAAGTAGGTTAATATTTTTTTCTTAACTTATTTCTATCTTGCTTAGATTTCTATTCTTTAGTAGTTTTTTTGTCTTTTTGGTGTTCTCTGGTTTTGAGTTTTTATTCCTCAGTTATTTGGTTTTTATTTTCAAACGTATCACCATTTTTTTCTTTCATAGTTTTTTTTGATATATTTGTTATATAATTTTTTTTCTGTATTTTCTTTTCATGTTTTTTTATGTCTAGCCATTCTATCATTCTTCCCTAGCTAGACTTAATTTCGTTCACTGCCAAACTCCTTGATTTATAGTTTGCCATTTTGTATTATTTTTAGAATAGTTTATGTTTTGGAGTCATTATTTGTATTAGGTATCACCTCATTCCTTCTAACAATTTCTCTTATCTACCTGCCTTTGCTCTAGGTGACATTATTCTTTTTATCTAGTAATAGGGTTTAGTTGTGTACTTTTTCTTCTTTGCACCATTCTTTTTTTGTTATTCACTCTTTTATCTTTATTTATTTATTTCTAATCCTTTTTCATCCCTCCTGGGCATAGCCTATTATTATCTTTACCTTATGATTTCTCCAAGTTCGAAGGTGTGTTGAGATTTTTAGGTACGTTACATTTAGCATATGTGCATTTTATGGGAATGTTGAAGTTTTAATAGGTACGCTATTATTTTTTAAAATACCTTTCATTTGATCTCAATAATATTTATTCAGATATTATTGTTTTTATATATGGTATCTTTATTTATGCTTTATTAAGTTTTATCAAAACATTTCTCAGGGATGTATTTCATTCCACCTTAAGTTTCAGTGCATTTCTTGTATCAAATAAAATCAATCTTTTTCAACTTTGTTCCATTTCATGAGAACTTAAGTTGCTTGATTTCATTCAATAGGCTATTCACTTTCTTTCCATTATTATTATTTTTTTTTAAAATTTGTTTTGTCAAAATTATCACACTTTTAAAAATTTATTGATTATTTTTAAAGTATAATATTAAAAAAACAACAAAAAGATTTATGTTACTCTTAGTATTTAATATTAAAGCATCTCATTTGTTGTTTTTTAGATGCATTTTTTTTTAATAAAAAGACATAATTCACCTTTTTATCTTTAAATAAACAAAATCACTTAAAATATTATAGCTTTGATATTTTTACTTTAAATTTTTTTTTCCAAAACAACTGTTATGGTGACCTTACATTTAAGGGTTTTTTTTTAAAACAAAAGCTCTTAAAAATAGTTGTTATTATCATTTCCATCATAAATTTATAAATTATGCTATCCATCTTGTTGTCTCTAAAAACTTGTGTCTTTTTGTAATTATAAAAATCATTTAGGTTCTCGTATTCTTGCCACATTTTTTGCACTTTGACAAAGTTCATTTTTTTGTCCATCCTTGTCTTTTCTCCACACCTTTTTATTTTTAAGATATTTTTTTGCCTATACACTTTATGGTATTGATTGAGCTTTCAAGGCAAAAAAAATCAATTATTAATTAAATTTAAACTCACATCCACTAATTACCATTTATGAAAATCATATATGCAATACATTTTCACTTTTAAACACTTGGTGTGTATAGTAGATGACATGTACCAAACCTGATGAAAAGGCTACCACCATTAAAGTTCAAAAAAAATGGCAAGAAAAAAAATGAGGTCTTAATATTGATTTGCATGGCCATTGCCCCCAAATTTCATGTGCACATTGATGGTTGTCTTCTTGCATCAGCTGCTTGGTCTAAACTTAAATCTATTTATGGTGTGGTGAATGAATCCTAAAAAATTTGAATTCAAGATCAACTATCTGATTTAGAGTATAATGACTTCAAAACTATGGATGATTTCTTGATTAAATTTTACTCTTTGCATTCTTAGCTAACTGATTTAGGCATTAAACTTTTAGATTTGAATTTGATTCATATTATCATGAAAAACTGTTTGCATGAATCTTTTCAACAGTTTATTACAAATTTTCATTCACAACTAGATTTGTCTATTTTATTTAATTTGTTGAAATTTGATTTATTTTGTAATTTTTTGCATCAATAAGAACAAAATTTAATTCAATTTAGTAGTTTTCATACTAATGAACATGATTTTATTTCTAAATACCAACACAAGAATGGTAAAGAACATGTTAAGTCCAATAATACATATGATAAGAAAGAATAAAAATCTAACTCAACACCTAAGAAGAAGTTAAAGTGTAATTATTGTGAAAAAAATATACATGATGAACGGCATTTTTTAAAGAAAAAATGTGATATTAAAAGTGAAAAGTTTAAGGTCAAAGACAATGCTAGTAATAGTAACACTAAGACTTAAAACAAATAAAAGTCTAATACTAAAGTTGCTTTTACTTGTGTTTTGCATACTTCTCTTGTTGAATGGATTGTTGATTTTGGTATTACTCAACATATGGCATCAAATTCCAATTTTTTTACATTTTTAAAACCATATCTTTCTAACAATAATTTAAGTCTTGCAAATCATGCTTCTTTCAATGTTGAAGCCATATAAACTATTAAAAACCTTAATGATGAGTATCATGATGTCTTTCTTGTTCCTAATTTAAAATTGAATTTGATTTTTATTACTTAATTACGCAAATAAGATTATAAAGATGAATTATTTAATGACACTTTTTATGTTAAATCTATCATGCAAGATTTTCAAATAGTTGCTACTATTTTTTTAGACAATGATAATTTGTTCAAATTTACATGATTTTCTTCCTCCTCTTCTCATATTTGTATTATTTCTAATAATGATAACTTGTAGCATGAAATATTATGACATATTAATTACCAAATTAGTGCACTTATGAATAAACTTAATATGGTGCAAAGTTTACCTAAAATTCCTCCCACTAATTTTATTTGTAGTGGTTGTATGGCTGTAAAATTCATAGAGAATATTTTTATAATTATTAATCTTGGTGTGTTAATGAAAATATTCATTTAGTTCATAGTGATATCTCAGGTCCTATGTAAAATATTTCTATTAATGGTGAAAAATATGCTTTAATTTTTTTTAATGATTACACTAGGCGAGTTTGATTTACTTCTTGAAAACTAAAGATCAAGTTTTAGACACTTTTATTGGGCTTCATGCCTTTGATGAAAACCAATCTCATTATTATTTATGCATATTACACACTGATAATGTCATTGAATATGTTAACAATGATTTATTTGCAAATTGTAAGCAACATGGTATTAAACATGAGAAAATTATTTTTTACACACCTGAGCAAAATGGTGTTATTTGAATGCAAACATAGGACTAACACTGAAATGGCTAGATGTATGTTGGATGATAAAAATATGCATTATAAATTTTGGGTTGAAGCTATATGTTGAGTTTTCTATTTGGTTAATATGACTCACACTAAATTTGTTTCACATATTTATAATAAAAATCCTAATTTAAAATATTTACATGTTTTTGGTTGTGATGCATCTGTTCATATTCCTATAGAAAAATGACATAAGTTAGACTCTAAAGAAAACCCTTTTATATTTGTTGGTTATGATAAATCATCTAAATATTATATGGTTTATGATCTTCAAACTAAAAAAATCAAGGTTAAAAGGGATGTTAACATTGTTAAAAATGGTGTACTTGATTCTGCTTCTAATTCAGATTATCTTGATATAATTTCAGCTTCTTTTCCTTTTGAATCAAGTAATGATCATAATTATGTGGTTCATGATGATGTTTTTCCTAAAGTTTCTTCTCCTTCTTCTAGTCTTTCTCCACCAAAATTTATGCCTAAGAGGGCCAAGACTATTCTAGAATCTTCTAGAATTGATGTCGATCTTAATGATACTCGTAGAACTATGCAACATTTTTTTAATTAGACTTTGTTGTCAAAAATTATGAACAATAATGATCCCACAACACTAAAACAAGCTCAAGGTCACCCTCATTGTTAAAAACAAATGCATGGTGATTAAAAATCTTTGATTTATAATAAAATGTAGGAGTTAGTCCCTCTCCCTAAAGGACATCATTTTGTAAGTTTCAAATGATTGTTTAAAACTAAGTTTAATTTTACTAATCAAATTTAAAAATATAAAGCTAGACTAGTTACTAGAGGTTTTTTTCAAATTGAAAGAATTGACTATAATGAAACTTTTGCACTTGTAACTAAGATGCCCATGATTAAAGTTATTTTAGCTTTAGCTACTCAAATTCATTAACATGTTTATCAAATAGACGTTAAGAGTGATTTTTTAAATGGTGACTTGCATGAAGAAATTTACATGTCTCAACCCCCTAGTTTTATTAAGAAAGGTAATGAAAATCTTGTTTTCAAGTTAAATAAAGTTTTTTATGGTTTGAAACAATCTCCTAGAGAATGGTACTCTAAAATTTATCAATTTTTTATAGCTTAAGGCTTTACTCGTAGTTTCAATGATCCTAATATTTTTGTCAAAAACAATCTGAATAGCATAGTTATCATTTTTTTGTATGTTGATGACTTAATCCTAACTGGTAGTAATATTTCAATGGTTTATAGCAGTAAAAAATCTTCTAAAAATGCCTTTGAAATGACCTATCTGGGTCTCTTGCATTAATTTTTAGGCATTCAAGTTTGGCAAGAAAAAGATAGTATTTCTATTTCTCAATATAAATATGCATATGACTTATTATCTAGGTTTAACATGTTATATTTCAAACATGTTACTAGCCCTTATGAACTTGGTGTCAAATTACTTAATAACATGAAAATTAGACATGTTAATCTAATTCTTTACAAATAATTAGTTGGCAGTTTGAATTATCTTACTCATACTCATCCTGATATTTCTTTTTCTATTGGATTAGTTTCTCATTTTATGTCTAAACCTCAAGTTACTCATTTTAAAGTTGCTAAAATAATTTTTCGTTATATTAAAGGTAATCTAACTTTTGGCATTAAGTATAACTCGAATAGCAATTTTTCTTTGATAATTTACTCAGATTTTGATTGGGATGATGATCCTAATGATTGTAGATCCACAAATGGTTACTATTTTTATTTGGGTTCTAGTATAATTTCATGGAATAGTTAAAAACAAACTCCTATATCCTTATCTTCCATAGAATCTAAGTATAAATCTTGCAATCATGCTTCTAAGGAATCTATTTGGATTTTAAGATTTATTAAAGATTTGGGCCACCCTTAATCCTTAGCTAATTTTATTTTTGGTGATAATCAAAGTGTCATTGTCTTAGCAAAAAAAATGATATTTCATGCAAGGTCCAAGAACATTGAGATTCAAAACCACTTTCAGCATGAAGTTCTTGAAGACAATGAAATTCTTCTCTCTTTCTGTCCTACTAAAGAACAAATGGCTAATATCTTCACTAATCCCTTATGCAAAGAAAAGTTTGTATTCTTTTGTAATATGTTACGATTTAAGGTTGTTCTCATCAAGGGGGAGAATTAATAATGTTTCCTCTCTTCTTTATTGTTTGTAAATCCTTAAAAAAGTGTAAGGGAGAGTGTTAGATTTATCCTTTTTTTATGATAATTTATTTTATCCTAAGTTCATTTTTTTATGTGTATGGAATTCTTATCTATGTGAATTATAAATTCACATAAATACATAGTCCATAAGGTGTCAATCACCTCTTTGTTCCCCTTTAGGATTTGGGGGTTACTTTCACTTAGTAACCTATTTGTCCATTTGGCACACACTTCCCTCCACTCTAATGAAATATGCCATAAGTGACACACACAAATAAGGCTTGTAAGGTAATCATGGGATTCCTTGTAACTACCATTATTTTTCTCTTTCTCTATAAAATATCCTCTCCTCTCCTCTTTCCTCACTAGAAACTCATAGATCTCTCTCTCTTCTTCTTATTGTGCTCTTGATTCTATCTTGTACTTGTGGATATTTTAGTGACAAGATTTTTTAAAATATCATGTGGGTTTTTATCTGATAAGTTTAGTTTCCCACTTTAAAATTCTTGTCTCATTTTGTTTTTCACCTTGAAAGGTAATATTATTTCTTAATTTCATTATTTTCTGCACTCTTTAATGTCATTGCTAAACAATTTTGACATAACTCCTACATAATTTATGAGAATAATTATACATTGAATGAATATGTTTTGAATCATAATTAATGTATAAAAATATTTAGTAATCCATTACCAAATCATAATGCTCCAAAAAAAGTAATATGTATTTGAAAACATCTATATATCATTATATTATTCTACCTAAGAATGAGATTGATGAAATTATCAGCATAAGTTCAAATGTTAAAAGACATGTGCCTTCCATTACTTCCATGACCACAAGATACCTAATGATGCATCAAGTATATATATATATATATATATATATATATATATATATATATATATATATATATATATATATATATATATATATATATATATATATATATATATATATATATAAACACACACACTTCCACACACACACACACATTGATTTTATTGACCATCATCATTTTATCACACGTGGCATTATGATTGAGAAGGGTTCGATCAGAAACCTCACTTTGATGCCACTCTTATCTAGTCTAGGATATGATAAGAGAGATTTACTTTGTACGGATATGATAATACATAGTTATGATGGTCACACATGCACCCCTTTTAGTGGTATTATTCTTCTAGTTACAACTCATCCTTGGACCACTCTAGTTTGTTTATATGTTATATAGGATACACAATCATACAATATATTATTTGTATACCCTTACATTAATTAGATGAAATAAATGCCTTATACATTACATAATCCTATTAAGTTTGTGCAAAATAGCGAAGTATATGCCACTCATGACATAACTTATCAAATACCTATTATACCTCATAGATCACATGTTAGACCAATATGTGTGCCCCCAAAGAAGTGAAACATTTATCCCCATGTGATCAATTCATTTGGTCCATTACCATACTATATGATACATATTATAATTGAGAGTACAACACATGCACCTAGTGTATAATCTCCTAATGATTTGATTACCACAGTTGCACCTATAAGACATGCTACACCTAATCACCTGTATACCAGGATTTATTTTTAGCCTATTATATGTGTTTTAACATGATATAATCTTATGCATTATGCAACTTCTCATTGATCCCATTATTCCCACATTCCTCCTAAGGGTCATATTTATTATCCTTGAATTTATTAGGCTCAATTCATGGGATAACCCCTATAAAACTTGTCTATTTCATATTCCATGAGCTATAAGCACAAAAAATGAAGCCAATTATTTCCTTCTTGCATTTTAATTTTATTTAAAAAGAGTTTTTTAGGGAATTTTCTCTTCCAGTGCAGTTCAAATAATTTTCTCTGAACTACACCTTTTCCAGTTTGGTGCAAATCAAAGAATTTTTTTTGAACTGTACCATTATGTGCATTAACGGAAAAATTTTTTGATATCACACTTAGTATAATTTTCACATACAAGAGAACTATTTTTCTCCAAATTTTCATGTGAAAATTTAAAGTTTTTCTCCACTCCTGCACCCAAGCCCACCACTATGTCCGTAATTAATTTCACATTAATTACCCTTTTATATATATTTTAACCCATGTAAATTAATTTTTACCATTTATCTTCACTATTTTCAAGAAAAAGTACGCCTTCTATCACCATTTTTGAGCTTAATTTTACCCTTCCTCATCATCCTCGATTTGATGTTTTCATCAAATTTTCATGCCTTAGGGTTCTTCATCATCATTCGTGTTCATTGTATCTCAAGTAAATATCTGATTTTGCTTATCATTTTTTGATATTTATTATTTTTCCTTCATTTATTCTTCTTCTTAGGGTTTTTATTTTTGATTTTGGTTTTTTCCTTAGTCTCAGGTTTGAATTTCTCTTGATACAAATTTAGAGTTTTTATTTGAGATGCACTTAAGGGTCTCATTCACCAAAACTCATTTTGGTGAACTTTAGATAAAATTATCTGAAGTGTACATACCATCATTTTGGTGTACTTCAAAGAATTTTCTTTGAATTACACATTGTTCACCTTCTCAGTGCACTTCAGATAATTTTATTTGAAGTGCATGTAGTCTAGTGCATTTCAGAGAAAATTCTTTGAAATGCACATTGGATACCTTCTGGTGCACTTCAAAGAATTTTCTCCAAATTACACACCATTTGGTGTACTTTGGAAAAAATTCTTTGAAGTGCACATTATACCCATTTTTGGTACAGTTCATATAATTTTATCTAAAGTGCACCAAAACCATCACCTAGTGTAATTCAAGAATTTTTTTTTGAACTACACCTTTTCCAAAAATGAAAAAAATGCTAACTCTAGAGAATCAAAATTCTTTTTTGTAGATACTTAATCAATATCATAAGATTCCCCAACCAAAATAATAATGAAGTATAAATTTCAAGGTGTATTTCCAATATCTATAGTAGATTCTAATGTAGATCAAATTGGAGATATAAAGATTGGGCATGTTGACATGGCCGAATTCTTGCAAATGTTGGGTAGAGATCCTATTGCTCCACATATGCAGCCTATTATTAACAATGAGATAAACTTAGAAGATACATTTCTTATGTCATCTCAAGATTCAAAGTTCATCTTAATGGTTGCTACTCACTTTGATAAATAAACTAGGTCAGTCAAGGATGCTAGTGGAAAAGTGGTAATTCGACTGGATATCAAATACTTTGATAAAGTTTTTCATCTTTTGAACATGGAAGAATTTTCAAATATAAGTGTGGCCATAGCCTAGGAATATTATGATAGGAATCTTCATAAATGCAAGAGGCACATTAATAAAAATTGGCTGAAGATACCAAGGCATACAATTATAAGATGGCCAAAAAGTTTTTACTAAAGTGAATTTATGGAGGAAATAGGAGATTTAATCACTCTCCTAAGTAGGGTCAACGATTTTCCCACACAAATATCTTTCAAGAATGGATGTATCACTATATTTTTATCATTAAGAAAAATAAGTAGAGAATCTATTAGGGAAGTCAAATTAGTGATGCCATATGACTTTCTAAAGTAAGTTCTTCTCTCAAGTTCTATATGACTTCTTATCTAGTATATGTCGTAGCATACATGAGAACCTTTTTTAGAACTGAATAGTGTTGGTGAATGGAAGAAAGTTCCTCTTTATGAATATTATCCACAGTTGACCCTCAAAAAAGGTATCAAACATTTTAGAAGAGTTAACGATGCATTCTTCTAAAAATTCATTTATATTTTTGAACAAAAATTGGAGAAGAAAAGGGTTTCAAATCAGGCATGGGAAATAATGAGCAAGATTGGTTGCATTTTCCTTCAGTTCCCAACTTTCACCTACATTAAGGTAGATGGATTTAATGAACAACCTTACATGATAGCTAAATACTTAGGTGATAAATTGATTTTAATGGAGATGTGCAGACAAATGATGATTATACACAAGAAGCAATTAGATTCCCATAAAAGAGGATTCAAGTTTCCTATTATCATTGGCCAACACACCATTTCAACTACTCCCAAGGATAAGACAATTGAAACTGAGATGCAATGGATCACCCTTAAAAGGTATAAAGTAGAAAAGATTTTGATTATAGAATGATGAAATAAAAGTTGAAACACAATTATGTTCATGTGCACAACATTGAGGATATTTGGACAGAATGAAAAACTAAAGAAGATGTAAGGAAAATTGATTACAGTCATCTTACTACTAATCAAATTCAAGAGCTGTAAATAGCCAACATTCCAGTTGACCTCTTTGATAATGAGAATATATTGGATCCCTCATATGAAGGAAATCAAGTTGCTTCTACTCATATTCATTCAATCCAATGGTCTATAAAAGAATGCACATCTATCAAAGAGAGATTTTAACCCATCCTTGAAAGAACTAATGCCTGGTTGGAATCTAAAGGTTTTAAATTAAAATATTTCAAGACAGGGTCAGAAGAAGAATATGATGAATACACTACAAAGAAACATGAGGAATTAAGGATGAAGAATAAAGAAGAGGCCTCCACATCCACTTAGAAACCAAGATTTGTATTTGTGAGTAAAGGAAAGAAGAAAGACAAAGAAGCTAGTGTTGAGAAAAGTGTTCAAATAGAGATACAAGGGAAACCAAATGTGAGTGAAGCACCACCTCAATCAATAGTTTTTCAACCTTCAAATCAACAGTCTTTACAAGTTGAGTCCACACAATTAGAAGTTATTGCAGTTGAAGCCCCTCAATTAGTAGTTTCTTAGGTGACATACTCTATAATTCCTTCTATTATTACATCTATACCAATTATTTTTGTTCACTCTCAAGCTGCTCTTTTGGCTCCACCTTCTCCTCCTAGTGACACACTATTTCAATTCCCTTCCCAAGATACTCTAGATTAAGTTTTTAATTCTTTTTCTAATATATCTAATCTTACAAAATCATTGGGATCCCAAACCAATTTATACTTCACTCAATAAGATATAGATAGATTCATGTCCAAATCTTTTGCTAAAATGACAACTCAATCTCTTGTCACCCTAGTATCAAAAATATCATCAGACCTAAAATTAAAATTCATGCCAACCCAAACCCCACCAATAATAACCACTATTCCATCAGTGTCAACTCTTCTAGTAGATACCTCTATCATTCTACTTTCCATTCCACTTACTTCACAAAACATTGTTCCTCCTAAAACATAACAATCCTTGGTTTCTTCTACTCAAAGAGATTTATCTCCTCTTCATCCATGGATAATTTATCAAACACCTAAGCAGAAAAAATAGGTTGTTTCACCTGATGATTTTGATCTTGGTCAACTTGTCCTAGTAAAGCCCAAAATGACAAAGAAGGCCAAAACTATGTCAAGGGGTAATTTTTGAATTTGGAAATATTTACAAGTAGCAATGGCTTCCTTGATCGAGAGATATGATAAAGACAAGAAGGTCAAAGATCAACTCAAAATATAAGTGAAATAGTTGGCTTCTATTTTACTAAAAATCATTGAACCTTCTGAGTCCATTGATCCTGTAGTGCATGAAAACACTGAAAGAGCTATTCAACTTATAGAAAAAATTAGATCTTAGAGTCATGTAGTTAATGCTTGGATTGAGAGATTAATAACATAAGGTACTCAAACATTGCGTTCTACCATTGGATTTTTGAATAACTTGAGTGAAATGAAAATATAAATTCAAAACATAATTAAAACACTCACTCAAGATTTGGAGTTGACTGAAAAATGTATTGATACATAAAATAAAACTTTGTAAATTCAAACTGGAGATTTTGGTTGAGCAAAAGGTCATTCCAAATAGAAAAAAGTTCATTGAATATAGGGAAGTTATGAAGATTAAAAGAGAAGTTCTAAAGAGTCTAGTTAAAGATCTAGAAGAAGCTAAAGATATGTGTGATGATAAGATTTTAGATCTTGCAAAGAAAATTGGAAAACTCCCTTATCAAGTTAAAAATAATTCTCATGAAATTCTTCTTGTAGAGGCTGTTATTCAAGAATTTACATCTTTGCTTCAAATAAAGACTAAAAAATGTACTTTCACATTGGACTCCATCGACAAATTAATTGAATTTCAAGTCATCTTGAATAAGCTACAAAGAATCATGGATAAGATCAAGGATTTTCTAGTTAACTTAGAAGATTCTATCACAAGGATACTTGTCGTTTCTAAGTGTACATCTAGCATAGATAACAATGAAGTCCAAGCTATCTTGAAGCAATATGAGGACATTTTAGAGAATAATAAAAAGGAATAAATTCCTGTGTCTAGGGGCACTTAGTTTATTTTTGTAATTTTTTGTGGATTTCTGTTTGGTGTATTTTGCACGTAGGAAAAGTGCACAATCCTAAGTCAAATTGGACTTTGTCAATGAATAAGTCAATATATTTATGTTTTTCTATTTTTGTTCATAGCTCCTCTCTATAAATGGGAAGATGCTCTTTGTAAAAAGGATCACCAATTACTATAGAAGTGAATTACTACCAAAATTGATAAGCAATATTGACACTTTGAATTCAAATTGTAAATCTTTTGTCAATCAATATATGAGAAAGCAAGTGAAATTTCAATCTTTGAGGTGAAATAAATTTGTGTTGTATTGGAGATGTTCTTATGTCTTTTCCATTACATTTTATTATGTATTTAACTAAAACATGGTGTGAATTTCTATAAATAAAAAGGTACTAAGAAGATAATTTTGAAGTCTTTGAGCTGTATTATCATTATTGGGTTTGTGTTCATCATTGAAACTAAAATAATGAGGAGACTTTGGGCTGCACTTTATTCTATCTTTTAAGTTTACTCTGTTGGTATTATTCTTGTTACTCCTTTGGCAAACAAATCTGAATATTGGTTATATTTGGTTCATCACGTGATCTTAGATTTTCAAAGTATATCACAAAGAATGGAAGAAAGTTTGTGATTAAACATCAATTTTGAAAAAAAAATAATTGGATGATATGACAACACCTACTATGATAAAATTATTATAAATAAGTGTAAATAATTAAGTGTTGTATTAGTTAACAATAAAAGGGAGCATCCCCTTGCTTAGAGGAGAGATTTATCTCATCATACTGTGGATGAAATCACCATTTTTTATCATTATGTTGTTAAAAAAATATTCACCCAACAATTTTTGGTGACTTCATTGGGGATTCAAATAAGCAATTGAGCTCTACACTCATTTGGTTGAAATAAACCAGCACCTTATTGTTTTATATTATTTTACTATAGTTAATCTCTTTTCTTTCTAATTACTTTCACATTCTGATGGAATAAAGCTACACTTGTGGTAGAAGGGTAGCAAGACTCATTGATCCAAAATTTGAGTTATTACAAGAAAATAACTTTGATATTATGCTGACATATGCAAGGTCACCTCTTCAATGTACAAGAAGTTTTCCACCTATAAATACAAGATCTCTTATACCAAGAGAAGCTTCCAATGTTCATAGAGTTTTACCTGCTTTGCCTTTACAAAGGTTTGTAATACCTCCATATAATCCACAAAGGATGGTATCTCAAGGTCCATGGGGTAATGCATTTGGTCCATTGAATTTGGCACCACCATCTCATGATCTACCTTGTGGCTCATGAAATTTTTTTCCTAAGTTTTATGGTGATGGCAAGCAACATCTTGATGAACATATTATTGCATTCTACATTACATGTGGAGTTCTTGGAGTGGAACATGAAGATGTTTCTTTAAGATTATTTGTATAAACACTCTAAGACATTGTTGTTGATTGGTTCTATCATCTTACAACTGGTACTATCATAAATTGGGCTACACTCAAGACAAAATTTGAAGCAAGTTCAACCCTGTAGAAGATGATCATGCTTTATTGGCTCAGCTTACACAAATGAAGAAGGAAATACATGAGCTTATGCGTGATTTTGGGGTAAAATTTAATAAGTTGAGGAATATGATTTTGGTGGTTGCTCAACCTACACCTAAGAATTTGAAGTGCTTTTCTTATCAATTCTCAACTATCAAAAGTGAGTTTTCTTTTACGAAGAGCAAATCCAACTAATCTTGATATTGCTCAAAGTTTAGCCACCAAAGTAGAAGATGATTTAATCCTAGTAGGAAAGGTGAGAAGAAATTTCAATCAAGCTTAGAGGGCAGCCTTCCCCGACTTTATCTTCTACTAATACCATGGATCCCATGATTCAAAAGTTAGCAAATGAATTACTTGCACTTAAAAAATAAATGTCTCAAAGCATGTCTTTTCCTTCATACAAATATGTTCCTAAGAGAACATATTCAAACTATTCTAACAATGTTTCTAGGAATCAAAATCTAATTAATCTTCCTCCAACATAAGCAAGGCTTGCATTAGAGGCACCTCTCGATAATGCAACAGTCAATTGGCTAGAAATTGAAAATGATGATGTTCCAGAATTAGAATACATTCTAAAATAATATGCTACTCCTTTCACCAAAAATAAATAAGGAGAATTTGGTGACTCTAATATCAGGTTTATAAACTTTGAAGAAGAAGAAGTTTAAAAAGAGGAAGATACACATGGTGAGTCTTATGCCATTTTCACTCATTCTCAAAGTCAAATGAATCAACAACAAAATGTTGATAAAACAAAATCTAAGGATAAAACACGAAAGGAGGTTATGATTGCCAAAAGAGGAACTCTTTTTCTAGTTCAACCAAAGGATAGGATGGTAGATAAATAATTAAGTACTCATAATTCTACCTCTTTTCCTTCAACGTCTAAGCCCAGTGCCTAAAACTTGAAACCTAAAAATAAAATGTTTTATCTTCCTCAGCTACCCCATATCTCAATTTTGATATCATTGATCATTACAAAAAGACTAAAATCCAAATGTCAGAGGTAGAGTACCTCCAATCAAACCCTTATCAATTTGAAAGATTGAAAAATTTTGTAAAAAAAAAGGGATCAACCCTGATCAGACTTTAAATAAGAGTGTACCAATTCACCCTAAATCAAAATAAAATAAAAATAATTTGGTTTTACCTCCTACACCTAATTCTAGAAAAATAAAACCTTTCTATATTTCCTTGATTATCAATGGTTATAAGCTTAGTAATTATGTTATTGATTCAGGTGCTTCCAATAATTTGATGCCTGCCAAGGTGGATACTGTCTTGGGGTTAACCTTGATGAAAAATTTTGGTCATTGATTCTTAATGGAAACCAAACAAGTACCTCGTATAGGCCAAATCAAGGATGCACAATTTACATTTGTTGCATTTCTAAAAAAAAAGATCAAAATGACAGTTCTAGTGGTTGATGTTCTAGCCTCATATGGAGTTCTATTGGGACGTAACTTTTTCAAATATGTTAGAGGAGAAATAAATATGGATTGGTCTAAGGCTAGAATACTTGTTAAGGGTGTTATACAGAAACTTCACCCAAAAAAGCAAGTGAAGTACACTGTAACAATGACAAAAGACCCAAAAGCCTAGATTCTTTTTGAAACTTTTGATATGGGTATGTATTTCTTGAATATAGATGAAGATATAATCTCTTCAAATGATATTTCAAAAAAAGATCATAAAATAGAAGAGTTTCCCTCTTTAGATGAAGAGATTTTGGATTTTGACACTATCAAGGTTGAGATTTTGAATGATGTTTGGACTTTAGAATTTGATGGTAGTTGCTCTTTAACTAGATTTAGAGTGGGGATAGTTCTCATATACCCAAAAGGAAAATTCTTCCCTTTCTCTTTTAAGTTTCAATTTGATAATACTAATAATACTATTGAGTATGAGGCCTTGTTATTAGGAATGGAAGTTACATGAAAGAAAGGAATAAAAAATCTTCATACCCAAGATGATGTTGAGCTAATCATTTGTCAAGTTAGGAACTTATATCAAATTAAGAATAAAATACTTATGCATTATCAAAATTGAGTTTGGGATTGCACAAAAAAATTGATGCATTCAATATATCAGCAGTTCTAAGAGAATACAAAGATAGAGCTAATTCATTGGTTGTTTTAACCACTCTCCTAATTCCTCACAAAGATTTCCAAGAAAATAAATATACTATTGAGTTGATTTTTTGGCCCAGTGTTCTTGAAAATGCTAATCACTGGTAGGTCTTCAATAATGATGAGTAAATCATCTTTTTTTTAGAAAAAAATAAAAAAATTCAGTGAGTTGTATTTTGAAGGAAGTGATTCCACTTCTCAAGAATCAATTTTTGAAGTTAATGAGAAAACTGGCAAAGAAATCTTGAAGCTAAAAGGGAATAAGATTCCTAAAGGGTTGGTGTCTTTGGAAATACTTTTTGACAAGCATGATCGAGTCATCAAATGTCAAAAATTAGAATCTAATTCATCTACAAAAATTGAGCAAGTTAATATAGGAACAGAGAGTGACCCCAAAATGATAAATATTGGGAAATGTTGTTCATCAAAGGAAAGAGAAAAGTTGGTGACTCTTCTATGTCAGTACATTGATGTATTAGCATATTCATATGCTGATCTAAAATCTTTTCAACCTAAGGAAGTACAACATGATATTCTTCTCAAGCCATGATCTCAACCTCACAAACAAAAATAGTGGCAGTGTAATCCCAAAATATCAGGTACTATCCTTGTTAAAATTCAAAATATGTTGAATGCTCACATTATCTTTCCCATACATCATTCCACATCAATAGTCAATATTGTTCCTATGAGGAAAAAGAATGGAAAGATCTATATTTGTGTCAACTTTCAAAATTTGAACCAATTATCTCTCAAGGATAATTACCCATTACCAGTAATGGATCAAGTATTGAAAACTGTGACTGGTTTTGAGATGTTGTCTATGATTGATGGTTTCTCAAGATACAATTAAGTGGAGGTTCGTGATGAAGATCAACATAAGACAGCTTTCACTACTCCATGGGGTGCTTTTGTGTATCATAGCATGCCTTTTAGATTAATCAATGCTGGTGCTACTTTCTATAGGGCTATGGATTTGGATTTTTGAGATATAAACAGTAAGTTCATTATAGTATACCTTGATGATCTAACCATTTTCTCAAAAAAGTGTCAAGATCATTGCGACCATTTACAGTGAGTACTTGAAAGATGTCATGAACATGGGATATCTCTTAATCCCAAGAAGTCCATATTTAGGGTTACAGAAGGAAAGCTCCTTAGACATATTATATCCAAATAAGGAATTAAAATTGATCTAGATTAGGTTAAGTCAATTCAAAATCTTACTTTTCTATCAAGTAAGAAAGGAGTGCATTATTTCTTTAGGAAGGTTATTTTTTTGTGAAGATTTGTTCTTAATTTTTCTGAAAAGACTCACCACATTGTTGATATGATGAAAAGAAAATCAAATTTTTATTGGAATGCAAAAGGAAGAAATGCTTTTCATGAGATAAAGGAAGCCATTGCACTTGCTCTTATCCTAATTTACCTTGATTATATGAAGAAATTCATTATGTATAGTTATGCTTCTAAGCATACCTTATTCATAATCTTGGTATAACCAAATGAAGAGGGGATTAGATCTCCTATAGCATTCATGAGTGGCCCTTTGAAGGCTCATGAGCTTAAGTAATCATCCATGGAAAAACATGCATATGTGGTGGTGAAATCAGTCAAGTATTTTAGGTACTACATCCTCAATTCTCATACCATTACATTTGTACTAGATTCTACTGTCAAATCTATTTTGACTCAACACGAGTTTGGAGGTAAAAGAGGTAATTGGATTGCTAAAATATAAGAATATGATATGTAGATCAAGCCTACCAAACTTGTGCATGAAATTTTTTTATGTCAACTCATGGCAGAGACCAATTCAGATGAAACCCCTGGTAATGAAAGAGATATAGAAAAACTACCCATGGTCTTGCTTGTAAGTACTATTGATGAATGGTATTCTAATTTTGCTTACTTCCTCACATATGGAGAGTGTCCAAGACATTTATCTCATAAAGAGAAGAGGAAAATCAAGATCAAGGCTAAATTTTTTATCTTTTGGGATAATGGTTTGTACAAGCAGAACATTGATGGAATCTTTCTAAGATGTGTAGACAAGGCACAATAGGGAAAGTTATTGGAATATTTCCATGATTTAGCATGTGGAGGACATTTTTCAGCCCCTATCACAGTTCATAAGATCTTGCAGACTAGATATTATTAGCCAACACTTTTTCAAGATGCATACACATAGGTGTGTAAATGCAAAAAGTGCCAATAGTTTGTGGGGAACCTAAGTTAGCATCCTTGCCTCTTAAGCCAGTAGTCATTGAAGAACCTATTCAGCAACAGGGTATTGATTTCATTGGTGTAGTGAACCCATTATCAAGTTTTGGTCATAGTTATGTTCTCATGGATATAAATTACTTCACCAAGTGGGTGGAAGCAATTACAACTAAAGATGCCACTTCAGAGGTTGTTTGTAATTTCCTCAAAGAGAATATCACTAAAAGGTTTGGTGTGCCAAATAAATTTGTAACTGATAATGCTGCTTATTTCATATCCCATGAGATGACTTAGTTTTTCTTTGAATATGGGATTATTTTGTCTCATACTTCTGACTATTTTCCTTAAGGGAATGGTCGAGCTGAGTCAAGTAATAAGAATTTGGTAACTATCATCAAGAAACTAGTAGAAGATAATCAGAGGACTTGGCATAAAGCATTATTCGATGAATTATGGGTTGATTGTATTGCATTGCTCCCAAATGAGCGATTGGTATGTCTCCTTTTCAACTTTCGTATGGGTTAAATGTAAAAATACCACTGACATTAAAACTACCTGCTCTCACATTGGCTAAGGAAATTGAAGATGAAACATTTGAAAACTCCTTAGACAAGTGTATTATGTATCTTACCAAGATAAAGGAGCAACATACAAAGGTAGTGGACCATATTGCAGAACATCAAAGTCACGTCAAGGAACTTTTTGATAAGAAAGCTAAATCACGAGTATTCTGAGTTGGGGATCTAGTCCTTTTGTGGGATAAAATAAGAGATCCAAAAGGAATGCATGAAAATTTTGATTCTCTGTGGAAAGGTCCTTTTCTCATTCAACAACTCAATGGAGAACATAGTTTCTTCTTGGAATATCTAGATGAGATACCATTACTACTACCCTATAGTGGGAAACATCTGAAGCTTTTCACTTAGTAAAGTTTTAGATAAGTTTGTACATTTTATAAATATCTATATATTCTTATTTATTTTTTTGTTAGTCACATCTTTTGCTTGATTCCATGGCTAATGGAGAAAGGCACTTGGAGTTCTTAGATTCTCTTTCCTTCAAGTGTTTCAAAGAATGCTTTAAGGAAATTCCCTAATCAAAGCCAGTTATTATCCTTGAATTTAGTAGGCTCAATTCATGGGATAACCCCTATGAAACTTATCCATTTTATATACCATGAGATTTAAGCATGAAAGATGAAGCCAATTATTGTCTACTTGCATTTTTTTCTTTAAAAAGAGTTTTTGAGGGAAGTTTCTCTTCTAGGTGCAGTTTGAAGAATTTTCTTTGAACTACACCTTTTCCAATTTGGTGCAAATCAGAGAATTCTTTTTGAATTGCACCATTGTGTGCACTAGCAAAAAAATTCTCTAATATTGTACTTAGTCTAATTTTCAAGTGTAGGAGTGCTATTTTTCTTTGACTTTGCATGTGTAAATTCAAAGTTTTTCTCCAATCCTGCACATGGGTCCACCACTACGTCGATAATTAATTTCACATTAATTACCCTCTTATATATATTTTAACCCATGTAAATTCATTTTTAACATTTTTATTCACCATTTTAAAGCATGAGTATGCCCTATATCACCATTTTCAAGCATAAGTATGACCTCTATCACCATTTTTGAGCTTGATTGCACCCTTCCTCATCATCCTTGATTTGTTGTTTTCATTGATTTTTTGTGCCCTGGGGTTTTTCATCATCATTCATGTTCATTATATCTCAGGTAAATATTTGATTTTACTTATCATTTTTTTTATCTTTCTTCTTTTTCATTCATTTACTCTTATTATTAGGGTTTTTCTTTTTGATTTTGATTTTTCCCTCAATCCCAGGTTTAAATTTATCTTGTTGAAAATTTGGAGTTTTTCTCTGAGATGCACCTAGGGTCTCATTCATCAAAACTCATTTTAGTGTACTTCAAATAAAATTCTTTGAAGTGCATGTACCATTGTTTCAATGTACTTCAAATAATTTTCTCTAAAGTACACATTGCTCACCTTCTTAGTGCACTTCAAAGAATTTTCTCTGAAATGCACATTGCATACCTTCTAGTGCACTTTAAAGAATTTTCTTTGAAGTGCACACCATTTGGTGCACTTCAAGAAAAAATCTATGAAGTGCACATTGTACCCATTTTTGGTGTAGTTTAGAGAATTTTCTCTGAAGTGTGCCAAAACCATCACCCGGTGCAGTTCAGAGAATTTTTTTTGAACTACACCTTTTCAAAAAATGAGGAAAAATGCTAACTCTGGAGAATTAAAATTATTATTTTTAGATACTTAATCATAGTCATAAGATTCCCTAGCTAAGAGAATAATGAAGTATAAATTTCAAGGTGTATTTCTAGCATTTGTAGTAGATTCTAATGTAGATCAAATTGCTTAGATTCTAATGTGCATGCCTGGTTGGAATCTAAAGGTATTAAATTAAAATATTTCAAGACAGGGTCAGAAGAAGAATATGATGAAGATACTTCAAGGAAATGTGAGGAATTAAGGATGAATAATAAATAAGAGGCCTCCACATCCACTTAGAAACCAAGATTTGTATTCATGAGTAAAGGAAAGAAGAAAGACAAAGAAGCTAGTGTTGAGAAGAGTGTTCAAATAGAGATACAAGGAAAATCAGATGTGAGTGAGGCACCACCTCAATCAATAATTTTACAACTTTTAGATCAACAGTCTCTATAGGTTGAGTCCACACAATTAGAAGTTCTTGTAGTTGAAGCCCCTCAATTATTAGTTTCTCAAGTGACATTCTCTGAAATTCCTTCTATTAGTACATCTATACCAATTGTTTTTATTCTCTTTCAAGCTACTCTTTCAAATCTACCTTCTCCTCCTAGTGCCACACTCTTTCAAGTCCCTTCCCAAGGTACTTTGGATCAAGTTTTTAATTCTTTGTCTAATTTAACTATTCCTATAAAATCATTGCGATCCCTGACCAATCTATACTTCACTCAATAAGATATAGACAAATTCATGTCCACATCTTCTACTAAAATGACAACTCAAGCTCCTATCACCCTAGTGTCAAAAATATCATCAGACCTAAAAGTAACATTCATGACAACCCAAACCCCACCAATAATAACCACTATTCCATCAGTGTCAACTCTGCTATCAGATACATTTACCATTCCACTTTCCATTTTGCTTACTTCACAAACCATTGTTCATATTAAAACATCATAATCCCTGGTTTCTTCTACTCAAGAAGACTCATCTCTTCTTCCTCCATGGCTAATTTCTCAAACACCTAAGAGGAAGAAATAGGTTGTTTCACCTAATGATTTGATCTTGGTCAACTTGTCCTAGTAAACCCCAAAATGACAAAGAAGGCCAAAACTATGTCAAGGGTAATTTTTGAATCTAGGCATAAGTATGTTGAAGTTGTAGTGCTTACCAAAGATAGAAACATTGAAGATATTCAAGCATCTTAATATGTAGTAGGATGAATAGATATTAAGAAACAAATTCATGAAGGTGCAAAGGAAGATTTATAAGTAACAATGGCTTCCTTGATCGAGAGATATGATAAAGACAAGAAGGTCAAAGATCAACTCAAAATACAAGTGGAACAACTGACTTCTATTTTACTAAAAATCACTCAACCTTCTGAGTCTATTGATCCTGTTATGCATGAAAATACTAAAAAGAGCTATTCAACTTGTAGAAAAAATTAGATCTTAGGGTCATGCAGTTAATGCTTGGATTTAGAGATTAATAACACAAGGTACTCAAATGTTGCATTTTACCATTAGATTTTTGAAGAACTTGAGTGAAATGAAAATAGAAATTTAGCAAATAATTAAAACACTCACTCAATATTTGGAGTTGACTAAAAAAGCTATTGATACATGGACTCAACTTCACAAATTCAAACTAGAGATTTTGGTTGAGCAAAACATCATTCCAAATAGAAAAATGTTCATTGAATATAAAGAAGCTATGAAGAAGAAAAGAGAAGTTCTCGATAATCTAGTTAAATATCTTGAAGAAGCTAAAGATATTTGTGATGATAAGATGTTAGATCTTGCAGAGAAAATTTGAAAACTCCCCTGTCAAGTTAAAAATGATTCTCAAGAAATTATTCCTATGGAGATTGTTATTCAATAATTTACATCTTTACTCCAAACAAAGACTGAAATAGGTAATTTCATGTTGGACTACATAGACAAATTAATTGAATTTCAAGCCATCTTGAATAAGCTACAAAGAATCATGGATAAGAGCAAGGATTTTCTAGTTAACTTAGAATATTCTATCACAAGGATACTTATCATTTCCAAGAGTACATCTGGCCCAAATAACAATGAAGTCCAAGCTATTTTGAATAAATATGAGGAGTTTTTAGAGAAGAATAAAAATGAATAAATTCCTGTGTCTAGGAGAACTTAGTTTGTTTTTGTAATTTTTCACGTGTATTTTTGTTTGGTGCATTTTGCACGTAGGAAAAGTGCACAGTCCTAAGTCAAATTGAACTTTGTCAATGAATAAGTCAATGTATTTATGTTTTTCTTATTTTTTTTCATAGCTCCTCTCTATAAATAAGAGGATTCTCTTTTTAAAAAAGATCACCAATTGCTATATAAGTTAAGTGCTACCAAAATTGATAATCAATATTGAAACTTTGAATTCAAATTGTAAATCTTTTATCAATCAATATATAAGAAAGCAAGTGAAATTTCAATCTTCGAGTTGAAATAATATTTTTTTGTATTTGAGATGTTCTTATGTCTTTTCCATTACATTTTATTGTGTAATTAATTAAAACATGGTGTGAATTGTTATAAATTGAAAGGTGTCAGGGAGCTGATTTTGAAGTCTTTGAACTGCAATATCGTTACTAGGTTTGTGTTCATCATTGAAAGTGAATTACTGAGGAGACTTTGGGCTGCCAATTATTATTCATTGATAATTTTAATCTTTTTTAGAAATAATGCATAGACTTTGGGCTGCACATTATTCTATCTTTTAAGTTTACTCTGCTGGTATTATTCTTGTTACTCTTTTGGCTAACAAATTTGAATATCGATTATGTTTGGTTCATCAAGTGATCTTAGATTTTTAAAGTATACCACAAATAATGGAAGAAATTTTGTGATTAAACATAAATTATGAAAAAAGAGAATTGGATGATATGACAACACCCACTATAATAAAATTATTGTAAATAATTAAGTGTTGTGTTACTTAACAATAAAAGGGAGCCTCCCCTTACTTAGAGGAGAGATTTATCTCATCATATTGTGGCTAAAATCACCATTTTGTTATCATTTTGTTGTTAACCAATTATTTACCCAATAGTATCCTTATTTCACATATTGTGGTCATATTTCATATACATTGAGTGATATATCAAACTCCTATAATCATGGATTTGATGATATAAATTAGATTATTAGGTATCTTTACTAGCTAACATATTTAAATTAGTCACGATAATCATTGATAAATATTTATTATAGTATATTATTCTTAATGTGCATAATTTCATTATTCCATATTTCTTGCATTACACGTGTTCCTCCTTATAGTTTAATTGCATTCTTCTATCTTCTATATTTTATACGTTGGCATTTGTGTCCCTTTGTGTTGACATTACTCTATCCATTTGGTTTTTTTTATTAATATGTTGTATTGGCCCTAACCCTTTCAATTTTTTATCCCATTTTGAACACTCGCATTATCTTTCTGATTATGATTTTTTATATATATTAAGACCTCATGTCATAACATGCATCTATATATAAGAGAAGTTTTAAGCTTATTGGAATCCTCCTTGTCTTCTACTTTTTTTTGTGGATACTGTTATCAATTTTTTAATATTTACTTCATTCTTATAGTGTGTGCCCATATGCCTTCTTTTTCATCTACATTCTTCTATATATTTTTTAAATTAAAAATTATTATAAAATAAAAAATATTTCTTTATCATTTTTTACATATCTAATTATATTATTGGTTTTCATATCCAAACACAGTTGATTCTCAATATATTTATTTAAATTATTCCTATGTAAATATATAGGTTACATATGACTATGCAACATTCAAATGTCAAGCAGCCACATGGACAACACCCTGGGGAGCATGATCACATTGGTGAATTGCTTATGCTAGGGGAATCTTCATACAATAAATTATCATGGTGATATTTTTTATTGGTATCCATTTATCATATTCATTTAATTTACATAGATCATACATATCTTATTAGTTCATAGATCTTGTGTTCTATATGGATATCTACTTATATTTAATACGTGTTTAGATAGTGTATGTTTGTGTGTGTTTGGGAATGTAGTTGTGTCATTATTTATAGAGGATCCTCTTATAATTTTAAATATTCCTATGTGTCCCTTCCTTATGTGTTATATTATTAACTTATATATGGTCACTAAATTATGTGGTACTAACTTGAGTGTAATTGATTGTGGTATCTTATGCTTATCTCCACATGTGATTATTATCATGCATATTGTTCTATTATGTTTAGTTACATGTTCTATGTCATGCATATGTATTGTGGTATACTAATTTATTATCAATGTTTCCATGGTACTTACTATGCATCTATGGGGGCACACAACTTGTATATGTTTCTCATTACTATAATTATTCCCACTAGGGGCATATTTTCTACATTTGGGGCATGTTGGTTGTCCTTGCCTTACTTTTTCATAGGGGTATGGTACCCTTGTGTTGATATTAATATTATATTATATTTATATCCATTTTAAATTATAGAAATTATGTTTTCTTGTTGTGTTCCACATAAAATTTTCCTTTGTCCCCCCTTTAGTTTATTTGTTCATAGGTTATATGCAAGATGAGGGAATCCAAGAATGAACTAATGGTAAAATTTGGATAAGGCCAAGAAGCTTATATGTTTTGTGAGTATTTAGGTTTTTCATTATCTACTAATTTATATATTCTCTAGGTCAATGTGTTCACCATCCTTGTTTACAATGCAAGTTAGATATTGGCCACTTTTTAAGTTAAAATAAAACTTATCCTTCTTGGCATATAATTTATGGTTGCAAAAGACATCACGAAAATAATGAAATTGTTGTATGTTATCCTCCCATGTCTCACTAAAAATAAATATTTCATCAAACTAAATAACTTTAAAGGACTCAATGAATTATGGTAAGACATTATTTATCATCCATATACATGTGGTTCATGCATTATTATTCAAATTGACCTTATTTGGACTCAAATTTTAGAATTTAATAAACCTCATTTGTCTAGACATTCAAAATTAATATTTATCAATGGAAACTCTATGATACCCTTAATTCAAATGAATCTTTTTTAATAACATTTCTCACTTGATCTCATCTATAAAGTCATCAATCTATGGAAACATATACATGCTCTTGACAATTATTTGATTAAGGGCCACACAATCAATATAGAGTCACCATATTCCATATTTATCTCAAACTAACATGCTTGGATTGACATAAGGTGATGTGTTGGATTCGAATATGTCATTTCTGGATTAACTTTTGAATCTATCTATTTTTCTCTTATTTTTTTTAACACTAAGCACTTGCCTACTTATTTGATCCAACTAACATGGCTAAATAAACACACACACACACACACACACATATATATATATATATATATATATATATATATATATATATATATATATATATATATATATATATATATATATATATATATATATATATATATATATAGGATGTGATAACAAATATATAATATGCATGGGGATAATTCACACAAGAACAAACATATACAGTTCACATCTTGAGGCTTTACAAGTAGTGCAAGCTGAGGAGAGGGATAGATAAAGAGAAGAGAAAACTATATCTCACCTAGTATTGATTTAGTTACTAAAATATTACTCCTTATAGATACTTAAATATGTATTTCACACAATAAATTAGTCTTTCACACTAGACAAATATCACTCAAGGCTCTACCATTAAGTCCATGACTTTCTTATTGTCGAAAGGCTCTTGATCTTCATATCATTGTGCCTAAATTCTTATCTTATGATTTGACCCCAATATTTTGATTAACTAGATCATTTATAGCCCAAAATATGCTTAAAACATGATATATCCTTTACTATCAACTACATAACTTCAACATTTCTTTATTATAAAAAACACTATTATTCAAACTTAGACACTAGCATCAATGCTAGTGTCCCAGATACAACACTAGTGTTTTTACCCTACAAAAGATAAAATTTGAAAATATTTTGATATGTACAGGTTGGCATATTGGTCTTAGTTAACCCTTCATGATATTATTTTCAAAAGGTATGGTATAAATATAAAATAAATTACACTCATTATTCATCTAACAATTACTAAACAAGCACTTATTCAAGATCACTAAATCATTTGTACATCTAATTTATACTTTCCTATTCTCCCCTATTTCAAAATAAGTCACATGATAAGTCTTCTAAATTTTTTGAAGCATTCAAAGAAAACCTCACGAGCAATATTTATCAAGTTGTAAACTAGATCACTACATTCACTTGCATATAGCATATTACACCATTGTTCACACACAAGCTAACATAAGGGGGAGACCTACATCAGTCTGAGAGAGGGGTCTTTTAGGTTATCTCAACTTTACTTGAACCCATTAACCCTCATTTTTTTAAGGTGGCATGCTCTAATATGAGGATCTAGTGTTTTGATCAAAATATTAATATCTAAAACTTATGCACATGATCTAAATAGAAAATATTCAAGGTGAAAAATAACCCTAACATGTGTAAGTGAAAATTCCAAAAAAGGACCTATACCTCACTATAGACAGAAGAGTCAGTTTTAGGATAGGAGTATCAAAAATATTCTCCCTATTTTAATAATAGTGTTCAGGGAACCAAAGAGCTATATTCTAAAATCTAACAAATCCCTGTAGAGCATCAGACTATCTTATTCCACACATGTATCATTCATACTTATATGTGCATCAGGAAACAAGCTAAGTATTAACTCCTCTTCATGTTTAAACATGATAATTATTATTTTGCATTATACTCTATATATTTATCAAGTTTTCATAAATTTACACTATCTCAAAAATATTTTTTGAATATAAACTATTTAATTGGCTTGATTGTTAGAAGAGATTACTCCTTGACTAGGATAGTCTCTCTTTCATGTTAATCCTTATTTCCAAAAATGGTTAAACATTTTGTGAACTCAACCTCTGACTCTTCTTTTCACAATCATAGCTTTCTCTGACATTCTCACTTTTTTAGAGTATCATTTTATATATTTATTCTATTCCATATTTTATCATAATATGGATTTACATTATATGAGTACCAAGTATAGAATGGAAGTTCCTTCCATGAACACATTTTTCAAATAAAACATGACTTATGAGCAATAAGAATCATATATTTTTAATTCCATTGTTATTGAATAAAAGTAATATGATATTTTAAATTATTATTGATGAAATATAAAATCAAAAACCTTACCAAAACCAAGTGGACACCAAAAAGAATATTTGACAACTTTCATTTCTCAACCTACAATTAAGGTTTATAATATTCATCATCCCACTCCCACTATTCTCGCATGACTTATATTGGATATTGCATTCCATGTTATTAATAACCAACAATGTAGGACATCACATCATGGAGATATTCAACATGTTCCTTCACTCCAATTATATCCACATGAGCTAAATGCTCCTTTATTTAATAATGTTTTTTTTTGTAAAATTTAGAATGAGATCATGGATTCCTTGAAAAAATGAAATGATTTGAATGTTCCTTCAAGAAAACAATTAAAATTAATCAAAGTTACTACATGTTCACCTAATGTGAAATCTCATGATAATGATAAATTTCTTATTCCCATGTTTCAAATCAATGGTAAATTACAACCCATGAGTACATATTTTCAAATTTTAACAATTTCAATGAATCATGTGGTGTCAATGATGAGTTTGATAGGATATCTTCAAAATCATGTCTCAATTCTCAAATTTCAATTATTCTCTTGTCATGCTCAAATTAATAATAATAACATAGAAGAAATTTTTACATTGATGTTGAATGGATCTTCTATTTCTAGGTTTTGTTTTTAGTAGGATGGTTGGGTATCAGTAGGCTTGATAGGGATAATAGGTGAAAGGGTGAAGGGATTCGATGTGTATGCAAAGATTAGATGTAGTGTGGGTCTCTAGAAGCATAGGATGTAGGTGGGATGTTGACTAAGGTCTAAGTGGTGGAAATGATGGTATGGAAGACTATGGACATAAATCAAAAATGGGGGTGGCTGAGGTAGATGTCGAAAGGTTGTCTAGAGCATCAAGGATGACTTAGGTGTCTTATAGTGCCCATTTCCAACCCAAACCTAATTCATTCTTAAAGTTGGTTTCAAGGATAGTGAGGTTAGAGTGTGTAGAGGTAAAACCTATGATGTCATCAAAGTATTCACCATCTATTTTGTTTGAAAAAGAGGCCCTTGTGGAAGTGTTATAGAATGAAGATTGGTTTATGGCTATGGGATTCATTTTCAAGTTTGATTTCTTCTATCCAAACCTCCTTTCCCTCCACAATGGATTTATAATGCATGTAGACTAATAACGGTTGATAGTCAAGAGATTTATCCCTATGCTAAGGATTTTTTTGTGTGGTTTTCCAGCTCTTAAAATATCATAATAGGGTTTTTATTGATAATAATTGTTCCTTCAATCAACATTTGTTGTTCATGAATCCTTGGATCCTATTTTTGATCTACATATAGAACTTCTCAACACTAGGCATATTTATATTTTTCTTTTATATCTTCCTCAATAGTTCTAGTCTAATTCTTGTCTTTCTATGATTGGGAATACATTAGGTGAGTTGTTGATGGTGGAAACATCCACCATATTTTTTTCTCACACTTCCTTTTCTTGGATTCTATTTTTCTTGGATATTTATATTGATCTTCGAGTGTCCATGGATTTCAAATTCAAGGGTTGTTGTTAGACCCAAACCCTTGAATATGAGTAAATTCCTTTCCATTAGACCATTTGTCTAAAAATTTATACAATTCCAAGTAAAATTTTGAGCCCTCTTGGTGTAAAGATGATCTTCCCAAGAATCTCACAATTTTTATAGACGAGACTCCTATGTTAGCCAAGATTGTGGTGGCATAAATCTCACCAGAAGTGCAGCTGAAGGTTCTTGAAGATGATATTTTCTCTCCTTATTCGAGTCATGTTTAGGAAAAGGTTATTTCACTTTTTGACATGTGTGGGGAATCAAATAAATATGTCAAAGTAGCCACTCCTTTTGGAAAAAAATTGATCACAAGGAATGTTTGGATAGTTATGGGTGAGAAAAATAAGAAAGGGAGGGTCATTTATGATTTTTCCTCAATGACTCTTCACTCCCATTATAGAGATGGTTTTATTTTTTGTTCTTTAGATCTTATTGTTTTGTTACTTTAGGATTTTCTTAGTTTGTAGGATTCATGAGTGTGTCCCACTTTTGGACCCTTGTGGTTATCTATAGTAAGTATGGTTTATTCTCTAGGTGGCCTTTCACCTAGGGATCTAGGCCCCTATTGTGTCCCTAAATAGTTTATTTTTTTGGCCTTTGTTTGTGATCAAATTTGGTTCCTTTTGGGTTATGAGCTGGTGTGGTCAAGTACTATATAGTGTATTGGTGGTATTTTGGTTTCGATAACCCCACTTTTGTAATGGGTTAGCTTTTTATCTTGGTTATTCATGTTTTTTTAGGGCCAATTGTAATGGGTTGTATCATTTTAATACTTTTTATTTATTCATTTGGGTAAGGACTCAGAAACCTAGTTATCTATCTAAAAAAATAATAATATCATAGAAGGTAAACCTCTTACACATGATGATTTTGAATTTCCTTATCTAACTAATTTTATTATGCCTATGCTACCACTATTTTATGGCTAAGGAGATCCCTCCATCCATATGTTCCAATACGGGCGTTATTTTTGTCATTGGGTTAAAATTGGGTGCATCTTGTTAAAAACCTTCCATAAAAATCTAGCATAAATGTCTTGGGATTAGTTCTATATTTTTCCCAATAGTTCATTATCCACATTTTAAAACCTATAAAAAATATTATTGTTATATTTTCATAAACATGGCGTGCCTAAATTCACATTGGATAATTTAAAAGCCCTGAGGCAACATGATGATGAGTCTATTCACATCTATGTAATAAGGTTCAAAGATACATTATATACCTTAACATTTCAACCCTTGAATTTTTAATTACAATACATATTTAGTAGGTGCCTTCTTCCTCAACTTTAAAAAATAACATTTCTTAAGCCTTCTACTTCCTTGGACAATTTATATATGTATGTGTACAAGTATGAATCTGAGCTAGTGGACAATAAAAAATATTAAAAACATATTTAATATAAGTAAAATACTTTTTTAAAGATGATACTAATGGAAAAATTTGTCAAAATAAAATCATAAATGAAAGTGTGACCAAAAGGCAATCCCATAGAGCATTCAAAAATGGATTCCATGAACCAATTCAGCTTATATTATTACATCATGACCATAAAGTCCTATGAGTAAAATATAATATATCTCAAATTCTACAATTAAAAATTATAACATGACGGTATCATTATCATAATAAAAAATCAATAAATTATTTCTACTATGGAAATTCAACAAGTAGCACCTACACCTTTAGCAAGTAAAGAGTATCCTTGCCAAAATGATTTAACAATTACATTGTTAATGTGATGATTTTATTTTAGACATAAAAATATTGATTCTACACAAAATTAAAGTCAATGTAATTTTAGCATATTATTATAAATGAGATATAACATCAAATACTTGTATCACAGGGGCACTAGAAATATTATTTTGGATACATCATATTGACATTCGCTTGTGGATCCTAAGTTGTCCTTACAATGGTGTGGATCATGTCTCATGTGTATAAAACATGATTTAAATTGGTAAAACTTTGGTTATACCAAATGAAGGCCAAAATATATCATAATAATCATGACATTACATTTTCTCATAAAGGATGCTTAATTAACATACCACATGATAGTGATATAGACCAACTAATCGATGGAGAAGAAGAACATTATATGTACCTATATAACTCTAAAATATTTGATCCTGAAAGGATTGTTTATTTGAGCAATCTTAGTCATCAAATTATTTAAAAAATTCAAACATTCAAATAAAATTCTAAAAATCAAAAAAATCAAATAATGAAGAAAATACAAAAACATTCAAATAAAACAAAAATACAAAAACATTTAGCATTTCACATGTTTACAAGATTTTACATATGTTGTTTACTTTATGTTAGTAGATATCATATGATTTCTATACATACATATTTTTCATAGGTAATTGAGTGTAATACATGCATACACTAGATCCATGATACATGTTGGAATTTCATCTTCCAACGTGACACACTACATTAGGGAATCTTGCTTCTATTGAGCATGATTGATATAGGTTTTATTATTTTATGATCACTTTACATTATCATGTTGAGATGATATACTAATGTTTATAATTGCCTATACTCATGCTACTATCTTATATAGTGTACTTGATATGATATTTTATAGGACATTTTTTAAACACATGTATGTAGTGATTAGTATGGCATACTTATGTTAGTTGGTTATAATTCACCTATTTCATCTGATCACATGGATTTATTAAGTAAATTTATTGTTTTCTTCCTTCTCTTGATTATGGAACATTTAGACACATTCCTTATTTTTGGGCTCCAATGCCCTAAGTGTTGATTATTTATTTTGTGTGTGGATATTTGAACATGTCCCCCCTTAGAGCGTGAGGAATTTGAACATGCCCCCTATTTTAAGTCTCCTTGTACCTCCCTTTACATGAAATTGAGTGTTCTTATGTGTGTGCTTGATTGTTTGATGAGATTGATACTTTTATACATTGACATGATCTATATCATGCATCTTCAAGATTGTTATGTTTGGAAATCATGATCTTCATTGATACATCTACTTAGACATGATGCCACTATATGTTTCTTTACTACATGATTGATACACATATAACATGATAATTTTATCCTTTTGAGATAAGCTAACTATCATGTTACATTCCACTCATCTCAAAAGGGGGGGCATATCAGTGGGGGCATGTCATAGAGACATGAGTCCACATACATATAGTAGGCAAAATTGGTATAATTTGATATAATTTACATCATTTAGATATATACTCCTGACATAATTTTATGCATCTGACACTAAATTTCATTGGTTTAGAACATTTTTTTAGATTTGTGACACATATTATACATAATTTATATATCATAGGTTACATTTTGATAGATACTTCAAATTGAGACACATTTGAGGTGCATATACCATGAAAATACACCAAATTACAGATACATGATTCAAATTATACCATTATTCATGCATCAATCTTACCAAGAAACATCAATTGAGATTTTACATGATACGAAAATTGGATATTTTGAGTAGTGTGATCGATATTTTCACCTTGATGGACTCGAAACTACTTATGTTATTATGGGTTGGTATGGTTACACCATTTGACTTGGGTGAGATTGTCTAGATTGGCTAGATTATGTTTACATTTGAGTTGTAAAAATGATATTTAATGATCTCTATGCACTTGTCACAACTCATCATTACACTAGATTTGGGGCATGGTCACATTCTGATTTCCCTATTCATACCTTCAAGGTTCAATTGTGAACCTTTATCTAACGCTTCAGCTAGGAAGCATTATTACCAAAGCAAAACTATCAAGGGGAAACATGGTTGCAATGACACATAGGTGCACTCCTTCCTTTCTCTATTTTCATTCAAGAAATTTAAATGATTCATTTTTATATCATATGTACTAATTACACATGTAACATGTTCTTAGTTATAATGCATACACATAAAAAAAATTCAAATAGGCCTCAAGTCAAGGTAAGAAGTGTTGTACACACCATGGTACACATTTATTTCCTTTAATGTAGTAATGTCATACGTATGCATTGCTATATTAAAGGGGTAAATGTAGATACTCAAATATATATTTTATATGATAAATTAGTATTGCACACTTAACAAATATCACTCAAGGCCCTACCCTTCAGTCCATGACTTTCCCACTATTGAAAGGGTTATGGTCTTCATCTCACTATGCCTAAATGATAATCTTATGGTCTGACACTAATATTCTAATTAAAAATATCACCTATAGCCCACAATATGTTTAAAACTTGGTATATATCCTTCAATATCAGTTACAAAACTTAATCATTTCTTTATTCTCTAAGACATTACCATTTAAACCTAGACATTAGCATCGATGCTAGTGTCTTAGATCCAAATCTAGTGTTTTTACCCTATAAAGGCTCAAATTTAAAAATATTAAATTATGTATGGGTCAACCTATTTATCTTAATTAACTTTTCATGATATTATTTTCAAAAGGTACGGTATAAATACAAAATAAATCCTACTCAGTATTCATCTAGAAATTACTAAGCAGACACCTATTCAAGCTCATTAAATAATTTGAACAATTGAGTTATACTACCCCATTCTTTCCTATTTCCAAAGCAGTTATAGGATAAATCTTCTTATAGTTTTGAATCATTAAAAGGACAGTCTATGAGTGGTATTTTTCAAGTTCTAAGCTAGATCACTACATGCACTCACATATAATGTATTACATAACTGTTCACAGACAAGCCCATGTAAGGGGAAAACTACATCAGTCTAAGGCCCACTTTAGAGTATATGGCTATGTAGGTATCATTCATTTACATACGAGTATTTGAGGTTAGATCAACTTACCTTGATCTTATTAACCCCTCTTTTTGTAAGGTGGCATGCCCTAATTAGAGGATCTAGGGTTTTGATCAAAAGATTTATATCCAAAACCTATTCATGTGATTCAAATAAATAATATGTAAGGCAAAAGAGAAACCTAATAGGTGCAGGTGGAACTTTTATAAAAGTAAATATACTTCACTATAGATAGAAGTGTTAATTTCAGGTCAAAATCATTGATTTCAGTGGCCCTATTTCAATGTTAGTGTCTAAGTGACTAGAGAGATATTATCTAAAATATGATGACTTCCTACGGAGCATTAGCATGTATTATTTCACACTTGTATTATTCATACCAATCTACACATCAATAAACAAGCTAAGTATTATATTTTTTTAAGCATCCAAATTATTCTTTGGCATTTTGCTTTCTATATTTCATAAATTTGCATAATTCAACATTGTATTAGGAATATATTGTGATTCTAAATTATTTAAATGGTCTAATTTTTATAGTAGCTTACTACTTAATTGATTAGTCTACTCTCTCATTCATGTTAATACTTATTTCTAAAAAGGGTTAAACACTCCTCAAATTCATGCATCTCTAACTATAGTATACTGATATTGAAGAAAATATCATCATGTATCAAGAATATGAGTCCTCAAGGATAATGTCTAGGACTAGGACATAATCTCCCATTTTCATTGCATTTTTTACCACACAAGCTAGAGAGAAGAGGTAATGAAATCATTCCCCTACACAAAATACATGAGTTATTTATGCCATGTGTCCCTCGTGTGATTTTATAACCTATAGGTGACTAGTAAATGTTATCTTTTGATTTAATTTTTTTTTAAAACATGCATGTGTGTAAACTAATATGTGAAATGTGCATCTTATTATAAATCAAAATGCATACAATATTGTTAAAATCACATGATAGTAATATAAAATAAATGAATTAGAGCATAATATAATCATTAAATTTCAATACTCTAATAAATCATTACATCTTATATAAAACATGTGATAGGAATTTGTAACAATCAATGCAAAAGCTAACAAAACATGTAATAAATCAAACATATTAAAATTATATAACGACATGTAAAGGAATAGGGTAAGACATAAAGTTTAATCCCTACTAACTGACTACTTCCATAAGAATGCATTTACTTATTGACTTTAGCCCCAAATGTTCATTCATGATCAAGAAGTCATCCTAGATTTTTAGGAAGAGGAAAAACAAACAAAAGAGAAAAGAAAATAATCAAGATAATATTAAAACAATTTAACAAATAAATATATATAAAAAAGGCATGAACACTATAAAAATTCTATATTGAATAATCAATAAAATAAGATAAATATAGAAAATTAAACATAACAAAAATTTAAAAAAAGAGAGAAAATGTAAGGCTAAGCAATTTGAATTATCAAAACATCATAGATATAAGTTTTAAGAAATCAATTTTTTTTTTTAATAAATAATGAATGTCTCGCATAAAATTAAATAAAAAATGAAATAATATATAAGACAAAGCATAATCCAAATACATATTAGAGGTTTAAAACATATCTTTAAAATATCTTGAATTTTTTCACTACCATTCCTTGCCTTACCAAATCTATAGTATCCATTTGAGATTAAAGGAATGCTTTATAATCCACTTATTGTAATCCTCACCCAACATAGGTATCTAATTTCTTACCACAGTGAAATATTTATAAATATATTATATGTAGGTATCCTACATATTAAAAATAAATTTGTATCATTGTCCAAGTATACAAACATTAGAATCATTAAATTCTAATATAATATACTATCATTAACACATATTTCAAGCCTTTATAGTTCATGCAAACCTAAGGAAAATTATCTAATGATTTCCATCTTAAGTATTCTACCTACTTGTAACAGTTTCACCTCAATATTAGGCACAAGTTAGTTAATTCAAATGAGTTTGATGACTATATAAGTTTCCCTCCAATCGTAACACTATCAACTATCATGTGGCCATGCGGCTTGTGAATGTCCCATGTTATATGATAGTGACCCTGGGTGTTCTATGGGATATATTAAGTAATAAATACAATATAAACATGTGTAGACTACCATATATAAGAATGGATTTTACATCACATGGGACACCTTTGTTTTATATAGGTGGATTAATAAAATATGATTTTGGAGGTGCATTATAATCAAGTTGTAGGACACTTCAAGAAAGAAAATAAAATAATAGTTCTCTATAAATATTTCTATTGGATAAAGCTTTGTCATGATGTCATTGGATATATTATATCATGCAAAATATGTGCATTAGCAAAACTAGCCAACAAAAATTAAATCTTTACATACCTTCTCAAATTATTGATCAACCTTGGGATTTATTATGCATAGATTTCATATTAGGGTTTCCAATACCTAGATGTGGTCATGAATGCATATTTATTGTGGTTGGTAGCTATTCTAAAATGTCAGTATTGGTGCACTGTACAAAGGGGATTAAATTTGAATACACTTTGATGCCCTACTTTAACCTTGTGTGGGTTCACTTAATATTATCACAAAACATTATATCAAATAGCGACAACAAGTTTCTTAACACTTTATAGACTATAATTTAGTCTATCTTGGACAACAAGCTGACCAAGTCCACCTCTTTTCATCTACATATAGATGGGGGGAAATTTGGGTAATCATATAATTATGCATCTACTTCATATATAGAAATAATAGTTTATATACATCCAACATAACTATAATTGAGTCCTCCATGGATCCATACGACATATCCCTTGATAATTATGGATCTATAAAACATATCCCTTATTAAGTTTGTCATAGGTTTCATCTTCTATCTATCATTTATGTGGTATTCCTTATTGTATTGGAGGAAATATATCTCCATATATAGAAATAATCAAATAAAAATACTATATTTTTTTAGAGAATCTATAAAATTGAACATCAAAATGTATGAAATTATATCAAAAAATCATCTACAAATACAAAAGACATCATACTCAACATCATATTCTTTACCACTTCTAAATTAGATATAAATTATGAATACATTTTAAGAAATAAAATTTGAAAGGCCCAAACATGAAGCTCATACCTCTTTGATATAGGCCCCACAAAATCATTAAATAAATGAACATTAATTTATTTGAGCTAAACATGCCACCTTACCTTAAATTGTATTAAACACTTCATTCATTGTTTAATAGTTTTAAGTTAGACTCTAGAAAAATTATTGTTCAATGCCATACAATATTTATTAGGTCACAAAGATACTACTAAACGATACCAAAATTCATAAAATTCCCTTATTTCGAGTGAAAATGTAGGAAAATTTAAGTGGCTCATCCAAAATTTTCTTGTTTGGTTAGAGCTCCCATTGCTTAACAAGGGGAACAATTTATTGTAAAATTGAGTACTCAATCCTAATGCTTGAAATTTTGGGGTTATTTTTAAATAGTTACGTTTTTTTAAAAAAAAAATCAACGCAATGCAAATTTTAGTTCATAAGACTTCATTTTTTTTAATCTCGGCAAATAAGTCATAACTTTTATACATATAAGTGATGACTCAGATTTTTTTTAAGTGATCATTCTAAAAAGTGAATAATTTTGAAATTAAAATATATAAAAAGAAATTATGACCTTTATAAAATCTTAAATAGGTAGCTACTTAAAATGGATATAATTATAAAATTTTATCTTAAGAATTTTTTTTTAATTGTAAATAATTTTATTATTCATCTATATGAGTTGAATGACTATTAATAATTTTATTTATTTTTAATATATTCTTAAGAGTTATCCAATTTTCATGCCTATGCATGCATGTTTAAAGACCATTATTAACTTTTTTTATATTTAAGATAGTTTACTAATATTATTATTTTTTAGGTATTAAACAAAAGTTTTTCATATTGTAATATAGAGTAAATAATATGCATCTCTTATACATAGAATTATTTTTTAAGAAGCAATCTTATTATTTTATTTTATTTGGATTGAAAAGCTCAAAATTACATAAATATATACATTTCTACGTATGTTTTAGATGATATAGATGATTATAATTGATTAGTAAGCATTTGAACATCAACCATAATTAGAGACATCTAATTCATCAAAATCATTTAAGGAACATCAAAATCATCTAAGGAACAATCTTGGCCTCATGTCTAATATTTAGAGGAATTTATACCTTGGTGAATAGTATAAAAAACTATCATCGTCTAAACAAAAGTTTTTCATATTGTAATATAGAGTAAATAATATGCATCTCTTATACATAGAATTATTTTTTAAGAAGCAATCTTATTATTTTATTTTATTTGGATTGAAAAGCTCAAAATTACATAAATATATACATTTCTACGTATGTTTTAGATGATATAGATGATTATAATTGATTAGTAAGCATTTGAACATCAACCACAATTAGGGACATCTAATTCATCAAAATCATCTAAGGAACATCAAAATCATCTAAGGAACAATCTTGGCCTCATGTCTAATATTTAGAGGAATTTATACCTTGGTGAATAGTATAAAAAACTATCATCGTCACCATTCAAATTAAATAAAAAAGAGTTTTTCTTTATTATAACATGTTAATTCCAAAAAATTGTTATATTATGCTCTAGATTCAATCCCATGCATAATGAGGGTTCACAAAAATATAATATAGACAAATGATTTTTTTTTAAATAGTAAAAAAAATACTTAATTAATTTTAACTAGGTTAAATAATATGTAAAAATATAAAAATAAATATTAATTGATTGATTAATCTGGGGATTCTTATATGGATGTGACAATGGAAATAGATACTCAAAAATGAGAAGAAAATGGCACATAAATTTTGTGAAAATTTTTGTACTCTCATGATGGTGTATATGTTATTTTTTTATGCTCCAGACAAAATGCATGCATGTTTTAAAAAAAATAATAATAATAATCCAAAATTGGATGTATGTGTGTGTTTGGAACTTACATTGAACCATCATTGAGAAAACAAACTTCAATAATTTGAATCATCATTGAGAAAACAAACTTCAATAATTTGAATAGCTCTAATAATATGTAAACCATTGTCTTGTCGTGTGTATCTAATATAATTTTTTTGTTGTTTAATGAATTGTAAATACTTAATTTAAGGAGTTAAAATACCTATTTATTTATAATCAATTGAATTGAAATTAAGAACATGTTAACTTACACATATAAAATAGTGACAAAATGGAAAAAACTAAACAAAAAAAACAATTTCACTCTAACCACAAAAGATTACACCTGTAAACAACTTGATAGATATTAAAAATAAATAAATTGATAAAATGTACAAAATACATAAACATCTTAAAATCATATTATTTAATATTAAAAAATACATCAAATCCTTATTAAATTTGGAAGAATGGATACTCACTAACTTAAAGAAGTGCACCCAATCTCAATAGAAATTTATCCATTATTCATGCACCCTCAATAGAGAAATTAATAGATTATTCATGCACCCAATCGGAAGAAACATTTGCAAGGAAAGTAAAACACAAAAAGGAACAGATGAAATCCAAAGCTTCAGTAAATTCCAACACCAGAATTTGTAGACAGATAACCATTAACATTACATTTGGTTTTGATTCAACGAATGGTCTTACAAGAATCGGGGTCTGGAATGCCATTCGCGTGCTTTGAACCTGAAGTATTGTGGCCTTCAGGAAATATATATCGTCCCATACACCTGGCTTAAACTATTAGCAACTAAAACTTTAAAGTCTATTGAATGGCATCTTCAAGCAATGCGGAAGACGCACGCCTGGCCAATTGTGATAATAGTCGACAAATCGATTCCCCGTGCGTTCAAATCTCTTAAACCTCGAAGTCAAAGACCTGCAATATTTGCAGGCAATAGTTCTCCACACAAACACCTTAACCTTTCCAAAGGAAGCCCAAATTTTCTGTGATGCCGTCCTCTTAATTGTAAAACGATAGCTCCTCACAAACATCTGCCTCTTCTTTACAAAGTCCACTTCTCTGTTTCTTCTTAGGCCGTAGTATTCTTCATCGTCCGACTCCTGAACTTTGTTGAGCGGAGAGAAGGGAACTCTGAAGGAGGTCTCGCTCGATATTTTACTGAAGCTTTTCCTGCTTCTGTCATATGACGGACTCCTGCACATACGCGCGCCTGAAACCCTCATCGTCGTCATGATATTTTAAAGAAGCAATCGCAGGCTTTTGCGGCCACATATAGTTGTGGCCGTTGTTTAACCGCTAAGATATTTTGTCTTTCCTAGTCATCAAGGTAACAGTTATCTTAGCCGCCATTGGATAAATGAGCGTTTTGTTCATGTTTTCCACGTCACTTCACACCAAATGCTTGGCTTCTAGGGTTTTGGCCACTAGATTACCAGAAAAAATTTTACGGCTCTCAAGAAATTGAGAGATTTTATTAAATTATAGACAAATATAGTACATAGATAAATACTTAAAAAGATGGTTGGTTGTAAATGGTTGGCATTGATAGCGCGTTGTCCATCTCAATTTTATTTTAAAGATCATCAATAATAAGACATGGCTTTGACTTTGGATCACCAAGTATTTACATCTCAATAATTGAGTTGTTTATATTCAATTTGATTGCTACACATACTATACACTACCCCTTTTTTAAAACCTATAAGAGCTTATATTATGGGACGGTGGGGATAAGAAGGAAAGATTGGCTTACATGACTTTCTATCACTCTTCCTTTCTAAGGAGCTAAAAATTTGAATTGGTATGATTTTGTTGTTTACCAATCTGATTGTTACACATAATTATAAATTACTTTTTTCATTTTAGATATTCATAATATAATATATTATGGGATGGTACATTACTTTTTTCATTTTAGCTATTCATAATATAATATATTACAGGATGGTGAGAGATAAAAGAAAAGTCAAATGCTAGAAGGTCCCAGGGATCTAGGATCTAGTAGCCTATATATATAGGGGCCCAACCTTAGTCAAGTCTAATCCATTTAGATCGATTCAACACATTGTCCCTTCTTATCAAAGTAGAGATGGGAAGTCGAGTTAATATATAATATAGTAGAGATCATGACCTAGTGGGATGAAGAATCTATCTATATAGATCGATTCAACACATCACTTGTTTCCATTATATTAATCTCGATATATGAGGTCAGGGCAATATATAATAGTGGTCATGATCTAGTTGGATGAAGAATCTATATATAGTCCCATTTTCTCATCATGTCATTGGGCCCAAACATCTATACTTACTATATATAGCAAGTACTACCGATTGGGTCAAGACCAACTATATAGAGGATATAGATATATCTCTATATTTGGTTAGGTTAGGACCAACAATCTTTATTCTCTTTGGTCAGGAACTTGTAGATCTATCTTCTATGGTATAAATGAGGGTTGAGGCCACATGGAGTAGATGAAGAATAATGGTGTCTTGAATTATCGTCTTCTGAATATTATGTTAAGGGTACTAGAGGGTTGGATTGGTGAAACTACTTACATCTTGAAATTTCAATGTCTAATCATTATATTAAAGATGTTAGAGGTTTGAATCGCTAAGAATAATGGCATCTTGAACTCTCATCATCTAAACATTATATTATGTGTGATAGAGAGTTGAACTGGTAAGAATAATAATGTCTCAAACTCTCACGAACTAAAAAGTGGATGTGATTTTCTTATAATTTGACAAATGATGATTCTAATAATTATTCTTATAATGTATTAAAATTTATATATATTAGAAAACTTAATATATAGTCCTATTAAAAAATAATAAATTTGACCTACCATTTATAATTGATGGAAAAAAATAAACCTTGTTTTTTATATTCACTCTCTATAATAAGCTCAAAAGTATCTATAGGGTAATGACAACTTCAAATGTGATCTTTTGATACACTTCATTCTTATCAAGGATCAAATGACTTGGAAGTTCAATTATTATACTTTTCCATTTTGTAATCCCATTTATGCGTGGCTAAAATACTTATTAAAAAAATTAAAAACATCTAAACATTTATCATTTTTTTTGTTTTCATCAAGTGTATATTCTTGTAAGACCGTGTTTATGCTTTTTCATTATATTTAGAGTTATAAACCTATACAATTAATATATTTAGAGAATTAACTTATACATAGTTACTAAATTATGTGGTACTAACTTGAGTGTAATTGATTGTGGTATCTTATGCTTATTTTCACTTGTGATTATTATCATGCATACTATTATACTATGTTTAGTTCCATGATTTATGTTATACATATGTATTATGATATACTCATTTATTATCAATGTTTCCATAGTACTTACCATGCATCTAGGGGGGCACACAACTTGTATGTCTTTTTCATTACTATAATTATTCCTACTAGGGGCATATTTTCTACATTTGGGGCATGTTGGTTATCCTTGCCTTATTTCACCATAGGGGCATGGTACCCTTGTGTTGATATTAATATGATTTTATCTTTCTCTCCATTTTGAAATATCAAAATTATATTTTTTTGTTGTGTTCCACATAAAATTGTCCTTTTTCCCCCCTTTGGTTTATTTGTTCATAAGCTTTGCAAGATGAGAGAATACAAGCATGAACTAATGTTAAAATTTAAACAAGGCCAAGAATCGTATGTGTTTTGTGAATGTTTAGGTTTTTCATTCTCTACTAATTTATATATTCTTTGGGTCAATATATACACCATCCTTGTTTACAATGCAAGATAGATATTGGCCACTTTTTGAGTTAAAATAAAACTTATCTTTTTTGGCATATAGTTTATGGTTACACAAGCTATCAAGAAAACAATGAACTTGTTGTATGTTACCCTCCCATGTCTCACTAAAAATAAATGTTTCATCCAACTAAACACTTTAAAGGACTCATTGAATTATGGTGAGACATTATTTATTATCCATACATTTGTTAAGCTAAAATGCATGTAAGAAACTCGTAATGTGTGCTTATGTCCATAGCACAAGAGGTGGTCTCAAGGAAGTAGATCCACGATGCTGAGAAGCAGATTCATGATGTTGAGCAAGAGCAAATCCTCATCACCAAGAGATAGTGTACTGGGGTGCCTTAGGAGTAGTGCTATGCAGAGTTGAGTCCTGCCTTACTGATCTACCTCCATTAGTATGCAAAGCAACAACATTCAAAGGGTACTTAACCAATCACTATGAGGGGATGAAAGAATGAAGTAATCAGCTTGGGGGTTCTGGGGCTTCCTGTAGGGACTTGGGTCGAAGGGTAACAACCTCCCAAAGAAAAAGGGCCAAGCATCGTTGATCTGGGAAGTGAAATAAAGTGAATAGAGAGTTGTCTGAGCCTTTGTAAAAATAGTGGTATCTCCCCTAGATCTCATAGTAATTAGGGCATTTGAAAATGAAGTGTTCCTTAGTCTCCACCTCCTAGAGGGGGAAAAGATGACAAATCCAGTTCCTATGTGGAATACGATGTTCAGTCTCAACCTGTAATTAATGTGAGCATATCCTCAATTGCTCGAGGGGGAATGTCAAGCGGTGAGACCAATGATGATGGAGATAGTTAGGGTGATGAATGATGTCATCCACTACCTACAATAAATGCTTAACGTAAAAGGCAAGCTTGAGGCTGAGTGGCTGAGAAGGAGAGGTCCAAGTGACCTAGATGCATGGCTTGTAGATATCCTCTTTGACAGCTCTAATTATGACCTCCTTTAGGGGAAGCCAAGGAGGGGCATCTAAAGAGTATGTGAAAGGAGGTAACCTATCAATAGAGATACCGGTAGATCTCTCCTTCAAGAAGGGTTTTAAGGTGATCTAGGCACCTGGAGCCATGAAAAAATGATTTTCTTTTTTTAAAATAGAGAAGCAACAGAGAAAAATATGCATATTTACAAAATCCCTACATACATCAGGTTGGTAGTTACGTTACATCCAATGTGGTTTCGATTTTGTTAGGGTGATTGTGCTAGTGGGACGATAGTTACATTGGCATCATGTTTGTGTTGTATGTGATATGGTGGTTTTGTCATGATGTTTGTGATGGTTCTTCCTGAAACAAATATAAAATAAGAGTAACATCAGTGAAATAGTCTCTTTTCATGTTCTTTGTCATTTGGGCTGTATGTTTAGTTCATTCATGCTGAGTTTGTCTATTTACACCTTTTAAAGGTTAAGTGGGGGCTTTTTGGTTGAATTTTTTGAGGAGTTGTAGTATGTTAGTACAATATGAGAGTTTGTGAAGCAAGTTGCAGGGCATAACAAGATGTAAGAGCACCATTAATATGATTTAGGGGTTATTAGAGGCCTCAAGTAGGCAAATTTGCTTGAAAGAGTGCAAGAGATGGTGGCAAGAAGAAAAATTTAGACCTCACTATTGGTAATTTGGCCTTGATAGGCCAAATTACTATCCCTATTATTTGAAACTTTCCCCATAACGGTCAATTTCCACATGTGATTATTATCATGCATGCTATTATACTATGTTTAGTTCCATGATTTATGTTATGCATATGTATTATGATATACTCATTTATTATCAATGTTTCTATAGTACTTACCATGCATATATGGGGGCACACAACTTGTATGTCTTTTTCATTACTATAATTATTCCTACTAGGGGCATATTTTCTACATTTGGGGCATGTTGGTTATCCTTGCCTTATTTCACCATAGGGGCATCGTACCCTTGTGTTGATATTAATATGATTTTATCTTTCTCTCCATTTTGAAATATCAAAATTATATTTTTTTGTTGTGTTCCACACAAAATTGTCCTTTCTCCCCCCTTTGGTTTATTTGTTCATAAGCTATGCAAGATGAGAGAATCCAAACATGAACTAATGTTAAAATTTAAATAAGGCCAAGAATCATATGTGTTTTGTGAATGTTTAGGTTTTTCATTCTCTACTAATTTATATATTCTCTAGGTCAATGTGTACACCATCCTTGTTTACAATGCACAATAGATATTGGCCACTTTTTGAGTTAAAATAAAACTTATCTTTTTTGGCATATAGTTTATGGTTAAACAAGATATCAAGAAAATAATGAACTTGTTGTATCTTATCCTCCTATGTCTCACTAAAAATAAATGTTTCATCCAACTAAACACTTTAAAGGACTCATTGAATTATGGTGAGACATTGTTTATTATCCATATACATGTGGTTCATACATTGGTTAAGCTAAAATGCATGTAAGAAACTTGTAATGTGTGCTTGTGTCCATAGCACAAGAGGTGGTCTCAAAGAAGTAGATCCACAATGCTGAGAAGCAGATTCATGATGTTGAGCAGGAGCAAATCCTCATCGCCAAGAGATAGTGTACTGGGGTGCCTTAGGAGTAGTGCTATGCAGAGTTGAGTGCTGCCTTACTGATCTACCTCCATCAGTATGTGAAGAAACAACATTAAAAGGGCACTTAATGTGACTAATCTCTATGAGGGGATGAAAGAATGAAGTAATTAGCTTGGGGGTTCTGGGGCTCCCTGTAGGGACTTGGGTCGAAGGGTAATAACCTCCCAAAGAAAAAGGGCCAAGCATCGTTGATCTGGGTAGTGAAATAAAGTGAATAGAGATTTGTCTGAGCCTTTGTAAAAATAGTGGTATCTCCCCTGGATCTCATAGTAATTAGGGCATCTAAAAATGAAGTGTTCCTTAGTCTCTACCTCCTAGAGGGGGCAAAGATGACAAATCCAGTTCCTATGTGGAATATGATGTTCAGTCTCAACTTGCAACTGATGTGAGCATATCCTTAATTGGTCAAGGGGGAATGTCAAGCGGTGAGACTAACGATGATGGAGATAGTTAGGGTGATTAATGATGTCATCCACTACTTGTAAGAAATGCTTAATGTAAAAGGCAAGCTTGAGGTTGAGTGGCTAAGAAGGAGAGGTCCAAGTGACCTGGATGCATGGCTTGTAGATATCCTCTTTGACAGCTCTAATTATGACCTCCTTTAGGGGAAGCCAAGGAGAAGCATCCAAAGAGTATGTGAAAGGAGGTAACCTATCAATAGAGATATCGATAGATCTCTCCTTTAAGAAGGGTTCTAAGGTGATCTGGGCACCTAGGGCCATGAAAAAATGATTTTCTTTTTTAAAAATAGAGAAGCAACATAGAACAATATGCATATTTACAAAATCCCTGCATACATCAGGTTGGTAGTTGCGTTACATCTATGGTGGTTTTGCTTTTGTTAGGGTGATTGTGCTAGTGGGATGATAGTTACATTGGCATCATGTTTGTGTTTTATGTGATATGGTGGTTTTGTCATGATGTCTGTGATGGTTCTTCCTAAAACAAACATAAAATAAGAGTAACATCAGTGAAATAGTCTCTTTTCATGTTCTTTGGCGTTTGGACTGTATGTTTAGTTCATTCATGCTGAGTTTGTCTTTTTACACCTTTTAAATTTTAAGTGGGGGCTTCTTGGTTGAGTTTTTTGAGGAGTTGTAGTATGTAAGTATAATATGAGAGTTTGTGAAGCAAGTTGCAGGGCATAACAAGATGTAAGAGCACCATTAATATGCTTTAGGGGTTATTAAAGGCCTCAAGTAGGCAAATTTGCTTGAAAGAGTGCAAGAGATGGTGGCAAGAAGAAACATTTAGACCTCACTATTGGTAATTTGGCCTTGATATGCCAAATTACTATCCCTACTATTCGAAACTTTCCCCATAATGGTCAATTTCCACATGTGATTATTATCATGCATACTATTATACTATGTTTGGTTCCATGATTTATGTTATGCATATGTATTATGATATACTCATTTATTATCAATGTTTCCATAGTACTTACCATGCATCTATGGTGGCACACAATTGTATGTCTTTTTCATTACTATAATTATTCCTAATAGGGACATATTTTCTACATTTGGGGCATGTTGGTTATCCTTTCCTTATTTCACCATAGGGGCATGGTACCCTTGTGTTGATATTAATATGATTTTATCTTTCTCTCCATTTTGAGATATCAAAATTATATTTTTTTGTTGTGTTCCACACAAAATTGTCCTTTCTCCCCCCTTTGGTTTATTTGTTCATAAGCTATGCCAGATGAGAGAATCCAAGTATGAACTAATGTTAAAATTTAAATAAGGCTAAGAATCTTATGTGTTTTGTGAATGTTTAGGTTTTTCATTCTCTACTGATTTATATATTCTCTAGGTCAATGTGTACACCATCCTTGTTTAGAATTCAAGATAGATATTGGCCACTTTTTGAGTTAAAATAAAACTTATCTTTTTTGGCATATAGTTTATGGTTACATAGGATATCAAGAAAACAATGAACTTGTTGTATGTTATCCTCCCATGTCTCACTAAAAATAAATGTTTCATCCAAATAAACACCTTAAAGGACTCATTGAATTACGGTGAGACATTATTTATTATCCATATACATGTGGTTCATGCATTGGTTAAGCTAAAACACATGTATTAATATTCAAATCGACTTTATTTGGACTCAAATTTAAGAATTTAATAAACTTCATTTGGATAAACATTCAAAATTAATATTTATCAATGGGAAATTTATGATACCCTTAATTCAAATGAATCTTTGTGAATAACATTTCTGATTTGAGTTGTTTTAAAAGGTCATCAATCTATGTGAACAGATACATGTTTTTGACAATTATTTTATTAATGACCATATAGTTAATAGAGAGTCACCGTGTCCCATATTTATTTCAAACTAACATGCTTGGATTGACATAAGGTGATGTGTTGGATTCAAAATGTCATTTCTGGATTAACTTCTAAATCTTTCCCTTGTTCTCTTATTTTTTTAACACTAAGCACTTGCCTATTTATTTGATCCAATTAGCATGGATAAATAAAAATATCTACAAACATCTTACAATATATAAGAGGTGAGAACACATATAAAATATACATGGTGATAACTCACACAAGAACAAACATACATAGTTCACATCTTGAGGATTCACTAGTAGTACACGCTAAGGAGAGGAATAGATAAAGAGAAGATGAAACTATACCCTCACCTAATAGTGATGTGGTTACTAAAATATTAATCACTATAGATAATCAAATATGTATTTCACACAATAAACTAGTATTTCACACTTGATAAATATCACTTAAGGCTCTACCCTTAAGTCCATGACTTTTTTATTGTCGAAAGTATCTCAGTCTTTATCCCACTGTGCCTAAATGCTTATCTTACAGTTTGACCCCAATATTTTGTTTACCTAGAACAATTTTAGCCTAAAATATGATTAAAACATCATATATATCCTTTACTATCAGCTACATAACTTCAACATTTCTTTATTCTACAAAATACTACTATTTAGACCTAGACACTAGCATTAATGTTAGTGTCCCAGATCTAACACTAGTGTTTGTACCTTGTAAAGGCTCAAATTTTCAAATATTTTGATATGTATGGGTTGGCATGTTTGTCTTAATTAACCATTCATGGTATTATTTTCAAAAGGTGTAGTATAAATACAAAACAAATCCCACTCATTATTCATCTAATAATTACCAAATAAGCACTTATTGAAGCTCACTAAATCATTTGTACATCTAACTTATATTTCCCTATTCTCCCCTATTTCCAAATTAGTCATAGGAGAAATTTGATTACAATTCTGAAGCATTCAAAGAAAATCCCATGAGTAATATTTGTCAAATTATAAGCTAGATCACTACATGCACTTGTATATAGCATATTACATCATTGTTCACACACAAGCCAACATAAGAGGGAGACCTACATTGGTTTGAGGCCCTCTTCAGTATATAAGGATACATATAAAATGCTCAGTGAGAGAGGGGTCTTTGAGGTTAGTTCGACTTCATCTGAATCCATTAACCCCCATTTTTACAAGGTGGCACGCTCTAATCTAAGGATCTAGGGTTTTATTCAAAATATTGATATCTAAAAATTGTGCACATGATCTAAATAGAAAATATGCAAGGTGAAAAATAAAACTAACAAATGTAAGTGAAATTTCCAAAAAAGGACCTACACCTCACTACAGATAGAAGAGTAAATTTTAGGATAGAAGCATCGATACTAGTCTCCCTATTTTAATGATAGTGTTCAGGCAACCAGAGAGCTATTTTCTAAAAATCTAACAAATCCTTGTGGAGCATCAGCCTGTCTTATTTCACACATGTATCATTCAGACTTATATGTGCATTAGTAAATGAGCTAAGTATTATCTTTTCTTCATGTTTAAGCATGAAAATTATTTTTTGCATTGTACTCTCTATATTTAGCAAGTTTTTATAAATTAAGATTGTATAAGGAATATGTTGTGAATATGAATTATTTAATTGGATTGATTGTTAGAATAGATTACTCCTTATTTGAATAGGATAGTCTCTCTTTCATGTTAATCCTTATTTCCAAAAATGGTTAAACATTTTTTGAACCTGACCTCTGACTCTTCTTTGCACAACCATAGCTTTCTCTAAGATTCTCACTTTTTGAGAGTATCATTTTATATATTTCTTTTATTCCATATTTTATCACAATATGGATTTGTTGGTAAATTTAAGATCTGAAAATTAAATTCCACATAGAAATAATATTATATTTTCATGTATTCGGTACAATACAAATTGGCTATTATATAGCTGACAAGATAGCACAACCACTTCTTAGAAAATAGGAAGAACTTACCCAATAATACATATGGGTAATAACAAACCTTATGGGAATATAGTTCTAGATAATACAAACAAATTAATGTGCTTATAATAGGTTTAAAATATTTAAACCTATAAATATTTAATAATGTTATTAAATCCTAACATTCACCCCCTTAACATTATTAACTCCTAGCACCCCCTTAATTCAAACACGGCAAAAAGGTTTCACACTCTCTGTGTAGCCTGCTCACCTATGAGGTGGCATGCCATCTTTGTGGCTTCATGGTCTTGGTGATACCTTTGCAGGATTACTAAAAACCTGGAAGTGATAGGAGTACATCTCTCTGCTAAACACCTTTGGTAGTTTTTTGGATTACCACAAACCTATATAGTTTTCTACTACAAGTTGACCACGAACCTGGAAGTGACAGGAGGTCTCGAGCACTTCGGTGGTTTCTCAGATTACCACAAAACCTTTTCCAAGAACCACGCATAACTTTAGTGCTTTTTCTCCCTACAATGTTCTTCATTAGGAGGTACCAAACTAGAACATAATGCTTAGTATTTTATTGAAAACCACACTGCACAATCACACCACGCACAATATAAAATAAACACACTAAAAAAATGTCACCATAACAATGATGTGACCTTGTCGTAGGCGACTCACGAAAGGATACCAATTATCCTCTAGCTTCCAGTAAATGAAACTGCTTTACTCAACCGATAAAGAATTAAAGCTCATATGTATGTCATTTTTTAAGACAAAACTCTCCCACTAACACATACGACTCAAGATGTTGGGTTCACCCAATAATACATCTATACAAAAAAAAAATTGACTTTGACAATGAACCCAAAAAAATATATACATAAATTAACACTTTTTAAATTTTAATTTCTCCTATAAAACATTAAATCTAAACACAGTTAAAAGACTTTGACTATACTCTTAAAAATGACTATACTATAGACTAGACTATGACAACCTATATTTAAAACAATAATTCATTATTTCAAACCGTGATTAATTAAACTCAATATATACTCACTATAAAAACACAAGACATTGACTTTTGACTTTTAAATGAAATATCTAAATTCACACGGCGAACTACCCCTTAATTTAGAAATACAACTCTGCGGCATATGTCACTCTTTGAAAGAAAACATAACCTAGACATAACATGACACCATGAAATTAAGATAAAAAATTCCAGCAGATCTTTGAATTACAAACGTCGAACGGTAGGAGTAAGACGCATTCGGATGAGCCCAAATAATCAGATTTGCATGATGATGAGATCTGATGGAGGAGCACGGAGAAGCATGTCTTGAAGCTCCACGTGGCACAATAAAAAGATCAGATAATCAACACACAGTTCTATAATTATGAATTCCTCAACGCTACTACAATCAGGTCTGCGTTTTATTTTTTCTACAGATTGCTGTCGTGACACTGCAATATTCGTTGGTCTGCTAGGTCTGCATCTTCAGGCTTCAAATGCTTTATTTTGCTGCTATCTGCGTTTTGTTGTTCATGTTTTGTGGCCGTTGTTTGACCGCTAAGATATTTTGTCTTTCCTTGTCATCATGGTAACAGTTATCTTAGCCGTCATTGGATAAATGAGAGTATTGTTCATGGTTTCCACGTCACTTCACAGCAAATGCTTGCCGTGTAGGGTTTTGGCCTCTAGATTACCCAGAAAAAAAAAATTACGGCTCTCAAGAAATTAAGAGATTTTATTAATTATAGAAAAAAATAGTACATGGATAAGACGGTTGGTGGTAAATGGTTGGTATTGATAGCGCGATGTCCATCTCAATTTTATTTTGAAGATCATCAAACAATAAGACATGGCTTTGACTTTGGATCACCAAGTATTTACATTTCAATAATTGAGTTGTTTATATTCAATTTGATTGCGACACATAACTATACACTAGCCCTTTTTTTAAACCTATAATAGCTTATATTATGGGACGGTGGGGGATAAGAAGGAAAGATTGGCTTACATGGCTTTCTATCACTCTTCCTCTCTAAGGAGCTAGAAATTTCAATTGGTATGATTGTGTTGTTTATCAATTTGATTGTTACACCTCTCTCTCTATATATATATATTATTTTTTTCATTTTGGCTACCCATGATATTAGAAAATGGTAGGGATAAAAAGAAAGCCAAATGTTAAAATGGTAGGATAAAAAGCAAGTCAAATGTTAGAGTGTCTCACAGGGAGCTCACAACTTATATATTTACGTGCCCAAGCCTAATCAGGCCTAATTTATTTAGATCGATTCAAGACATTGTCCTTTCCCATCAAAGTAGAGTTGGGACTTGTTGAGTTGATATATAATACAGTAATGATCATGGTTTAGTGGGATGAAGAATTTATTTATTTATATTGGTTTAATATATCATTTTTTTTCATTACATTGATTTTGATATATGAAATCAGGTCAATATATAGTAGAGATTATGGCCCAGTTAGATGAAGAATTTATTTATAATTTTAATTTGTCATCATATTATTGGGATCAAACATTTTTACTTATTATATATATAACAAGTACTATCGATTAGGTTAAGACCAATTATATATATATATATATATATATTCAATCAAAGTAGGATTAGCTATCTCTATTCTCTTTATTTGAGAATCTATAGATTTATTGTTTATGGTATAAATGAGGGTTGAGACTAGATAAAGTAGAATGCAGAATAATGGTGTCTTCGAATTTTGGTCATCTAAATATTATGTTAAGGGTATTAGAGGGTTGAATTGGAAAAATACTAACATATCGAACTCTTTATGTCTAATCATTATATTAAGGATACTAGAAGGTTAAATTACCGAGAATAATGGCATTTTGAACTTTTATAATTGATAGGAAAAAATAAAACCTAATTTTGTAAATTACTTTTTTATATAACAAGTTCAAAAACATCTACAAAACATTAACGACTTCAAATGTAATCCTTTTTACGCTTCATTCTTCACATAATTCCATTTATATTTGACTAAATAAAAAATAAAAAAATAATTGATTTAAATATTTATAATTTTTTATTTTACATACATACATACATACATACATACATACATACATACATACATACATACATACATACATACATACATACATACATACATACATACATACATACATACATACATACATACATTTATTTATTTAATTAAGACTGTTTATTATTTTTCATTATATCTAGAGTTTTAATCCCATACGATTCTAATGACATTCCCTTATTCTATAGGAATGGGTATTACATTCTACATAGAGGGGTTTCAAAATTAAAGCTTACAATTACTAATTACAAAACTGAAAAATAAATCATTTGGAGATAATTTTTGGGTTTTTTTTTTTTTTTTTTAATGAAAAATATATAAGTGAGGTTATAGGTTAATTATAATGAAAATAAATAATATGTATATTATTGTAAGATAAATTTGATTTAAATAAAGTAATATAGTGATAAAAAATAGTTTTGTAATGTGTAAAATCATAGATTATAATGTCTCGAATTTGATAAGAGAAAATTATAAATAAATATCTCGATTTTAGTTTACTTTTACATTATCAAAGGTTGAAAGGGATTTAAAATATAGTTTAGAAGTAGTCTTAGAGTAAACCCAAAAATATGGTATAAATGAAATTAATTATAGAAAATAACCAAAATCAAACATTTTGATTTTGGCTTTGACCAAAATTGTGTGATCAATTGTAGAAACTAAAGTTCAATTTTGATAAGTTGATTTTGATCTTGCTTAGATGATGTTAGATTTTGATGAATTTTTTTTAGTGCATTCATTTATGTATATTGAATTAAAAATATCTTTCATATTGTTTTAATTCAATATAGAACTCTGAGAATTACTTCTCCTTTATCTCAAACTCTAATCAAATTCAAGAGACCTTATAATAGCATACAATAATAGTGGTAGTTATGAGGGACGTATCTCAATCTGGCCCTTGTTCTTAGATACTTTAGTAATAAAAAGTCAAAAAGTCTATCAATTGTCATGTGTAATATAAATATCTCAACCCTTATCCCTATGTAAAGGATGAAAACATATCATAGATTTTATATGCTCTGTCACTAATCTTGTATCTTTTGTTATAAAGTGTGCATACACTTCAATAGATTGAAGTTTTAACGAAAAAAATTATCCTTTGATATGAATTCCAATCATTGGTCCTAAATGAATATATATATATATATATATATATATATATATATATATAGACTTATTGAATTCAATATAAGACCATATTAGCATATAATCTGACAATAAAAAAATGTGATAAATTCAACAAATAAAGGATAATAAACCATCAAAATTAGGCATAGGGATAGTTCCCATGAAAAATATGAAAAAAAAACTTAGGGTTTCATTCTGGCCATGCTTTTTTTTTCATGAACAAAATCTAATTGGTAGATTTTTTAGAGAGAAAAATCTTAAAACAATATTTTGGGCATTCAAGAAGTATCCAAGGTCATAGAAAGGAAAATAAATAGTTGATATATAGGTTTTCAATCATTTCAAATTAAATGGTGTTATTAGCATTGACATAAAGTGAACAAAAATTAAAGTTTTCAGGAAAACATAAGGTAATGGGAGACAATATTGGGCCCAACACAAAGGAAAACATGCTAGTAAGAGCCTACTTTGAACCAATAATTTATATACAAAAAACACACTAATACCATATAAAATAACTAGTTCTATACCAAAATTAATTATCTACATAATTCCCCACTTTTATTTGTGTGCATGTGTATATATCAAATTGAAATAAACAAGTGTACCTAGAAGGCTTGAAGAAGTTTCATCTAAAACATATGAGTGTTGCTTGAAGTTAAATCCATGTATAATAATGATTTGAAAATAAAAATGAGGTTAATGGTTACCTTATCACATATTATAACTCTAATGGACTCAAAAATAAATAAATAAAGTCTCATCATCATCTTCACAAACATCCTAACTACCACTGAGTGTCTTAAAATGAGAATCAATGATCCTATGTCTAGAGTGTGAATATTTAATGTACATGAAAACAAACAAAAAAATTTCAATTAAATGAATGTCTATATAAATATATAATAAACAATAAATAAAATTATTGAGTGAAAATAAAGAGTTAGAACAAATACACCCAATGGTATGTGGGTTGTGTTGTCATATCTATTGAATATTTGAATGTGTGAAATGTGTGCTATAACTCTCTGTTGTGCATAATATGCCTTAAGACTCACTAAAGTGCACCTCTCAATTTTAAAATAGAATATTATAAATATCTTATGTGACTACCCCCAAATATGCTGGGGCAAGTGCCTTAGAACTCTCTAGTGTGTACTTATAACTATATATATATGTAGTTTGTCCTGATGTGCAACATCATGTAGCTGAAGATATAATAATCATATCTTATTCCTCCCTTTTGATGTGTGTGATACCCTACATATCACTTATCTAAGAATAAATGATTATTCCCACCATGTGTCAAATATATAAATCATAATAAGAAATAAATATTGAAAGTGCATTTATCATATGTTTGGGTAAAACATAGAAAAATATCATCATTCAAGATATAAATCATAATAGGAAATAAATATTTAAAGTGAATTTATCATATGTTTGGGTATAACATAGAAAAATATCATCATTCAAGAATATATATGACTCAATAAAGTATAATCACTATGGTTAAAAATAATGTAACAATTTTATCACAATGAAATGCATATATGACTTAAGAGAGTATGACCACTGGGGGTATAGATCATGTAATAAATTTATCATTTTAAAATGTGTATGTTGAGTACGATGTCAATGTTGGCACTTGATCAAGTTCATTTGGAACAAGTTTTATTAGTTTTTTATTATTTTATGAGATTTATTTAGTTTATTTATGTTCTATATTAATCATTTTCTCAAATTTGGACATTTTTTGGGAACTTCCTAAAAAATAATTAGAAGTTTCAGTTAGAGTCCAATTCATTAAATGTATACTTAACTGAACTCAAAACCTTATCCATTTATCCCAAAGTGGTGGGGTTAAATTTTTAATACTTAGTTAACCTTTAAATTTAATTTAATTTAATTTTAATCAATGTTCTAATTTATAGGAATTTGGGGTGTCTAACTTGTCTAGTGAGCATATTTTGCTTACTTCTTAAGAAAGGCATCTAGTATGATGGCCATGGGTAAGTGCACAAAGTTGAGGGATAGTTGCATGGATATTTACCCTAATGTGTACATGTTATGGTCATAACACATATAATTTATATCCATAATATGTATGTATTATTTAAATTTAGGTTCAGAATTTTCAAGCCATAACACGTACGTGTTATAACCACATAATGCATATGCATTATGACCACACATAATGCATATGTATTATGACCACATAATGTGTATGCATTATGTTGTCATATCAAAAAAATAATTGAAAGGGGCATTTGTGTCTTCTATACTATGTGAAAGGAATGTATACATGTTATTCTATAACACATATGTGTTCCTTTCACATTGCAAAAAAAGGCAAAAAAGAGATATAAAAAGGGGTAAATGGTTTGGTTTAAAAAAATATATGTTAATTATAAGTTTACATTTATATTTGTCTTATATTTTAAATTAATTTTAGTAAATATAATTAATTATGGTCACTCTGCATTTGATAGAGTTGGTCTCACAGTTGCACACCTTACAATGTGGGAGATAGTTTTTCAAAATCCAATTTAGTTAGTACTTAGGAATTTTTAGGGTATCAATATTGAACCTATGGATTTTAGGGCATAAAATTTACAATTGATGTACATTTTGGGTAAACATATAGTCATTATCATTTTTTAGGTTTTTGTACCTTCTATATTTCTTGTTTGCATTTCTAGGAGTCTTAAGTTTGTCAAAATTGAGGTTTACAAACCACTTAATTTGAATTCAAGCCAAAGTGGTGTGATTTGGGATGTATAAGTCACATTGATGACCTATACACATCAAACACAAACTTTTTTAATCTCACTTTCTCATCATCCCTCCCGCATCCTTAATCACTTCTTCCTCATCCCTCATCACCCCTCATCACTATCTCCTCATTTAGCATTGTCCCTAATCACTCCCTCATTGAACCTCACCATCCATCATCATATTTAATCACTCCCTCATTATCCTTAACCACTCCCTCATTAACCATCACCATCCCTCATCATCCTTAGTCACTCCTTCCTGATCTTTCACCATCCCTAATCACTCCCTCATTGACCCTCAACATCTGTAATAATCTCTAGTCACTCCATAATCATCTCTAATCACTCCCTCATTGACCCTCACCATCAATCATCATCCTTAATCACTACTTTATCATGTTGCATCATCCCTGATCACTTCCTCATTAACCCTCACCATCCCTAATCATTCTATTATCATCCCTAATCACTCCCTCATTGACCCTCACTATCCCTCATCATCCGTAATGACTCCCTAATCATCCATGATCATCCCTACTCACTCCGTCCTCATCCATTTTTATGCACACAAGAGGATAGGGGAGACTATTTTATGCTTACCATTAACGCCCTTCTTATAGGGGTTCAATAACAAAAATAATGGGAGGGCATTTTGTCAAATAGTTAAGGTTCACATAATAGAGATCAAAATACTTATATTAAGACAATGTAATTTAGATTTAATCAATGCCACTATTAGTATTATTTCATAAATAACATGGATGAAAATATTATACAAACACCTAAAATTCATACACTAGCCTCTACCTTTATAACAACACTTTAACTAGCCTCCTCGATGAAGACAATCAAAATATCATGCAATTATGGTCTTCTCTTTTATTTTTCCAACTAGCCCCTCCAATGAAATATTTATTTTCTTAAAAGGATGAGAACGGTCATCCAATGAAATTATGCTCCCATCCCTTTGTCTTCTCCCAATGCTTCAAGGTCATCAAATGAATTTTCTAAAACCACATGACATAAAAGAAAGACTAAACCCCTTACCCACCTACGAGTGGTTCAAATCTAGTTTAACATAGAGAATAATAAAATAAAACGAATACATTTTTCACTAGAAAATAAAATTTGGATTTTAAGTATAATACATAATGTATACATATTGGGTTTCATCTGGGCACTAATATCTAGTCTAAATAAGCATGAGCTCCTGTTGATTTTAGACAATGCATTGAACTGCATCAAAACATTTTCCTTATTCATGACTTCACTGTGATTTACATAATTGATTTATCATTGTGCAAAATATTGTATGTATACAAGAATTCTAAAAGCTTCCAAACTTAGAAAAACACAATCAACTACCATGTTGATTCCTAATGACCCACTTGTGGCTTACCTTACTGCATACCACTATGTGAAATAACTTAACATTTTCAAGGCTTAGTATGGAATTAAGATTTGATCAATCACTTCTTGAATACTTGTCTTTGAAAATAGACTTATGTGGGTGTTCATTCCCACATAACACAATCACTTTTTACTTGAGTTGTCAAGAGACTCTATCGAAGGAACAAATCCAATCACCAAAAGAGATAAAACAAGGAGATTGTAATAATTTTGTGGGCTTCACCACTTTGAATACCACTATCAAGTAACAAAAAGGAATGTACAGACGATGTGATTTTTCCTTTACCAAATATCATTATGGATTATGCAAAAGACACAAGTCCACAAATAAAAGTTAAAGATCCTATCTAGGAAATATGATTTGAATAGCATAGGAAGTGAACAAATAATTTCACCAAGACTGAATTGGTCAATGTAATTAGAATAAAAAAGGCACCAGTCACAATGTCTCACCAAAGATAAAACAAACCAACATAAAAGGTGGATTTTTTCAACCAAAACTAAACTCCAAGAGAAACACAATTATGTGTGAATGAATGCTAAAATTTAAATTTAAAAGCACCAAAATGAATAAGCCACAAGGAGAATAGCCAACATAATGAGGCACACCAAAATAGAGACAAAGAAGCAAAGAATAAAATGAAGAATGTAATTTTTTAATGATGTAGTATTGTTAAACACCATATATTATCCTACATCACCTCCTCATCCTTAATCACTCCCTCCAATACCTTGATGTTGGGTGTAGTAGCTTCTTGCTTGTGCCTGATTGGCTTATGTTCCAATTTCAAATTTTAATCACTCAAATAAGGCCCAAATAAAATATTATTTCACTCACCCTCTTTCACACAAATAAATAACTCATAGATATCATTTAATTATTTGGTGGGATTTAAATATTTATATGGCAATCCATGCCTAGACCATAGAGAGAGAGTGTATCCAGAGTCCCAAGCTAGAATAAATAGGTAGGAAAGTTAGTAAATGGTGGGATGAAATTATATTAATTATATGTAGATATTATGGCCATATAATAATACCAATCCTAGAGTTGAGAATCTAAATTTATATCTATATAGATAGGGGCAATAGGAGACTAGTTGAGAATTTCAATCCCAACCCCATAGTTGACTTCTCATTTTATCTATATGTCATTGAGAGTATGTCCATAGTAGACTATATTTATAGATAAATATATAATTTTTCACCAATCTGGTAGAGTGTGATTCCCAACCCAACTTGATCTATACCGAACCCAATCTGGCACAAGCAAAAATTTGTTGCACCATAAACAATCGAATGATATCTCTGATTTCCTTATTTGAGTGAAATATGATGAATGAAAGAAGAGTTTTTTTTAGACTTATTTGAGTGAGAAAATTTTATAATTACAACATGAACCAATTGGGCATAAGATGGAAACCACTGCATCCACCATAAATGTATTTGATGGAGTGAGTAGGGATGATGAGGGCTAATGAAGGAGTCATTATGGATGATGAGGGAAAGTGAGAGTCAAGAGGGAGTGATTACGGATGATGATGGAGTGATTAGTGAAGATGAGGGATGGTAAGGGTAAATGAGGATGATGAGGGAGTGATTAGGGATTATGAAGGATGAGGTGGGAGAGATTAAGGATGATGAGGGATGATGAAAGAGTGATTACAGATGGTGAGGGTCAATGAGGGAGTGATTAGGGATGATGATGGTGTGAATAGGGATGGTGAGGTTCAATGAGTTAGTTATTAGGGATAATGAGGGATGAAGAGGGAGTGATTATGGATTATTAGGGATGACAGGGGAGTTAGTAGGGATGATGGAATGATTAGGGATGATGAGGGATAGTGAGAGTCAATGAGGGAGTGATTAGGGATGATGAGAGAGTGATTAGAGATGATGAAGGATGGTGGGATTAAAATAATATGAAAATAAGTACTATTATAAACACCAAATCATTTTTTTAAACATATTCCTTAAATTTCCCCCATTTATGATTAAAAAAATGGGTTCTATCGATAATGATGTTCTACTCGGGAAGTATATCATTCATGCACATTTTATTTATAAAATAGAGAGGGTAATTAATTTGTGCGTTGTTATATGGTTATTATCATTATACATTTGACAAAGACTAAACATAAGTTGATACATATTCAATCAATTGCAAGTCAGATTGTGAGCATGATCAACTTTGAATCAACAAAACTAGGAGAAAGATTTTCATAATAATTTTATATTGGTAAATAATAAATTCTATCTTTTTCACAATGTGAATTCATTCTAGCAGAGTTTTAGCATAGTTATGACCTATATATATATATATATATATATATATATATATATATATATATATATATATATATATATATATATATATATATATATATATATATATATATATATATATATATATATATATATATATGTATGTATGTATGTATGTATGTATGTATGTATGTATGTATGTATGTATATCCTCTAAGAATAAACATACTATATTAATACCTTAAGCATATGCAATTTCATTCACAAGAAGCAATTTTGAGGTTAAGGAAAGATTAGAGGTATTAAAGGATTTTTATTGATGTAAACAATGCTTATGGGATGTAAATCATGTTATTGGAAACATTTAAACATAATATCATAATTAGAGTTTCCTATACACCCTGTAGTGGTATAAGGATCAACCTAAATAATCAATGATGCCACCAAAACATTTTCTTGTCCACGTTGTTCTATATCATGAATAGCTTTCTCCCAAAGCACACACTCTTCAAAAAAATGATCATAGAATTTAATTTTTTCATTAAAACCATATATCCCTCTCCATTTTACATGATCCCTCTATTATAATTATAATGGTGGTCATTACTTTTAATTTACTTGGCTCTATGTCATTATCTTCCACTCTAACTATTATTCATGACTGTATTATTCTCTTTATCTTTTCTTCTATGTTATATTTATTTCCCATAACATGTAAGCATTCTTATTTCCATTTATATCTATTTACTTTTGTAGCATCAATTTTCACCCTTAGAGAGGCTTATTTAGGCCCTTTCCAATTGAGATAGACTATGGGAAAACCCCTGGGTTGTGGGTCACCTATGTTGGGGTTAGACCTCCAAAGAAGTTTGGATTCCTCTTGATGGATCACCTATACTAATGTTTGAATTGTGAAAAGGGTTAGAGAAATTGGAATAGGGATCCTAAGAAATATAACAAGGTGATGCACTAAATTGAATGAGAACTCACACAAGTATGAAATATACATTGAAGAAGCATAAGATGGTACTATCTCACACAATCTCAAAATGAATCTAATTGCATAAATATTTCATAAACTATGTTTAGGAAGCAATGAATGAAGCTAAGAAGAATTCTAAGACTCACATCAAACTTACATTAATGATAGAAAGAACACAAATTAAAACCTAAAGTCAACTATAAAACACCCTAAAATAGTCAAGAAAGAAGGACAATGTGCATGGAAGATTCTCCTTCACAATGCCATCATGCACAATATTACTAAACATAGTTCAAATCAAGAGATAGGTAAAGAAAATATTTATTACTTAAAGAGGTCTTTCATACAATTTTTGATAGGGTCTAGCCTTATCAAAATGAGAGTCTCTATGCCTCAAAATTGAGAGAGAAGATCTTATCAAAAGTGAGAGAGTCTTTTTTTCTAAAAAATGAGAGAGAGCTTACAAAAATGGAAAGAATGAAGTGATATATAGAAAGGGAGAAGATAAAAAAAAAAGGAGCATGCCATCCAAGATCATTAATTGAGCTACCACCATCTTTTAATGAGTCATCCACTTATTTTTATTAAATTAGGGATAACCCTTCATCCTAACCTTTATTTGCTCCAATAAGTCTTCAAGCTCTTCTCATTGGCTGAGAAATGCCCTATAAGATAAGAGTATGTTCTATAGATGATGAGTCATGATCTTTCTATGAATAAAAAACCCTTAGAGGATATGAGAGGAACTAAATGCTCCACTTGCACTCTCTGATCCCCAAATCTACTCCTTGAAGTTTTACTCCACCTTCCACTTAGCTTCATTATGAGGACAAAGTCCTTATACCTTGAATCTAGACAGAGCCATGCCATGTCTAATTTGAGTGACTATAGGTACCTGGTTGTAAAAATATGACAATGTCAATAGATAAGACACTCCATAATCACATATCTATCCCTACTATAAAAGTGGAGTATAGGTCTTTACAATAGATTAAAAACCAATCCAATTTATTACTTTTCATATAGCCATTATATATCGATAAAAAGCTTATAGATTTCATAGCCTCATTCTTGATCTCCATTAGGTCTAAAAATACCCATTCTACCTTTGAACCTTGCAAGAACCAAGAACTCATTGTATGCATAGATCTTATTTAAAGAAAAAGTGAACATAGTTAGGGAATAATAATGCAATCCTAGAAGATGGACCCTGCATGTTCCAAATCTTCAATCTAGAGGTTCATACTGAGCTTTAATGGTAATGGAACTTCAATATTGACAACCCTAACTACATGATTGTGTTTACTTGTGATATTTAGCTAAGATCTAATGATGACATGGCTCTTTAAAGCATTTGATTTTGTTTGACTTGGGTTGAATTTGACCTCTATTGTAGTCCCTTCGCTTTCAAATTTTAATATTGACCGTCGATCGAGTTGCTTACATACCGTTAGATTTTCTTTCTCTACTTGCATACACACCATTAATCTTTCTCTATATGAATTAACATGAGCCATAGATCTTCTACCAATCTAATATAGTTGAGACACTTGTCACTTGTGTATTTACTCTTAAGATCCACTGACCTTTTGACCCATTTTTCTTCATTAATCTACTTTATATAATTAAATATGTACCATTGATCTGTCTAAACCCACTAGATTTGTCAGTTGACATGTACTATTAGATTTTTTTTAAGTACCCAAGATCTTGACACTTGTAATTGATGCATTTATGTTGAATTTTAACTTGATTCTCACCATTAATCTTGGATGCATGATTAAATGTGGTCCATTAGATCTTTGGGACCCACTGACTCTATCCTTTCCCACTCATCATTGGATCTTTGGTATGATTTAAATCCAATCATTGATCTTGGGACTTTTTAATTCAAATGAATATTTTAACAAGCTCAAATTTTATGTCTACATGAATGTTTAAGGATTTTTAAATCCAAATGGTTAATTTTTGTAGCTTCAACTTGACGTCCCCGCAAATGTGTCATTTTGAAAGTCTAACTTTGAATCAAGATATCTTAAGGTAAAAATCTCATTAAGACATCAAATATGCAAAGAATGATCTTGGCATAAATAAATTCATGTCCATGTAATTTTTTTTCTTGAGAGGATCACCAAGTGCATTTATTAAATGTGCAATTAAATTGACCTATTTGTTTCTACATGACATGCTTGTGACAGTCTTGTTCTTATGGACTTGTGCAAGAAATTATTGTCTCTTTAGAAGGATATAATAAACTTAAGACTTTTTGCAACTTGATTCATGCACCTGAATGCTTGAAATGACATTAGAACCTATTGGTCCTTTTCACCTTGAAATCTTAGATCTCTTTCCAAGCATGTTTTCCAAAGATCAACAAATTACACTTTAAGCTTGCTTAAAGTGTTTCAAAAGATTTTCTAGAAATATGTGATATTTATACCACTAATTTTATACATAAATCTATTTAACTCATCTATTCAGATATAACCTTTATATTTAGGCCAAAATTAGCCAACATTTTTGGTGATATCCTAGGGTTGCATGCCTGCGATGCAAGAGACTAGTAGCCTTGAAATAATCTAATGATCATAGAGTCTCAATATTTCTTCCCAACTAAAAATTTTGTGAGATTGAAAGAAGGCTAACCCTTTCTGAAACTTTCCTTTTAAAGCAAAAAAGGAACAAAAGATAAAAACAAACAACTATGCCATAGGCGCTTATTAAAAGGGAAACACACAACTGAAAGGAATTATGCTCAAAGCACTTAGAATAAAGAATGAAAAAATACTCTAATATGTTAAAATATCATAAAATAACTACAAAATATTCTAATAACAAATATTTAAATGAATTCCATTGAATAGGATATGCAATACCTTTCCATCCAGTTGGGCAAGCTAAAAAACATTATATTGTTTACATCCATAGATCAAATAAGGACCACTCTAAAAGCTATCAAACTTGTTGTGGTTTCTTGGCTTGGCCTTATTTGAGTCCCACCTAAGGACTAAGTCACCTTATTTGAAGTCCCTTGTTGTGGCTCTCTTGTCAAATTCTTTCTTGACTTGAGCTTGAAGTGACTCTAATGTCTTCATTACAAGGTCCTTGGTTTCTTTAAGCTCCATGAGCTCTATCATCTTCACATTGATAGGCTCACTCTCCATCAACTCAAGCTAATGGAATGACTCTAATGTAGGTATTTAAAGATAAATGGGTAGTTTTTATTCCCTTCCATATATAAAGACATGGAAAATTTCTAATGGTAGCTTTGAGGGTCACTCTATCAGCCCATAAGGTTGTCCTTAGCTTTGTATGTCATGTCCTCTAATTTTTCTCCATAGTTATCTTGATAATCCTTAACAATTTCTTGTTTGTGGACTCTACCAGTCCATTGCCTTGGGGGTAGTAATTGGATGATGTGTTGAGGTAGATGCCTAGCTTGAATTCCCATTGACTTTTATTCATACTAACAAATGCTAATGCATTATCTAAAATTATAGTAGTTGGGATACCAAACATGGTTACTATGTTGTCATACAAGTCCAATGCTACTATCTCACTGGCTTATTTTAACGAAATTGCTTCTACCCTCTTGGTGAAGTAGTTAGTTGCAATGATCAACCATTTATGTCCTACACTTGAAGGTGGAATTTTTAATTCCTATGAATTCCAGCCCCCATTGCATGAAGGGTTACTCCACCTGGATTGGGTTGAGTGGAAGAGCTACTAATATTTTTTTTCTTACAAATAGAACACACTTATGAAATTTGATAACCTATGCATAGGCATATTTAAAAAGGCTAGGCCAATAATAGCTATCTCTCATTACCTTTGTTGATGTTGTTCTTGGAGCAAAATGACCTCATATAGGTCCATCATAAAACTACTCCAAGAGATTTGATAATTTATTGTCATCAATGCACCTAATAAGTACTCCATTGAGATCGCTTCTAAAAATAACACCATAAACTAATGAATAAGGTATGGACTAAAGCCTAAAATGCCTTCTTTTTTCTCTGTCCAAACCTTGATGGTATTCTCCTATCATTAAGAAATATGTCATGTCTTGGAGCCAACTTTTATGAAGTGGAGGTCCATCTACTTGTGAGTTGTCTTGTGTCACCAAAACAACTTCTTTATCTTCCTAAAGGTCAGCCACCATATGCTTACACAAGCCTTTGGCTTCTTATCATCTTGGTGACTTTGATCTCCACATCATACTCCATGACCTTGGTAATCTAGCCTTCTCTTTTCTCATTCAAATCCTTATTGAGGAGGAAGTCCAAAACTCCAGGATGAGACACTATAAGATGAACCTTACTATTGGAAATCATTGGCCTAAATTTTTTGAGGCTCCTTAAAGATTTAAAAAACTAATTTTCTATGAAAGTATACCTCACCTCATATCCCTCTAGTCTTTGACTAAAAAATTCAATTGGTTTCTCAAGTCCTTCACCATTCTTTTGCATCAACATAGATAATATAAAATACTTTGAAAAATCAAGATTCATGAGCGAGGGTGCTTGGGAAATGGCTTACTTGATGGCCTCATATGTTGATTTACCTTTATTTGACCAAGCAAGCACTTGGCTCTTCTTTAGCATGGTAGTAATGGGTTTGACCATGTTTGCAAAACTAGATATAGACCTTCTCACAAATTTTATTTTTCCAAGGAAGCTCTGGATTATTTTTTTGTGATTGGGTAGAGATAGTGATAGGATAACACTTATTCTATCAAGGTCAATGGGTAATCCTTCCTTTGAAATAATGTGACCCAAAATTTTGCTTTCATGAATGGAAAATACACATTTTTTGGGATTTAGAAAGGTCCCATACTCTCTACATCTCTAGAAGATCAACCTTAGATGCTCCATGTGCTCACTATCCTCTTGAAAAAAACTATGATGTCATCCAAGTAAACTAGCACCATATGATTCATCAACCCTTGGAAATCTATGTCCATGGCTCTTTGGAAATTTTCCCCAGCATTTGACAATCCAAAAGGCATCTTTTGGTAAACATATTTTCCCCACTTTATGGTGAAGATAATATTATACAGATCTTCTTATCTCACCAATACCTAGTTGTAACTTGAATATCCATCCAAAAGAGAAAATGTTCTGAACTAGCAACTATCTAAAGGATTTACTCCAAGGATGCTACGGGGTAGTGATCTTTCAAAGAGACCCTATTCAAATCCTTGAAGTCAACACACAATCTGATTTCCCCACTCTTCTTTCTCATAGGTACCAAATTGGATACCCATGAGGAGTGCTTCATTGGAAAGATGATCTTGGATTCAATTAATTTGGTTAATTCTTTCCTCATAATCTCTTCAATTTTTGGGTTTATAGGCCTTTGTTTCTGCCTAATAGGCTTGGCATTAGCCTTTAGTTCTATATTATGTTGGGCCAAATTGGGATCAAAGCCTCTTAGGTCAATATATTCCTAAGATACATTTTATGCATACTCTTTACAAAGTTATATGAAAGCATGCCTTTTAAATTTAGTGTTTTCCTTTCTAAGCTTGAAGAGCTTGTCCTTGAAGATAAGGACTCTTTCATAGTTCTCTTCATTGGTTCACATCACTGCCTTGTCTTGTATCATATGATCTCTTTCATGGAAAAGACCTTCAAGGGTGACAAGCCCTTTAGGAAGCTTATTAGATCTCAATTGAACTATTTTCTCCTCATATTGATGTTGAAACTTTTCATGGTTTATGGAGAATAACTCTACTATGTACTACAAGAAACATGCAATTTGCTTTTCATTTTCAAAGACTTACCAATAAGCTTCATTATCTAACACTAATGGTCTTACTACCACTTTGACATGTGGTTTCACTTTTGTCTTTTTCAACTCATTGAGGATATCAAATTGAGCTTCCATGGTTGTAAACCTATCAGCATGTCCATTTTGGTTCCTTGGCACTACTTGGATGTTAAAGGCCTCAAAATCCTTAATTAGGTCCCACAATTTATGTTTTTAGGACTTAATTAAGCGGTTCTTGGTGATATTTTAGCCTCTAACCTAGTGTACTATCATTTCACTATCCCCATAAACTTTCAATTATTTGATCCCTCTCTTACTAGCACATTAAAAGCCATGGATAAGACCCTCATATTCTATTGAATTCCAAGAGTAACTAAATTAGAACAATAAGAAGAGAAATACTTGTCATTAGAAGGGGACACTATCATTACACCTAAACCCACTCCATGTTTTCTCCTTGAACCATCAAAGAATAATTTCCATAAGCCACTAGGTTCTTCTTGAGGTCTAATGAGGGATGGCATGGAATAATTATTTTCATACCAGTATTAGACACCCATGCCCCTCTCTTAAACTCATTCCAATAGATCAACCAAATTTTTATCATCCCATAGTTATCCAAAAACATGTCTAGTATCTCCTCAGGGTGAGTGTTTAATTCTTGACCAACTATGAATTCATCCTCATTAAGGATGGTGAAATTGAGGTTTATGTTATTTGGAAAATAAGGCTCTATGTGGAATTGTGAAATGGGCTCAACCTTAATAGATACCTTAGTTCCATATCTTGTTCTGAATGCCATGTATGACTAGTCTACTATTAAATAACCTCCAATCTTTGTAGTGAATTCTTTGGATAATCATAGTGAAAAATGAGGAGGCACATCAATGATCAACATATCTTGAACCACTGAGACACTAGGACAAACATGAAAGGTCAATTTGAGATCTTTGATGATACCAGATGGCTTAGTGGAATATTGATCTAGTTTCAACACTCCTTTAGATTCGGGATCATATTTTAGACCAAGCTAGTCTAATATGGAATTTGACATTACCAAGGTGTTAGCCCCATTGTCTATCAAGAAATTTAGCACTAAAGAGTTACTAGTGATCACTAAAATTTAGAAGGAAGGACGTTTGACCACCTTACTTGGTTGCCTTTCATTTGGTCCTTTGGTTATATTGTTGAGAATGACATTCTCCTTGACTAGTGGTTTCTCAGAAACATTGATTCTTGACAGCCCTTCTTGGAGGATGTCTACCTAACCAAGCATGGAGAGATTATCCCACATTGGCACACTCACATTGAAAATCTTCATTTGTTCCACAATGTTGATGGGTGAACCACCAACCTTTGGTTATGCTTTGGAAGCCACAACTATACTTTGAATTTGTGAGTTTTGAGGAACAAAGGAATTCCCCTAATTTTGATTCTTTATAGATATTAAAACCTTTGGAATAGTATCAAGTTGGTTTGGATTTGATATTAAAGGAGCAATGGTAGGAATCTCTTTGACTACTTCTTGATTACCATCCATGTTCTTCCTTTTGAACCTTATATTTCTTACCAATAGAATGTATGCTTGGTTAGAACTAGCCTATTGATTGAGTGCATAACACTCTTATTTCTCATAGTTCACCATTGTAGCACCCAATTGGCTTAGTCCTTGATCATGGATTTTACCTTGTTGAGGATCTTCTATTTTTATCATCATGGGTACCTCTATGTTTTGAGCTATAAGAGCTTGATTGTACCCATATTTGGTAGCCTACTACCATTGATCATTGAAAGCTTGGTTGAATTTAGTGTTTGGGATAATGGATTGCCCAAAAGACTAACTCTAAGGCATGGTATCCTTAGATTATTGAGTAAAATTATTTTAAATAGGGACCAAGGTGTTGGAAGTGTTTGTAACATGGATTATAGTTACTATATCTATTGTAGCTAGGTTTCCCTTGTCCATGGCCTTGACCTTGGCCTTGGAAATTTTCTTTGTAGGGTGGTTTATTTGTCTGATAAGATTGTTGTTGAGGTTGATATGAGGCTTGATAAGGCCTATTAAAAGCTTTCTACCTCTTAACATTCACTAGTTCATTTCCCCAGGATTGAAACATGCTCTTAATCTCTTGAAAGTTCTTTTATTCTTAGGAATCACTTGATTGACTATTGTAAGCCTTTTCTTGCTTAGGTGAGGGTATAACGACAATTGTAGGCATATGAGGAATGAATCAAGGGGAGGAATAGAAATAGGGGATGGTCTGATCTCAGGTAACAAAGGCATTGGTAGTCTAGGTGAAATCTTGCTAGCCTGTACTAGATAATTTCTTGCTCTGATTGCCACCTCATATGCATTTGGAAATGTGATCCCTCCCACAGACTAGATCATTATTGCAATTTCACTATTTATGGCCTTCAAATAGTAATACAAAGGAAAATTTAGAGGTAAGACTAATAGATACTGGGATTATGTCCCAAGTCTTTTGAAACCTTGTATTGAAGTCTTGCATGACTTCATGAGGGGCTCTTTTAATTATGGCTAATTGTTCTGCAAGTGACAAATAGTTATTTTTATCTTCAAATATTTTACACAATGCATCTCCTAATTGGTCCCATGATGTAATATAATTAATATCAAGGATTGTATATTAGTCTAGGGCTTTACCATTGAAATATATGGCTAATAACCTAATTGCTACATTTTCCTCATTGATATCATGAATGTTGCAAAAGTTGGATATATCCATGAGGTGTCTAGAAGGGATTGTAGCTTGGTCTCTAGTATAATAAGGGACATTTTTGTGAGATGCTACTAGAATAAGATCATACTAAGGGAGGTCCAGAGGAATTTGACCATTAAAGGCCATAAAGGGGAAAACTCTAGGGGCTACCATAGAAATGAAAGGGTTTAAAAAAGATCTTCTTGCAGGGGTAGGCCTTGAAAGTGATTTAGGAAGAAATTTTCCTTTAGGTGTGTCTTATAAAATCTTAATATTTTTATTGATTTCAAAGGAAATTCAACAAATTCAAATGGAATATCTATATAAATTGACCTTGTAGTCACCTTTGGCATGAGATGTAGTCACTTCTCTACTATAAAAATGTTGGATCTTCTTTTGGAGTCACCAAATGTTATTGCTTGGAAGCTATAACTACTAAAAATTGATCAAACTAAGATCAAACTTTAACCAACCTCCTTGAACTGTGTCCCACTAGGACTGATATAAATTATTGCATCATTAATTTTCACCCTTGGAGAGGGTTCTTCAAGCCCTTTCCAATTGAGATACACTATGGGAACAACCCTATGTTTTGGGTCACCTATGTTGGGGTTGGATGTTTGGAGAAGGTAGGCTTCCTCTTGATGGATCACCTATATTAATGTTTTCATTAAGAAAAAGGTTAGAGAAAGGGGAATAGTGCTCCTAATAAAGCTAACAAGGTGATGCACCAAATTACATGATAACTCACACAAGCATGAAATATACAATGAATAAGCATAAGTAATACTATCTCACACAATATCAAAATCCATCTAATTGCATAATCATTTCATACACTAAGTTTAGGAAGTAATGAGTAATGCTAAGAGGAATTTTAAGACTCACACTAAGCTTACATTAATGGTAGAAACAACACAAATTCAGACCTATAATCAACTAGAAAACACCCTAAAATAGTCAATAAAGAAGGATAATAGGCATGGAAGATTCTCCTTCACAATGCCATCATGCACAAGCTTACTAAACACAATCCAAATGAAGAGATAGGTAAAGTAAATAGTTATTGCTTCAAGAGGTCTTTCATACAAATTTTGACAGGTTATAGCCTTATCAAAATGAGAGTATCTACTCCTCAAAATTGAGAGAGAATATCTTATCAAAAGTGAGAGAGTCCTTTTTTCTAAAAATTGAGAGAGATCTTACAAAAATGGAAAGAATACAGTGATACAAAGAAAGGGAAAAGAGATAAAATTGAGCATGCTAAATGATATCATTAAATGAGTTACCACCATATTTTAATAAATGCTCCACTTTTTTTGATCAAATCATGGCTAACCCTTAATCAACAAGCTAACCTTTATTTTATCCAATAACTCTTCAAGCTCTTCTCATTGGCTAAGAAATTCCCTAGAAGATAAGAGTCTGTACTATAGATGATGAGTCATGATCTTGATATAAAGAAAAAACCCTTAAAGGATCTAAGAAGAATTAAATTCTCCACTTGAACTCTCCAATCCCAAAATATACTCCTTGATCTTCTACACCATCTTCCACTTGGCTTCATTATGAGGACAAAGTCCTTATACCTTTAATCTAAGTATAACCATGCCAAGTTTGTTTTGAGCAGCTATAGGTACCTAGTTGTCAAAAGTATGACCATGTCGATAGACAAGACACTCCTTTATAATCACATATCTACCTATAATTCAAAATCTAAGTACAAGTATTTACTATAGATTGAAAACCAATCCAATTTACTAGTTTTCATATAGCCACTATATATCAATAAAAATTATATAGGCTACATAGCCTCGTTCTTGATCTCCATTAGGTCTAAAAAGATCCATTCTACCTTTGAATCTTGCAGGAATCAAGAACTCATTGTATGCACAAATTTTATTTAAATAAAAAGTGAACACATTCAAGGAATAATACTACAATCCTAAAAGATAGACCCTACATGTTCTAAATCTTCAGACTAAAGTTTGATACCGAGTTTTAATGGTGATGAAACTTCTATATTGACAACCCGAACTACACGATTGTGTTTGCTTATGATATTCAATCAAGATATAATGGTGACATAGATCTTTGAATAATTTTATTTTATTCAACCTAGGTCAAATTCAAGCTCTATTTTAGTCCCTTAGCTTTCAACTTTTAATATTGACTGTCAATTAGTTTGCTTATGCATCGTTAGATCTTCTTTCTCATCTTAAACATGCACTATTGATCTTTATCTATATGAATGAATATGAGCCACAAATATTTTGCTAGTTTAACATGGTTGAGACACTTGTCACTTATGTATTTTCTCTTAAGATCCATTGACCTTTTGACCCATTGCTTGTCATTGATTTACTTTATATGAGTGAATATGTATCATTGATCTATGTGGACCCATTGGATTTTTTAGTCAAAACGTACCATTAGATCTCTATTTAGGTACCTAATATCTTGACACTTGTCATTGATGCATTTATTCTAAATTTTTAACTTGATTCTCACTATTAATCTTAGATGCATGATTAAACATGCTATGTTAGATATTTGAGACCCACTAATATTGTCCTCACATGTTTATCATTGGATCTTCAATATGATTTAATTCCAACCATTAATCTTGGGATATTTGAATTCAAATGACTATTCTATGAGGCTCAAATTTGGTGCCTTCATAAATGTTTAAGGATTTTTAAATCTAAATGGTTATTTATTACAGCTTTAACTATTTCTCTCAATTTTTTTGCTTTTCTTACTTTTTGTTTTTCGAAAAGAAAGAAACTAGGAATGAAGGGTGTGGAAGAATACATGTTAAAGTGCACACATTGTATCCATATGATTATAGAGAGATCTTCTTTGGCTAGGGAAGAATACCTAAAAATAAGAAAACACTACCAAAAAAGTTTTTTATTAGACAATTAATTGGGTGGATTGCCTAGCTTGAGATAGATCCTAGAAGTGAAAGCTTTCTAGGAGGATATCAATCCACCTTCTTCAAAACACTTAAGTTGGAATGATAAAAGTAGATTTTACATAAAAACAATGAATAAATGATACTAAAATAGCAAATAACTAAATTCAATACAATAAAGTTAAATTCTTTGCAAAAGATAACTAAATGAATGCAATAGTTTAATTAATACTAATGTTAAAAATTGGTAAAGGTTATGGTTTTGATTTGAAAAAGTGGTGAGGGTCAAAAGGATTGTTTTGTTGGAATGGGTAGATGGTCAAGGATAAAATTATATAAAGGGATGAATAAATAAATGAGGCAAATAAGTAAATATGGCAAAGGAAAAAGAAAGGAAAGATGGCAAAGAGGGAAAAGAGGTATATGAGGAAAAGAGGTGAATAGGATAAAGGGGAAAAATGAAATGAAAATAGCCAAAGACACTAAATAGGATGAATGGGATGAAGAGGAAGATTTTTAGGGCTCAGGAGTATGGAGGTTAAGAAAAGATAAGGCCGAAGGGGAATAAAGAAAGAACTAAAATTACAAAACAAAGTAAATTACCTCAATGTTGTTGAAGTAGCTTGAAGATGTTGATGATGGTTAAATGTTGACGAAGCTTGAAGCAATTTTGGTAGAGATTTATTGATTTGATAGTTTTTCCTCCAAGATTATGATGGCCTCCAATATGATGACCTCCTCTAAAAAATACCACAGCAATATGCTAAGAACAAAAGACTAACTTGCCACTTAACCTTGGGTGAAGGAGAGGGGGGTATTTATAGCATTTTTGTGTGAAAAAACATGCCAAAATAGAGGAATAGTGAAGAAATTTGAGTTTATCCAATTGGGATCATGATTTAGTCAAGGTGAGGTGGGTGAGGATTCCCATGTGGGTTGGTGACTCTCTGAGTTTAAATGGAAATCATGCACATGGGTTTGAATGAGGCTTAAAGACTTCTCCCCATCCTTCTTGCTTTAAAACAAGCACTTAAAGGGGTGGCACAGCAAATGTGGCACCATTGTCCATGTGGGGGATGAAAATTCCAAGGTGAGGTTGGTGGTGATTCCCATGTGGGTTGGAAAGTCTCCCATTTGGGTTGGTGAGTCTCCATTTGGGCTAAAAGGTCAAAAATGGGTGCCCTTTGTCTTTCCCAAAGCTTAAAAATGTAATTATCTCTTTTTGAAGTCTAATTTCATTTGGGAAGACAAAATACATGTTGAATAACGACCCTTTTAGGGTAAATTCACCACATTTTAAGGGGTGGGGCTTGTGATGCTTGAATGAGGTCATCAAGTACTTTGGGAAGGGTCCCAGGTGGGGTATGATGTCCCATATCAAGCCACATCAATTCTAAGCCACGTCACTTACCATATCACCTCCAAATCACATGCCATATTACTTTCCATGTCTCATGAATAGTGATAGTGGGTCCCATAGTGAATAATGATGGTAAATAGTACTTCTAAATAGTACTTTCAAATAGTGATTTTGAATGATTTTGTGACTAGGAGAATAGTTATTTAATTGGGTTAAAGGGGTTTTATAAAGGTTTAAAAATTTTTAGGGGATCTCAAGGTATTTAATAATTGAAAACTAAAAATGTGTAATTTTTTGGTATCTACATTTTACCCCTTTTTATTATGCAGCTTTGAATTAACAAGATGCAAAACAAAAACAAATAGCTTGGTTGAAGGTCAAGATACCCCAAGTATGGGAGGAGGTGTTCCCCCTCAAATATAAATTTGATTAGGAAAGGTCAAATCAGGTGTGGGTTTAATAATTAATTAATAGGGAGGCATTAGGCGGTGCCACAAAGTAGTTAGGGCCAATGGGTTCACAAAATACGACTAAGCACAATAGTCAATATTATGTAGAGAATAAAAGTACCAATGTTGATAACAAAAAGGTTAGGATATAAGATAAATGATAAGGTAATTGGTCCCCAATGTTGGTCATAGTTGATCGGGTTAGTCTTATCAAGGTTCCTAGACAGGGTTAGTGTTGACTCAGGTATCCAAGGTAAGAAGTGATCTTGAGAAAACATAAATGGTCTAGTTTTTCATGAGGTAGTGCAAACATTTAAAAGTTTAACATGGTAACATTGGTCATTGTGATCAAAATTTATTGAAAAAAACATTAATGTTCTGGGTCAAAAGCAACTGATGTCAAGGTAGACATGGAAATAGTGTGGGTGGATTGGGTATGGGTTGGAAGGGGATGGCTGAGCTGATTCCAGATGCACATGACAAGTGGACACTAGATACATAATTCCATGGATAGTAATCCAAAAATAACATCAGGCTAAATGTAGTTCCTTTGAGGTGAAGGGTATTGGTTAACTTGGTTGTCCCAAATGGCAATCAAATAGTTTCTAATGGGTGTGGTAGAAATGGTGGATGAGGTGACCTAAGATGAAATTAGATGATTGAGTCAACTATGTAAAATGAATATATAGCCATGGATAATTAGATTGAAGTGTGAAGTTTATTTTACCATCGTAAAGAAAAAGAAAGGTAGAAATATGCAGTACCAAGATTTGGAAAATCTAAAACTACTCAAATTATCATGGTGATATGATGGGTTCTTTCATCACCATATAAATAAGCCAACATTATGCACATTCCATAACAATGTCATTAACAGGGTATGGAAGGTTACTATTCAATAGTTCAGGGAAGCAAAGTAGTAGAGTGGGTAAATGAGAAGTGGTAAAGATGTGAACCCTTGACCCTTAAGGTAGTGGGGGGCCCAAAATAAGTAAGCAATGAGATTTTGAGGGATTTCAGAGAAAGATGTTGAGTGGTTTTGGAATATGGAGTGATGTGAATAATAATAACATTAATTAATTGAGGGAGCAGGTTATGGATTGTGGTTAAAGAGTAAGGTGATTGTAAGGTGTAAGAAGATGTAGTCTGAAAGGGAGAATCAAGGAAAATTATTGGTTGGAAGGTTAGGGCATGTAAAAGGATGTAGATGTCATCCCCACATGGGTATCCCAAATATTCCATTTGAAGGTGGTTGTAGTTTTGATTCTAACATCTTTGAAGGTCAAAGTAAAAGGGGTTTAAAATAGGCAAGATCAGAAGAGGTGGGGAAGGAATTTTCATCCCAATGGCTGAATGATGCTCAGGTTTGCTAGTTGGTAGTATGAGCCTATGATCTTGGATAATTATGTTATAGAGCCATAGGATTGGTATATATCTTTTAGTAAAAAAAAATCGAGTGGAAGACCTTGGAGGCCATAACATGCTCAAAATGGGAAAAGGGTTGAAAAGGAAAAAAGTGATAGGGAGGGTGAAGGGAGTAATTAGAGAGGGACAAAAAAGAGAGTCTAAAATAACATATAGAGGCATTAAAAGAAAAAAGGATGCTCCTAAAGTGAGGAAATTGACAAGATTTTGTGAATTAAGGCAAGGGCATGGAGGATACAAGGAAGCAGACAAGGAGATGTACGCAGAAGCATTACAACTAGTTATCGCACTCAAAAGAGGTGGAGGTGAAATTGGAGAACATAAGGGAGATCCAAAAAGGAATGAGGTAAATGTGGACCAAGATATGGATGAAGAGAAAAAAATGAGGTCATAGATAAAGACAAAGGTAGAGAAGGATGTAAGAAGCCAAGAATGGTCATATAGGTTGGGAAGAACAAAGAAGGGCATCAAGGGAGATGAAAAAAATGAAATGAAATAGAGAAAAAGAAAAGAAAAATAAAAGGTAGAATATTTGGGGTGAGAGACGCACTAAAGAATGATAGATTGGAGAATTGAAAAGGATGGGGAGAGAAGTGTAACAATAATGAAGGGTAAGGGGAGAATGAGGGATATGGTCAACCATGAAAGGTTTGAAAACAACTCTAAAAAAGACAAAAGAGAAAATAGTTTGGTGATGAAAATGAAAAACAAGGAAATAAATGGAAGAAAAGGAAACATGAGGAAAAAATTAGTGAAATGAGGACACAAAGAGGATGATGGGAAAGGGAAGAAGCAATTGGTATCTTGACCAAGTAAGCATGGGTGATGATATGCAAGGAGAAGAATAACAAAGCAAAGAATATGGTGGTTTTGGAGATGAGAATGGGATGGAAAATGGGAAAGGGGTGAAGAATGAGGGTAAGCAGAGGATGGGTAGACAAGAAGGTGAAAGAGAATCTAGGTGTTAATCAACTTGTTAAAAGAGATTGACAAGCTAAAAGGGTGATTAGAAGAGATTGACAAAAATGGTGAGGTGGTTAAGAAATAGGGGGACACAATGAAAGGAAGTGAGATGAAACTAAGGGATGAAGATCAGAGATGATAAGGACAAAAAAAGAAAATGGAAGCAAGGATACAAATCATGGATACTCACATAGATGCAAAATATAAGTGAGTACCAAGATGGAAGGAGGAAAAGGGGAATGTAAAAAGGTCCATAGGAAAAAAGAGATAAATAGAAAAGGGCAATTATGGAAGGCTTCTCAAAGGATAAATACCCAAGGAGAAACTAGTTGTGGAGGAAAAAGTGGAAGATAAAAAGGATATAAAAAAGCAAATAGGAAGAATATAAAATGGGTATGGTGGGAAGAGTGGTAGAATGGTAAAGAGTGGTGGTACATGCAAAGAAAAAGTGCAGCAATAGAAAAAGAAAGAAAGAAAGCTTTCAAGATGCATAGTATGATGTGGAATAGGTGAGGAAAAGAGAGTGATAAAGGTGGTATGACAAATAGCCAAGGGGGAGGGGAGATGATGAGGATGAAGAAAGAAGTTGAAGGGGATAAAGATAAAGGTTGGTAATAAGGTGAAAGAGAGGCAAACAATGCAAAAGGTGGGTGTGGAAGTGGGCCATGAAGCATGCACAAGGAAAGATGATAGGGAGCAAAGGTGCCAGTGAAAGTGAATGGAGTAGATTGGTAAATAGTTATGACAATGATCACACATTTAGTAGGATGAGAGATACAAATGGGCAAGGTAAGATAAATTAGAATGGAACACAATGTTAAGTACCACAAATAATATTTACTAGAGCTAATCCAAAGAAGAGGTGCTTTTATGAAGAGGTTGCACCTTCTAGAATTATGTGAGGGTAGGAGTTTGGAGATAGTGTCTACCACTACGAGATGAGTTTTAGGAGGTGGGGGTCTATCCGGATCTACAGAGTCACTGTGGCCAAGGTTCACCACTGCTATGAGCCAAGTTTTAAGAGTAGTAGTGAAGTGATGACCCGAAAAGAATTTTTTTGATGGTCAAGGAGATTCTACAAGTAAGGAAGTTGGAATCATGGTGAGCAATAGAGGATGGACCTTTCCTGACCCAAGAGCTGCATGGGTAGGCTAGAAAAATGGTGGCCATATCTACATCATGTACCCTAGTTGCTTGGAACCAAAGATGTGGGGTCCCATTTAGAATAGGCCCTGGTGTTAAATACCTATGTGGTTTAGGATATTAGTGATATAATTGGATCAGAAAATCATTCCCTTACTATGGATGGAATCTTATCTGGTATAAAATAAAAGACTACCATGTTTGAGCAGACACTACTAATGGTTGGGGTCTGATGTTTAGAGCTTGTGGCAATGGGATGATAGGAATAGGAGGGTAATGTGTTGGATATTATTGGTTGAATGTTATTATGCTTGAGGTTGTGTGGATACTTATGAATGTTATGGTTATGGTTATGATTGGTATGGTTATGGTTGTTGTAATCTCACTTAATGTAAAAGAAATGACCATGTTTGTTGAAATTTTGGATGGTACAAGTCATGGTGAAAACATCAACCATGCACATTAAGATAAGAATAGGGCTTGATGATTTATTTTTGACAAGGACTAAAAATAGACCTGAAGTGAGATTAGCATAATGAATATAAGCCCTTCAAATGCTATGCATGAGTGGTCGTTAGTTGATAAAAAAGGTTTCTTTATCAATGGGTGTCAAGTAAGCTCTAAATCCCTTGATTTATAGATAGTCAAAAGGGAAGATGGGTTATAGGTGGTGTGAAGGGTAATAGGTGATATGTATGATAACCTTATGTGAATTAGTTTTCCCCTTCTATTGGTGGCCTAAGAATGGTAATAGACAAGTCTATGTCATATGCTAGATGTAGATTGATCAATACGAGAAGTCTACATGTGAAATTTGATTGCAGTCATATATTTTTTTTGTAGTAGTGGGTCTTTTGCTTTATTATTTTATATAGGAATTTGATCAATGTGGGAAGCTTCCATAAAATTGCTCTACTTTTGAAAAAGTCAACTCAGCCATATTTCAAGGGATTGGTCTAAGCTTATTGGCTTTGTTTTAATGTTCTTGATAGTTGTCCTTCAAGGGAGTATTCTACCTTACATGTGGAAATTTTTATTTTGTTTTTGGGTAGCTATCCTTTAAGGGAGCAGTTTGTAATGCTTAAGATATTGACCCAATTAATTTTTATAAGATGAATGTGTTTAGATGTGGACTAGTCTAATTAGGTTTAGGGGTTTATCTTTATGAGGGCAAAACTTTACATAAGAAGGTCAATGATATGTGAAAGGGTGTGGTTTTGAGAGACAATGACCATGGGATTCTATCATGTTAGAGATGAAAAGTATCTATGAGAACCATGCTATGGGTAGAGCCATGGTACCCATATTTAGGATTAGGCTATGACCATGATGGTTAATCATCTAGTTCTATGTTGTAATCAATTGCCCTCAAAAGGGGAGGAGGAAGGTGTGTGAAGTTTAAACTCTCATAATCAAGGGATGAGCTTTAGTCAGACAAATAGGTGAGCTTGATCCTTCTTTAATAGAAAAATAGATGTAGATGTGATGCATTAAGAGGCTCAAGTTTTGGTTTACCTTTGAGAGAGAATAAATGATAAGATCCTGATCCATACTTATGGGTGATGATTAGGGTCCAAGCCAATTGAAATAAAACTTGCCTCATTTACTCCTCACTATGTTGTTCACATGTTGGTTTTATTTTAGGATGAGATCTCTGATATTGAATTCCCATTTTTTGAGGTGCTTGTTATAAGCATGTGTGATATTCTCTTGATATATATAGAGGTGGGTGAGAGATACTAAATGATGCCATTAAATAGCTCAAGTTGATCTAAATGATGCTAATGAAAATCTTCTTTAGAAATGAGTTCCTTCAGAGATATGCAAAGAGAGGGGATTTGGACTTTAAGAGGCAAGACTACCTATGTTCTAAAGACTAGAGAGAAAGGGGTAGCACCAGTGGAGGTTTGAATTCTAGTAATAGGCTCATAAGGTGAATGGGATGTGCAAGTGCCAATCCTGACTTGAAACACTGACAACTTTGGTTAATATTTTAGTGAGGGTTTTATTAGAGGCTTCCACTTGTCCATTTGCTTCTGGTCAGTAAGGTGAGGAAAAACTTAAATCAATTCCAAATGTATCACATAAACCTTAAACTTGATTATTCTTGAAGTCTTTGCAATTATCAGTGGTGATCTTATGAGGAACACCAAAGTGATAGATGATATGGTAGTTGATAAAGTTGACAAGTTGAAAGTTTGGTCATACCAAATGTTGAATGGGGATTCCTCTACATTAAAATTGGTAGGGAGGTCAGATTGGACATAAGAGGGTGTGGTAAAATGATGAATAGTGATAAATATTTTGGAATTGGAAGGCTAAGCAGGGATATGAGAAGCAAAGTAGGCCATTATATCCACAAATTTATTAGTAGATTAGGGAATGGATTGGACTAGGTAATAATCAAATGATTTTAAGATTTTATCAAATAAAAGATTATATTTTAGCAAGACATCATTCTTACATTGATAGGATTCATTGACCTAGTTGATCACAAGCTGAGAATTACCAAAGACATGGATTTTCTTAATTCCTAAGCTTTGTGCAGTTTAGAGACCTATCACTAGGGATTTCTACTCAACCATATTATTGGTGCATTCAAAGTCAAGTTTGAAGGAGAGAGGAAGGGGTTGACCATTGAGAGGAATGAGAATAACTCTGGAACCCCCTCCTTTTGGCATTTAGAAACATTAAATAACATAATCATTTGGTAGGTTATTTCATCTTCTTAAAAAAGTGTCATGATAGACTCATCCAAAAAGGCAAGAGGGGGTGGTTAGTTATTTTCTAGAAGAGCTTCGACCAGTTGATCGATAATGACCTAACCTTTAATCAAATTTTGTTGGAGGAATTTAAGGTCAAATCTAGCTAGAAGCATGAGCCACTTAGCCTTACACTAATTTTGGTATGGTTTAGAGTACATGTATTTGAGTAGCTCAGTATTAGTGATGGCATAGGTTTTATGGTTAAGAAGTTAGTGGCAGAGTTTGGTGGCCATGAAGGTCAATGCTAAGAAGAGTTTTTGGGTTTGTTTATACTAAGTTTTTTATTCTACAAGCATATGGCTAATTATTATATAGCTTCCTCTTTGTGTTGTTCATCTCGATGTGCTAACATTGCCCTTAGGGAATGGTTGGTGGTAGAGATATATAGGTAAAAGGGGTGGCAATCCTTTGGAGGGGTGAGGATAGGTGGTGGAAAAAGGTATTATTTGAGTGAATCAAAGGCTTTTGTATAATCACTACTCCATTTGAAAGAGACATCCTTCTTTAGAAGGTGATGAAAAGGTTGGCACTGGACTGAAAGTTAGGAAATGAAATGGTGAATGGAATGAAGTTTTCCTTGAAGCCTGCAACGCTGTTTAAGGTTGGTTGGAGGAGGCATGTCAAAAATTATTCTAACTTTAGTAGGGTCTACTTCAATTCTGTGAAGAGAGATGATGAAGCCAAGAAGCTTTCCTGAAAGTACCCCAAAAATGCAGTTTTTGGGATTTAAGCAAACATTATAATGGATGAGGCATTCAAATACGATCATAATAATAGTCAAGTGATCTTTTCAGAATTTGGATTTCCTGACAAGGTCATCCACATAGTCTTCTATGATCTTATAGATGATATCATGGAAATTATAAGTCATGGCATGTTGGTAGGTTGCACCAAAACTCTTTAACCTAAAAGGCATGAATCTATAGCAGAAAGTTCCCTAAGGGGTCATAAAGGCAGTTTTATGTTGATCTTCAAGAGAAATCAAGATCTGATTATAGCCCAAAAACTCATCCATGAGAGATAACATCTCATGGCTAGATGTAAGATCAATAAACTAGTTAATGCTAAGTAGGGGGAGTCATCTTTGGGGCAAGTGAGGTTAAGGTCATGAAAGTCCACACAAATGCATAAACCCCAGTTTACTTTCGTGATAAGTATGATGTTTGAGACCCATTGGGGGTAGTTAATGGCTTGAATGAAGTTTGTAGATAGGAGATACTAAATCTCTTCTTTGATGAGAATGGCTATGCGAGGATGCATGCATCAAAGTTTTTATTTGATAGGCTTAGCATCAAGGTGAGTGACTATGTTATGGATAGTCAATCCCAGACATATCATTGTAAGACCAAGCCAAGGATATGCTACAATCGTGGAGGAAAGAGGAGAAATCTTGAAGTTCTTTTGTATTCAATGATTGGCCTAATTTGATAATGTGAGGGTTTTCTAGAGTACCCAAGATTATATCAATTATATATTCATTCAACATTATCAGGGCCTCAAGAGGAAGGGATTTGTGGATAAAAGACTCCCCCACACCTAGGTGGGTAAGAATGGAATCATCATATTGATTTTGGATGGTGTTGATGGTGTTAGAATCATTATTTACCATTTTAGTATATATGAGTGGAAGGACCTTGGTTTGGCCACTCTTTTAGAAGATGAGAGGGCCCAAACTTACAATATTGATTAAAAAAAATTAGGAGGGATGATATTAGGGTCTTCAAGTGGAGAAAGTGATTGGGTTGGCAAAGATGGGATACCTTCTTCTATGGTGGAAATGGGTTTGGGTGAATTGGTGGATTCTTGAGGTGGTTCATACCCAAGGCCAAATGACTCATGAGGTTGAAAAGTTTTGAAATGGGGTAACTCATGAGGCCCTTGTTCATAGTGACTAAGGCCAAATCCTTTCCAAGCACATATATGAAGATAAAACTTAGTGAACTCTAGTTTACTAAGATAGGAAAAGTTAGAGGTAAATGGTTGGATAGATGATGTAGTGGTAGGGGCTGAAAGTTGCTGATCAAGTCCTCCATAAATGAAATTTTTCTGATGGTTAGGGAGACCAATGGGGATGATAGTTCTAATGTTAGGGTCATAAGAAGATTCATGTCTAATATTCCCATATTCTTGGGAGGTAAGGAAGGCATCTAAGGCTAAGAGTCTATATTCCACAAAATAAAGATGTTGGAATGTGGTTGTCATAGGGTCTTCTACAGGAATTTGGAAAGAGGGGATAGATGAGCTAGTGCAAGCTTCATCAACAGTAGGTGTGGAAATGTTATGGGTTTTGTCTGGTGAGGTTGTGTTATTGGTAGATGGTTGTGCAATGGATAAAGGAGGAAGAAGGACATCATTGGGCTGATATGTCATAATGAAAGATGTAAAAGGACTAGGGTCAGCTTGGATAGTCACAACTTACCCTTCATGTTCAAATTAGACACATCGATGTAGGGTGGAAGGGTCACAACTCATGGCATAAATCTAAGGGAGTCCAAGTAAAATGTTGTATTGAAACTCTCCCTCTATAACATAAAAGAGTTTAGGAATACTAAGAGGTCCTACACAAATGTGGAGGACAATTGTGCCCAAGGTGGTATCTATAGTATCATTGAAATAATGGAGAACTATTGAGCTTTTAGACATGATGTTTTAGGTAACTATAGTTGGTCATAAGAATAAGAGGAGATAATATTGATGCTAGCTCCCCCATCAATCATCACCCTTTTTATGTGGATTTGATTGATATATGCCATAATAAAGAAAGGGGTATCAAGATCCTCTGAATGAATAAAAAGTATTTCTAAATTTTTGAAGGTGACAGGGTTAGAAGTCTGAAGGGTACCAACAAAAGAGGCTAGAGGCTGAGGATCATCAGGTTAGACCTCGATGGACTATAGATCCTCTATGAGTACTTAAAGATGATGGGGGGAGGTAGAGATTAGCTCATACAAGCTCATCTTTATTTGAGTTTGATGAAGTTTCCTGAGGATAGCTTTTCAGATGGATATTGCATATGGGTTAGGGTATGGAGGGTTAGATGGAGAGGCACCTAAGATAGACACCTTGGATTTGTTTGAAGATGGAGAAGGTTGGGTATTATTATCTTGGGATTTCAATGAGGGATAAGTCCAAGGAATGGATGCCTTAGTCTTCCCTTTATCCTTTTTTTGGGCCCAAGATCGGTTAACCATGTGAATAGTGTGGATAAGGGGGTTCTCTAGGTTGGATGGCTATTTTAGTTCCTCCTCTTCACTTTTGGGTGAGACCAAAGATCAGATGGGTTGAGTAGGTGGTTGGATTGTCAATGGGGATGAAGGAAGTTTATTTGATAATAGATCATCATCTTCATACAAGTTTTGAACCAACATTTAGAGAGATTTATCATTCTTGGTGTCATGTCCTAGTGCCCTATGATATGCACATATCAAGTTATCATTAAACCAAGAGGGTTTGGTATGTGAAGGGTCAAAGGGTTTGATGGGGTAAGCTCAAGGAATAAGTTTAAAATAACCATTAGAGGATGGTCAAGTAAGATTTAGCTAAAGGTGGTAAAGGTTTAGTTGTTTTTATTTTGGGTGTTGAATTAGAAGGTTGTGGGGACATGGGTTTGGTGATTGGTGTCTTGGGTAAAGTGGTATACTTGGTTGATGGTTTTGGTTTTGGTAAGGTGGTTAGTGAGCTAGAGGTAAATGATGGTAAGGTAGGTAACTTAGGGATTATTGGTGTAGTGGGGAAAGGTGATTTAGAGAGTAAGTAAGAAGGTGTGAGCAATAAAGGTGGTGGGATTTTGGTAAAAATGGTGGATTTTGTGTTTAAGGTAGAGGGATGGGGACCCAAAATGGAGGGTAAGGTTAAGGGAGGTAAAATCTAAGGTTTTGGGCCCTTTGGTAATTTTACCTCTTTAGTTGTTTTAGTTATTGGTTTTTGAGCGGATTTGGTCACTTAAGTTATCTTGGTGGGTTTAGGTGTTTGAGGGTCAATCAATTTGGAATGGGTTTTGGTTGGATGGGTAGAGGTTTTAGTTGGTTTCAAGGGGATAGGTTGGTCTATGAAAGAAGGGGTTAGAAGTTTTAGTTTGGTTCCCTTACCTTTATCTTGACCTTTGATAGAAGGTTTTGTAATTAGAGGTTAGGTAGATGGATTCATCTTCTCTTGTCAAATAGCTTCCAAAGAGGGGGTGGATGGTTCTGAGATAGGGGAGGTAAGTGTGGCATCCTCCAATGGAGGTGTGGATATGGTTGCTTCCTTTGTTTGGGTGTCTAAAGGAATAGAAGGCATTTTTTTTCTTCCAATAGGGGAATGGGGAAAGAAGTGGTTGAGGTAACATTTTCTTCATCAATGGGTTCACTAGGAATCACATTAATAGTATGTGCCTAATGAGATGATTCAGGTTTATTTTCATGATGAGGGGTAAAAAGAGCATGATTAGGGAAAGGTTTATGGAATATGTTGAGGGCATGGTTTGGTGGTGCATTAATATTGTCTAATGTGAGCTCCCCCTTCTCAATGAGGAATTGGATAAGGTATTTAAAGGTATTACACCTATTGATGCCATGCCCTATGACTCAATGAAAAGCACAATGGTAATTCTCATTAAACCAACCAGGCATAGGGTGAGAAGTATCAAATTATTGGGGTGGTTTAATTGGTAAAAGTTGGATGGTTTTGGATTTTAGTAACTTTTACAAAATGGAAGGATAAGGCTCCCCAAGTGGATTTAATGGATTATGGTTATTCCAAGTTTGGTTCCTTTGGTTTTGATTTGGATAATTGAAAGGGTCGAAGGCTTGGTTCCTTGGGTTCTATCCAATGTGACCTCCCCCTTGTTAATGAGGGATTGGACAAGGTTTTTAAAGGTATTACACCTATTGATGTCATGTCTTATGACTCGGTGAAAAGTGCAATGGTCATTCTCATTATATTAACTAGGCACAGGGTGAGAAGTATCAAATTATTGGGGTGGTTTAATTGGTAGAAGTTGGATGATTTTGGCCTGTAGTAAATTTTACAAAATGGAAGGATAAGGCTCCCTAAGTGGATTTAATTTCTTATGGTTATTCCAAGTTTGGTTCCTTTGGTTTCGATTTGGATAGTTGAAAGGGTCGAAGGCTTGGTTATATCTAATGTGAGCTCCCCCTTGTGAATGAGGGATTGGACAAGGTATTTAAAGGTATTACACCTATTGATGTCATGTCCTATGACTCAGTGAAAAGTGCAATGGTCATTCTCATTATACCAACCAGGCATGGGGTGAGAAGTATCAAATTATTGGGGTGGTTTAATTGTCAAAAGTTGGATGATTTTGGATTTTAGTAATTTTTCCAAAATGGAAGGATAAGGCTCCCCAAGTGGATTTAATTTATTATAGTTATTCCAAGTTTGGTTCCTTTGGTTTTGGTTTGGATAGTTGAAAGGGTCAAAGGCTTGGCTCCTTGGGTTTCTTTGGTTGGTAGATGGTAGAGGTGCGGATTTGAGGACAATAGCATTGGCAGTGGCTTTACTCTTGGAATTGGTATTGGTTGTGTTGTTTAGTTTAGAAGGAGAGGGCTTATTGGTTTTTTAATTTGGATTTTTGTTCTTCAACTTTAATCTTCCCTCATCAATGTCTTTGTTCTCTAGTTTATAAGCCATGGTAAAAGCTTCACCGAATGTCTGTAAGCTTTGGACATGCAATGTGGATGAGATGTGTTTTGTGCATGCCCAGGCAAAGAGTTTTATAAGCTCAGGTTGAGGCAATTAAAAGGAAAATTGGTTGATTAGGCTCCTCTAATGAGCCATGAAATTAGAAATAAAATCATCTTTGAATTTTTGATTGGAGTAGAGGTCAGTAATATAAACTTTATTGTATATATTGATTGAGAAGTGATACAAAAAAATTTGGGCTAATTGGGAGAAGGAGAAGATGGAATGTTTTGGGATGACACTGTACCAATCTAATCATGGTCCAGATAAGGACATAGGAAAGCTACAGAGAAGAGAGTCATCATGGGAAATCAAGTAACATGCATGCCTAAATGCTCTTAAATGTTTTTGGGGGTCCTCCTTGATTTGAAATTTAGAGAACTTTGGAAATTCCCATTGTAGAGGATATGGTCAGAGAGGGACAGATGGATGGATGGGTTCATTGAAAATTTGGTCATAAGAGATAAGGTTATGTTATCCCAAGATGGATGACTCAAGGGTAGTCATCTTCTCCATTAGCATCTTGACCAAGTCCATTTGGGTTTGTTGGATTGGATAGGTATATGACACATTTTTTGGGGGTTGGGTGACATGGGAATAACTAGTGGATGGTTGGGATGACATTAGGTGTGTGTGTGAGGTCACGTAAGGTTGCATGGAAGGTGAAGGTATGTATACTTGTGTGTTATGAATATATTGATAAGATGGCATGGGTAAGTGTTGAAAGTTTGAGGTTGGGGGGTTTATGTGTGGCATTGAAGTGATTAGTGGGTTAGTTGGTTGAAGGTGGGTAGTGACCAAAGTGCTCATAGGGGGAAACATTTGTGGTATGGAGAGCACTAGATTTTGAGATTGGGTTGTGGCTGAGGTATTGGTTACTACCAAAGGGAGGATGGAAGCAAGAGTGGAGAATAATGCCATAGTGGGTGGGGTGTAGGTGACTAAGGGTAGGGTTGAACCCACTTGGGGTGTGATAAAAGGTGTTTAGTTTGGGGATGAAAGGTTGGTTTGGGTTTGGGTGGATGGGATATTTGAAGAGGTGTGGGTCAAAAATGGTTGGGTTGAAGTGGTACCCACTATAAGGTGGCGTGGCATGCCAAGAGGGGGTTCAATAGAGGAAACCAAAGCAAAAGGGGTGTGATGTGGCATGGTATTGAGGTAGTGATATAAATCCACTTGATTATTATCAAGGAAGGAAGCAAAGTTAGGGTCTCCTTCAGATATGATTGGGACCCTAGAAGGAGAGGGAGGAGGGGAACTCTAAATGTTTGAGGTATATTCCATAGGTGTAAAAGAAGATGGGGTCTGATTAACTTGATTTTTGATTTGTTGTTTGGTAGTGACCATATGAGAAGACAAGGAATGAAAAGATGAAGCTCTTAACTCAAACAAGAAGAAACCAAAAAGATTTCAAAGCAACCAACACAAATACTAGAAATGTGTTTAGCCTAGGATTACTTTTAAATCACTTTTGTTTTATGCCTTAAAGAGTGTGGAGGGGAATTTGGTTTGATATAGGTACTAAAAATGCAAGCTGTAGTTGGTTTTAGGTTGTTTAGGCACTCAAAAAAAAGATCTATGTTGATTTTTAGTGCATGGCTTGGTATTGGGGTCTACACCCTCACTTTACAATCTCGTAGCGATAAGGGTGATGGGTTCTTAGCCAGGATATATTGAGTCCAGAGTTTATACTCAACTAGACAGTTGAGTTGGTTCTCCCCTTGGTGGTGAAATCCAAGTGGGATAGCCATGAGGGGGTAAGGTTGCCGCTAGGTGATGAAATCCCAATCCGTCCTTGTCTCAAGTATTTTTTTGTTGTGTTGATTATTCAGTGGTTTGAATTAGTGTGTGAAGACAAGTGAAATCTATGATAAAATTACTATTCCTCCTAGTTACTAGAGGAACTAATATCAGCAAGTAATTCAATGGATGGAAAGTGTTTGTTTTAAACCCAAAATAAAATTTTAGATTTATTTAAATGCATACAAAATCTATAAATGCAATCTAAATGAAAGATGAAAATGCAAGTCCTAATCCTAGGATGATTGTTCTTTTTATTTCTTCTAAATATGTAAGGAAAATAAACTATAAGTTTTCTAAAAATGCAACTAAAGCTTGTGTTTTTTTTAATTAAGTAAGAAAAAAGCTTAATTTTCCTAGAATGCAACTAAATGAATTTAACTAATGAATTTATAAATTTCCTACAACATATATGAACCAAAGAAAATGCAAGGGTCCCACCAAGCATGCCAAAATGTTTCTCTCAATTTTTTGCTTTTCTTACTTTTTTATTTTTTGAAAAGAAAAAAAACTAGGAATGAAGGGTGTGGAAGAATACCTATTAAAGTGTGTGCATTGAATCTAGATGATTATGGAGAACTCTTATTTGGCTAGGGAAGAATACCTAAAAATAAGAAAACACTACCACAAAAACTTATTTTTTAGACAAGTAGTTGGGTGGATTGCTTAGCATGAGCTAGACCCTAGAAGCGAAAGCTTTCTAGGAGGCTGTCAATCGACCTTCTTCAAAACACTTAAGTTAGAAATAAATAGATTTTGCATAAAAATAGAAAACAAATTATGCTAAAATAGAAAATAACTAAATTGATACAATAAAGTTAAATGCTTTGCAAAAGATAACCAAATGAATGCAATAGTTTAATTAATACTAATGCTAAAAATTGGTAAAGGTTATGGTTTTGGTTTGGTAAAGTGGTCAGGGTCAAAAGGATTATTTTTTTGTTTTGGGTAGATGGTCAAGGCTGAAAGTATACAAAGGGATGAATATATAAATGTGGCAAATAAATAAATATGGCAAAGGAAAAAGAAAGGTAAAGATGGCAAAGAGGGAAAAGAGGTAAATGAGGCAAAGAGGTGAATGGGATAAAGGAGGAAAATGAAATGGAAATAGCCAAAGAGATTAAATGGGATGAAGAGGAAGAGTTTAATGGATCAAGAGTATGGAGGTTAAGAAAATAGAAGGCCAAAGGGGAATAAATAAATAATTATAATTACAAAACAAAGTAAATTACCTCAATGTTGTTAAAGTGGCTTGAAGATGTTGATGATGGTTAAATGTTGATGAAGCTTGAAGAAATTTTGGCAGAAATTCATTGCTTTGATATTTTCTCCTATAATATGATGATGACCTCCAATATGATGACCTCCTCCAAAAAAACCTGCAACAATATTCTAAGAACAAAAGATTAACTTGCCACTTAACCTTAGGTGAAGGAGAGGGGTTATTTATAGAATTTTTGTGTGAAGAAACATGCCAAAATAGAGGAATAGTGAAGAAGAAAATAGAATTTATTTAAGTGGTAACATGATTTATTCAAGGTGAGGTGGGTGAGGATTCTCATGTGGTTTTTTAAGTCTCTAAGTTTGAATGGAAATCATGCACATGGGTTTGAATGAGGCTTAAAGACTTCTCCCCATCCTTTTTTGCTTTCACACAAGCACTTAAAGGGTGTCACACTAAATGTGGCACCATTTTCCATGTGGGGGATGAAAATTCCAAGGTGATGTTGGTGTATATTCCCATGTGGGTTAGAAAGTCTCCCATTTGGGTTTGTGAGCCTCCATTTAGGCTAAAATGTCAGAAATGGGTAGCCTTTGTCTTTCCCAAAGTCTTAAAGAGGTAGGTATATCTTTTTAAAGTCTAATTTCATTATGGAAGACAAAATACATATTGAATAATGACCCCTTAATGGGAAATTCACCACATTTGAAGGGGGGCCTTGTGATGCTTGAATGAGGTCATCAAGCACTTTGGGAAAGGTCCCAAGTGGGGTATTATGTCCCACATCAAGACACATCAATTGTAAGCCACGTGACTTGCCATATCACATGACATGTTACTTACCATGTCATCATGAATAGTGACAGTGGGTCTGATATTGAATAGTGATGGTAAATAGTACTTTTGAATATTATTATCAAATAATGATTTTGAATTATATTTGTGAGTAAGAGAATAGTGATTTAATTGGGTTAAGGTGATTTTAGGAAGGTTTAATAAATTTTATGAGATCTCAAGGCATTTAGTCATAAAAAACTATAAATGTGCAATTTTTTGGTGTCTACATCAACTTGACGTCCCCATGAATGTCTCATTCTATAAATCTAACTTTGAAGCTTTATATCTTGAGATATCAAGATCATCAAGGCACAAAATTTATAGAGAATGATCTTGGAACAAATAAATTCATGTTCATACAATATTTTATCCTAAGAGGTTCCCTAGGTGGATTTATTAAATGTGCAATCAGATTGATTGGTTTGTTACTGCATGATGTGCTTGTGATGGTCTTGTTCTTCTACACTTTTGCAAGAAATTGTTATCTTTAAAAGGACCTAATGAACTTATAAGACTTTGTGTAACCCAATTCAGGCCTTTGAATGCTTAAAATTCCATGAGAACTTGTTGGTTCTTTTCACCTTATAATCTTAGATCTATTTCCAAGCTTATTTTCTAAAGATCAACAAATTTCACTTTAAGCTTGATTAAATTATTTCAAAAGATTTTCAAGCAATATATGATCTTTGGACCACTCATTCCATATATAAGCATGTTCATCTCATCCATTTAGGCAAAATCTTTGTATGTAGGCCAAAATTGGCTAACATTTACTTTCTTATTTAGTTTATAGTTCTAACTCTCATATAAATTTAATTGAGTAGAGTCTTATTTTCTCATGCCAAATGGATTTGTGATGGTTTATGGTTATTAATAAATAGTGTTCAATTATTATAATAACATCCTCACTATATTACATCCAATTTTGCTCCACTCAACTCACCTTTAACCCAAGTTATTAGTTATTTAGTTGTAGTTTCATCATTGTTTTTTCATATTTTATTTACCATTGAGCATGTGGCTTTTATTATGGATTGTAAGTTGATTTTTTTTTTAATAGTTATCAAGGATCCTTTTTTTCATGGTCAACTAATTGATATTAAAATTTATAACTTGCTTTAAAAAACTAATGAGGGAGTTATCCCTCTATTTATCTATCTTGGCCTGTAAGAAAGGGTTCAAAGATAACCGAAAGTGTATGTTTGTGCACTATTCTATTTATACCAACTAAACTTATCGTCTTAGTAATTTTATTACTTTTATATAAATACCACTTATTATTACATTATTCTCTTAGAGTTCAATATGCATATAATATCAATTTGGTTAGTAACACTAAACTAATAATAATATTGAAAAACATTCATATGGATTTAAAAATACTATGGCTATACACATCACATATCACTTCTCCTCAAAAGATAGATATGATAGGGTAGCAGGGTGAATGGATAATGACTAGGCACTCTAATGGTTTTTGGACCTTATTCAAGTAATTTCATAAAATAATGGTGTTGTTTTGTGTTAACATTGAAATATTTCTATCAAATCATAGTAATCATAAACACACAAGAAAAAATAAAAAATAAAATCATGTCAAAAGAAGACTAGTTATTAAAACCTATAGTTTACCCTTTTGTAAGTGATACTAAAGGTTTTAAAACTAGTTTTACTATCAAACAAAGTTTCAAAACATGTATACACAAAATTACCTTTGTTTTCATCAATAATACATTATCTCTCTCTCCTAGATGATACCATGCCTTTTCTAGGGGAACAAAATGGATTGCAATCACACACTCAACACAACTAAATGAGTGATTAAACTAGGTTAAGATGTCAAAGTAATATGATAATCATTATCAGCATAAACACTAAATCAATTTGTTAAATATATTCCTTATACAATATGATAATGAGGGATGAGGAGGGATTGATTAGGGATTATTAAGGATGAGAAGGGAATGATTAGGTATGATGAAAGATGATGAAGCCATTATTAAGAATGATGAGGGATGATGAGGGTCAATGAAGGAGTGATTAGAGATGATAAGGGATGGTGAGGGTAAATGAAAGAGTGATTAGTTACAATAAGGAATGAGGAGAGAGTGATGAGGTACTCGGAGGAAGTGATTAGGGATGAGTGAGAGATGATGAGGAAGTTAAATTAACACAAAGTAGCCATTTAATGTGTGTAGGTTATCAATTTGACCTATGCTTCTCCAATCATACCACTTTGGCTTAAGTTCAAAGTGATTAGTTTTCAAACTTAAATTTTGACAAACCTAAGACTCTTATAAATGTTAGCAAGTAGTCTAGAAGGTACAAAAACTTAAAAAATGACTATATGACTACCTAAAATAGACATCAATTATAAAATTTATGCCCTAAAATCCCTAGGTTTGATATTAAGACCTTAAAAATGCCTAAGTAAAATCCCTAGGTTTGATATTGAGACCTTGAAAATGCATAAGTACTTATCATTTTGAAAAACTATCTCCCACATCGTAAGGTGTGCAATTATGAGACCAATACTATCAAATGCAAAGTGATCCTAATTTCTTATATTTACTAAAATAAATTTAAATTATAATTTCACATTTATATTATCATATTTATTTACCAAACCATATTCACCTTCTTATATCTCTTTATTGCCTTTTGTATTCAATTTGAAAGTCATGCATGCACATTATAACATAACACATATGCATTCCTTTTGCATAGCACAAAAGACACACATGTCTCTTCCAAATTCATTTTTTATATGATAACATAAGACATATGTGTTATTGTCAATTTGAATTCAAATCCAATCCTTTTGGCTCATAAATGGCTTGGATTCTCAAGCTAAAGGTTTGGACCTATCAACACACAACTTAATTTAACTTCCTTAACCAAATACACTATGAATTTTTATGAGAAAATTCATAAAATTATTACCACAATGATGACACATTCTCCTCTTTCTAAATATATGATTTTTATAAAAAAAATTACTATTTTAAGGTTTCCATCTATATTGATTTCTAACTATAGCTTTTTTAGGCCACTACATGTCGTAAATATGCATGCCTATATACATTTGTGTATCTATTTTGAATTTATTTAAATACCAAAAAAATGGATACAAACTAGGCCTAATTATAAATGCATTAAAAAAAATAGTTTTCATTTTTTTGAGGTAGTTGTGGGGGGGGGGGGGGGGGGGGGCGGCGAGGGGGTGGCGCCGGGCGGGGTTTCGGTAGGGGCATGTACAATCAGCTATCCATTTTTTTGTTAGTTTTTAGGATCTATTTACTTGTAAAATTTAAAAAAAAAATTATTCACTAAAAAATTATAAAAAAAATATAGGTTATAAATTAGATGATATTATTTAAATATTCACCAAATAGTTTTAAACAATATTAAATTATACTAAAAAATAAAGGGCCACATGGCTAGCTATATACTTTGTTTTCCTTAAAAAACATGGGTTCTTATTCAAATTTTATATATTCTACCTAATTATACTTAACTATTTTTTAAAGAAAATAGTGTTTTAGATACTAGACTCAAAATTTTACAGTTCATGTTCTTACACCATCCTTTAATTTTGAGTCTATCGATCTCAAATTATCTATAGAAGTTTAGGCATCTCAATTTATAGGAAAAACATGTCTTATGGGTAGGCCCCTTTTTGTCCTCCAACTTTTGAACTTACCCCTATATCTTATCAATGAGTTAAACTTATTTTGTTGATTCAACTATTAGTTAACTTAGAATCTATTTTTATAATTATATATTTAATTAACTTAGTTTTTACGGTCTTAATTTAACACTAACTTGTCATTCAATTTTCTTGTAATTGGCTAGTTTTAGCTTTCCTATTAATAAAAGATTGTGCACAAGTGTGGCATAATAATTATTCTTGAAAAATATTTTTACATATTATTATCTCTAATTTTTAATTTAAAATATTCACAAATTAAAATCAACAATCTTAATAAGTTTAATTTTAAGTTATTCAATGCATATTTTATCATCAATCACACTTACAACACTACTATACTAATAACTAGTAATTATGAGTCAGATTGTGTGATATATAGTTTCATTTTCAAATTAAATAAGATCCAATTTTCACTCCCTCCAGACATTCTAAACCTTCAGTTGGTATCACATTCTTGTTCAATAAAGGTTTATAATGTTTTAAAGCCATTATTGAAAGAATCTTGGCTTTTGTGAATTTTGCTTCTATGAATGTTCTCATTTTCATAGGTGACAACTTTGATTATTAGAGAGATAAATTTAAGATAATACTTGTTTGGAATGAGGTTTGGGATAATTTTATCCATTGGTACACACCACCTATAGATTGGAATGATTTGAATCAAGATCAGAAAAGAACAAAAAAGGATGAAGAAAATATTGATGCATAAGATTTATTATATCATCATAATGCCATAGACCCAAGCATCTATCCAAGAATTTTTGGATGGAAAATTTTCCATAAGGCATGGAATACCTTAGAAACTTCATATCTAATATCTATTCAAGAGAAGAAAAAATCTATACTCTCAAAATAAATTTTTGAAATGTGAGAATATTAGTTAAGGGATAAAGATCAAGCTAACTTCATGGGTAGAATCAATATATATATATATATATATATATATATATATATATATATATATATATATATATATATATATATATATATATATATATATATATATATATATATATATTACTTTTGATTATTTCAAAAAACTAGGGAAATTTATAAAAGATTTCATGATACGAGAAACTAGAAATCAAGTTAATCAAGAGGATGAAGAGAAGGCATTTTAAGATGAATAAAGTGAGGAAAAAGAGCACTCAAATTATTGTCTTATATGTATTATGATATTAGAGGATATACATAATTTGTTTTATCTTGATTAAGGTTGATCAAATCACATGACAAGTCACAATGATAGTTTCAACAAGTTAGATAATTCCTTCAAAAGCTAAATGAAATATAAACTTAAGAATCACCACAAGTCAAGGTAAGATTGAAATAAAGAATGTTTATTTTTATACAAATCTGTATCTTAAGATTATTGATCACAATTTCATAGTATATAGTGATGAAAGTAAAGAATACAAGTTTTATAATTCTATTAGTAAATCCACAATTGTTTCTATAGATTGTAATTTTTTTGAAAATGATATGTATGTTAATTATAATCATATAACTAAAGAGGTAATAAGTGAATGTGATCAATCTCTTAAATTTTATTTTGAGGGATTACAAATTTATACACGTGTTTCTAGTTCAATGGAAAATAATACTAGCTCTTCACAAGAGATTAGTCATCGATCTTCGTCAACTCTAGGAAAGAAAAAAATATTTATTGAATTCACATCCAACCAATAAAACATTAGATAATAATTATGAGAGGATGATCACAAGGCTTAAATGAAATATAAACTTAAGAATCACCAAAATTCAAGGTAAGATTCAAATAAAGAATATTTATTTTCATACAAATCTGTATCTTAAGATTATTGATCACAATTTCATAGTATATAGTGATGAAAGTAAAGAATACAAGTTTTATAATTTTATTAGTAAATCCACAATTGTTTCTATGGATTGTAATTTTTTTGAAAATGATATGTATGTTGATTATAATCATATAACTAAAGATGTAATAAGTGAATGTGATCAACCTCTTTAATTTTATTTTTAAGGATTACAAATTTATACACATGTTTTTAGTTCAATGGAAAACAATACTAGCTCTTCATAAGAGATTAGTCATCCATCTTCATCAACTCTAGGAAAGAAAACAATATTTATTGAATTCACATCCAACCAATAAAACATTAGATAATAATTATGAGAGGATGATCATAAGGCTTAAACATTAAGAATTTAATTTTTTTAATGATGTTTATGAGGAAAATATTATGTTTGTATTGTCATCTATGGCTAGTAAACCTAGAAGGTATGTAGAAGCTAGTCAAAGAAAAGAGTCAGTTGATGTTATAAAAATTGAAATGTATTAATTTGAGAGGAATGATACATAAACTATTATTCAGCCTCCATGTGATAAAAATTTCATTATAAACAAGTGGATATACAAGACCAAAGTCAAGAGTGATGGTACAATTGACAAGCTAAAATCTAAACTAGTTGTAAAAAGGTTTGCACAAACATATGAGGTTGACTATAAGTAAACTTATACACTTTTGTCATATCAAGATACTATAACACTAATTTTTGTTGTATCTACTCATAAAATAAGTAAAAATCATCAAACAAATGTCAAAATTACATTCCTAGATGGAGTGATTGAGGAAGAAATATAAGTGGGGCAGCTACAACGTTTTTAGGTAAAAGGTAAATAATTTTGGGTATATAAGTTGAACACACTTTATGGGTTGAATCAAGATTTAATATATTATTAATAATTAAATTATAACTGGTTATTAGATAAATGATTTTTAATAATTCAAAATGCACCAACTCTTTACATATAAACATTGGGTTCTAATATTTAATATGTTTGTCTCTATGTAGATGGCTTGATTTTTATAGGTAGTAGTATGGAGATGTTGACTATATTCAAGGAAGTTATGAAATCATAATTTGAGATGACCGGTATTATACTTATTAAGTATATATTTTGGAAGTAATTTCATCAAAATAAATAATAAGTATTCATTTTTCAAAACAAATATGTTTAAGACATGTTGAATAAGTACAACATTCAAGATTATAAGCCTTTTGACACTCCAACTGTAAGTGGAGAAAATATAATGAGAGAGGATGGAATTACTTTATATGATTAAAATAATTTTATAATCATGGTGATAGGTTTTACTTATATCATTATGATAAAATATATTATCAACTATGGGGTTCAATTAGTTTCTAGATTTATGGTCAAACTATCAATCAAATATTTATAAGTAGTGAAGAGAATTTTTAAATATATAAGAGGTATTTATAATCATGGTATTAATTTCATAGAGATAAGTTCATTATTCCTTATTTTATACACATATTCATATTGGGGAGTATTTCTTGACGACATGAAGTCAACTTCTGGTTATTGCTTCACATTTGGAAGTGGGTTAGTTTCATGGTCAAGAAAGAAACAAGTTAAAGCTACATTATCCTCTAACGAAGCTAAATATACAACCCTTAAATTGGTTTTAATATAAATATTATGGTTAATAAGACTATTATTTTATTTCAAAAAAATTTAACCTGAAATAACATGTATTTTTTGTGATAATATTTGGGCAATACAATTATCCAAGAATCCAGTTTTCCATGCTAGAACTAAGCATGTTGAACTCAAACATCATTTTCTCATAAAATTTTTCAATGATAAACATTCGTTTATTGAGTATGTGATAAGTTGAAATAGAAATGTTGATATTTTCAGCACACTATTGTTGTAGAAGATTCATGAAAGACTTAAGGAGATTATATGCATTTATTCTCTTTACATCAAAAGGGGGAATGTTGAGTATGATTTCAATGTTGGCACTTGATTATGAATGTTAGAATAAATATTATTAAAAAAAAATTATTTTATGGTATTTATTTAATTTATCTATGTCTTAGATTAATTATTTTGTCAATTTAGACACTTTTCAAGATCTTCCTAAAAATAACGAGTGTAAATTAGAGTCAAATTCATTGAATGTATATTTAACTGAGACAAAATCCTTATCCATTAATTCCCTACAGGTGTGTCACATTTTATAATACTTAATTAACATAATTTAATGTTATTTTAATAAATATCTTACTTTATATAGATTTTTGGTGCCTAGCTTATCTAGCGTGCATATTTTGCTTACTTATTAAGAAAGACATTTTGTATGATGACCATATCTTATCAATGAGTCAAACTTGCTTTATTGAGTGAAATTTAGGTTAGATTATATTTTTAGGATTCTATTTTTAGTTAAATTAGTTTTTAAATAAGGTATTAATTAAACATTAACTTATCAAGCAATTTTCTTATAATTTGCTAGTTTTAGCCTTTCTTGTTAATAAAAGATTGTGCACAAGTGTGGCATAATTATTACTTTTGGAAAATATTTTTTCACATTTTTATATTTGATTTTTTATTTTATTATTTAAAAATGAGAACCATCAAGATTTTTAAGCTTAATTTAAAGTTATGTGGTGCATATTTTGTCATCAATTACACTTGCATCACTATTAGATTAACAAATAGTAATTATAAGATAGATTGGGTAATATTTAGATTAAATAAGAGGTGATTTGTACTCCCTCCTTAAATTCAAAAAATTTAGTTTATATGATTCAAAATATTAAACCCATATAGGTCTAAATCATATAAGCAAAGTTAGTAATAGGTTACCCTTACATTAGGAGGGAATTAGAAATAAAGATGCAAATACTATGCCCCAATGTGGATAAGATATAGGCAGTGAAGCATAGTTAATTTATGACTCAATAGATACATGGTTGTAATCATATAAAATTAGGAAACAAATAGATATAATGAAGCACAATAATAGTACACCCTAATAGATGCACAGTAGGAATCATGGCAACATACGAAACAAGCATATAGGTAAGGAAGCATGGAAATAACATACCCAAAAATAAGTAGTGTAGGATCTATGTGTATATGAATTTATCATTATGGTTTTTATATAATCAATGAAAATCAACATTAATATTCCCCATAGATATATGAAAATAGAAAATATAAATGCATATAACTAGGAGAAAAGATATGTGGATGTCTCTTATCATCATGAAAACATTTCTATAGTAACTAACTAAAGTCATGTATGCTAGAGTGGAATCAATGTGATAATTAATGGTTTTGCTTAATATGAACAATATGTGGTTTATATAAACAAAAATGGGATATATTAGTCTCTATATAGGTAAGTGTAATCATTATAAGTACTAGAGTAGTTCATTGAACCTAAGAGGGGTAACATGATTAATGTGAGTACAAGAAATGATATGTCTAGTGTAGACAAAATGTTGGTAAGGAAGCTTGGTAAGGGTATGACCTAGTATAAGTAATACATAATCCATGTAAGCATGAACGATAGTATGGCCCAATATGAATAAGATTTGGGGAAGAATTTATGGTAAGAGCCCACCATATTATAAGAAATTTATAATATATAGGTCCATATGGGCATATCATTCCCCCAATGAGAAATGTATACGCATGCAAGAACTCATGTAAAACATGCCCCATTATGGACAAGATATAGATGATGAAGATTGGTGATAACATGACCTAATATAATATGGATATAATCAATGTAATCATATAAATAGTATGCAAGCATCATGCCCATTTGGTGGAAAATATATGATCAATCTAATTTCAATAATTTCATTCCCCATTATGGACATGACATAAGATCATTTGTCCAAAGTAGTCATCTAAGATAAATCATAGCTACACAGGAAAAATTATATGAATGATATGGTGCATGGTGAATAAGGGATTCTTAGGGATGTGGAAACCAAAAAAATAGAATGAAAATAAAATAATAAAATAGATCATATGTACACAAATATATTTATGTTAACAATATTTCAATGAAATAAACTTCTAGGAGGAATAATAAAAAATTAGCAACCAAAGCCAATTGACAAATTAAATCCACAAAACCCATTTAGATAAATAAAAGTGATTGATAAATGAAGAGTAAAAATTAAAAAAGATAATAGTCAAACCAATGTAAAAAAATAGAATGCCCTCACGATCCCTTGCCCTCGCCTTCTGCCCCTCTCCCCCACCCCACAAGCCGATTGTAAATCCATGATCATATGTATATAGTGTAGGTCACGTATCTAATGTAATAATACCAAATGAAGCATTATATGTTAAATATATGATGAAGCATTTAAGCCCAAATTGTGTTATAAAATATAACCACTAATGTGAGAAATTACTACATAATAATAAAGGATATACAATGCAAATAATATGACTTTCCACTATTATACATAGGAATTGAATCTATTAATTCATTGTTATCAAAATTAATGTGATCAGTGTAATGATATGTATTATTGAGTTCAAATTATTTTACAATGATACTACGTAATTATTATTTATTTAATGTTAATGGTGTTGTACTTGATCTTGACACACTTTTATCTTAGGTAACTATTTAAGTTTATATTGAGATTTGTATTTTGACATCCTTTGGGTATTAATATATTGAGGTTTACACTTTGGGGTTTTAACTATTGTAATTTCCATTTTAAATATCACCAAAATCAATAAGGTCACATTTTTTTTAATTCAAAGTAAAATATTTAATTTTTTAATGACCTTTTAAACTCTATGATCCTCACAATAAAATTTAGACATCTTAATTAGTGGAAAATTAGTTATGTAAGAGTCCAATAGATTATTTAAAATTGCACATTGAATATCAACATGATTAGTAATTTTGATACATTTTATTTCTTAGAGAAGGCACAGGGTTTATTCATGGTTGCTCTATATTATTGATCAATTTAATAGTATCATTCATTTATATAACATTATCATTATGAAAAAAATTTATATTTGAATCCTTTTAGATGGTAGAATGTTATGAAGTGTGTGTCTCATAGGTAAGCACCTGAGTGCATAAGAGTTCAGCCTCGAATGTCTTAACCTCCTAAAAATGTCATTAAAATATGGATATGAATTTAAAATCACTTTTTATTTTATAGGTGGTTTTATAATATAGCAAATTAAACCTTGCGTTAGGCTCATGAGATCCAAAAGACAAAATTTGAACTCTTTTTTGTAATTCAACATTGCATCTGCTATAGAGATTGTTTTGGAAGTTTTTATAGTTAAAATTAAAACTTTATCACTAAATGGAAGAGGCTCATCATTGGTATAAATATGAACCCTAGTAGGATTAGGGGTGTTTTGGTTAATTCTTGTTAAATTGCCGACATGTGGGAAGACATACAATTACAAACACATTTTAAATCATAAAATGATAAGGAGATCAATCATTAGAGTAAATTGGAACATCATTTAAAACACAAACAAGATTTTTACTAATTATTTGTTTCAACAAGTCCATAATATTAATAATTTGATAAGGATTTTTTATAACATATGTTCTAAGATTTTAAATATAATCATCCATTTATTGTGCACTAAATTTAGCTTCACAATCATAATATTCATCATTAACAGTCTAATAATCTTCCTGAGAGTGTTTAGCATTCATACCATTATCAACATTAGCATTCAGAAGAGTAAGGAGATAATTATTTTCACCCACATTATATTATATAAATGAATCAACATGTTGTTTTATACATTAAGGTATACATCCAAATTTCTCTAGCTTACTTTTTTTAAAACTAGCACATCTTTCCTTAATACTTTATTTTTTCATACCACAATTTGACATTCCATAATCATTAGGTATTTTGTAAATACAACCAACACCCAAGGCATTAATATTATTTGAATTTTATTCACTCCTATAGGATCAACACTTAGTTACCCTAATATTTTATTAATTTTATCCTCACTATCATAATTGTAGACATCCAATTTGTAATAGTATTGTGTTGAAATTGTCAATCTTACTTGAAATTATGTAACAACACACAATTTGGGCCAAAAACATTAAAATGTGTTAAATGGTTTGATATTTTCACATACAAATTCCAATTTAGGCTAATGTATCACTAAATGGGGTAATGAATTTTATGTGATTGTTAACTTTTCTCAAATCATTTTGAGTCAAAAAGATGAAAATGTAACTTGACACTCTAAACCACTGAATTCTTCTAATTCGGAAGCACACGACATGTGCATGTGTTATTTTGTGTCAATAATGCTCTAATTAGGTTATTGGTATGTACATAACTAACACCTTCTTCTAATTATACTCCATCTAAATTATAACCTATTAACTTGATGTTTTGACCAGTTTGATTAAGTTGAGCAACCAATTTCCAAAGAATTACATAAAAATAATTAACCTCACTTAAGAAAATTAATCCAAATCAAGGGTTTAAGTGGAAAATCCATGGAAGATATTGAATATATACTAATTGTAAATTCATTTCTAATATCTACATCATTTGGTGACATCATCAATGAGGTGGCATCCATAAGCAATAAATGGAACAAATATCAAGTTTAAGCCCTCTCATAACTTGTTAATCCCCCTTTATTCTAAATATTAATGGGGATATTTATGGATTGAGCTTTCAAAATTGAATTGATCCATGGCCACACATCTTGATCTCAAGATGGATGGTCATGGTTGATTCTGATCATTTTTGAAAATCTATAAATACAAGGGTTCTCACTCATCTTTTCAAGCTTCTTTGATGTAAACTTATTATGCAGAATTATCTTCACAAGATATTTTGATGTAGTGTTATTATATTTAATTTACAATAGGATAACTTCAACTATTTTCATACATTTGACTAATTTCATGAGCCTAGTTTATTGGTGCATTGAGAGATGATGGAGGATCAATCCACTCATCATTGTTAAAGACTTGGAACACCAAATCAAGGGGAAAATCAAGTTTTGAGCCACACTTAGAGGGATGCTCTTGGGAGGTTTGATGTTTTATTCCTTCTTTCAATAGCTCTTACTTTTCATTTTCAAAACCCCATGAGGAAGTTGGCTTTGTGAATTATGTTATTTATTCTATTTTTGAATTTTCTTGACTAATGCATGATCTAACTCACTTTAGATTCCTAATGTACATATTGGCATGCTTGGTGGGACCATGCATCCCATAAAATCAAGGAGACCAATTTTTAACTCTTATATCTCCTAATGAATTTTTAAAAATCCCCAAAAATCAAGTTTTTATTTATTTTCCATTAGTTTTTGTTCTTTTTAAAGACACACAATTTACATAGTGACTAACATCGGTTTACTCTAAGTGATGTCGATCCTATCCTAACTAGCATTGGTCCCTATGTGAAGAGAAAAACATGGTGGAAGATAGATTTTTAAGTTTTTATTGAAATTTATAGCTATTATTTTGGGTTTTACAAGCTTGCAAAGTCTCTGTCTAGTTATTTTATTACATAATGTAGAGAGTTGTTTTATTCTTGTGCTTGTTTACTAACAATTTTTTTTATGAAATCACCATCTTTTTCCTACATTTTTACAGGCAACCAGAGTCAATTCTATATGAAATGATTGACATCAGTCTCTTTTAACCGACATCAGTCCCTACATGGACTGGCATTAGTCTCTATGTAAAAAAATAGAGACTTGATAGCAATTTTTAAAATATTATTCTTTTATTGATATTTAGGATTCCAGGTAGACATAAACCCTCTAAAATTTTTAAGACACAAGCTAAATAAAAACTCAAATTTTAAAATGGTTAAGTCTTGTATAATTTCTTTTGGTTCTTAAAAGGGATTTAGATTATTTATGCTTAGTTGTTTTGTGAAAGTTTTTACAAAGTTTTTCAACTAAGGCCAAGGGGCCAAATTTCATTAAAAACTTCACTCTAATGCATTAAAATAAACATTCACAATTGCTTGTTTTATGCTAGAAATTTTAAACTTGTTTGTTTTTCAGTAAATGAAGGATGCATATATGCTCTCCCCTATCCCATTTAGGGAACTCGGGTGACCAAAAGTGATCTTTATTTGCATTTATGCCTTTTAAAAAGGCATGAAAATAATGTTGATTAGGTGCTCCTCAAATCTATATGGTTTGGGTGATCTAAACACAACCTTAAATGTCTTTTCACTTTGTCATTTATTTTTATGAAGCTTGGCTTGTGAGTAGGAGTTCATAGCCTCCTCATGGGTTCTCTAAGGAAGTGTTAATTCATCTCCTAGAATCATTTCAACCCCACTCCATGATGGGGTATACAAATTGAGGTTGACCCATTAGGACATTTACTTGAATGGTTAATCAAACTCCATTAGTGGTACTCTAGCTCAGACTGTAGGGGTAATTCAAACATCTCACTATACTAAGTAAGCGATGGATGTAGTGGTTGTGAAAAGGACAAGAAATTTTTAAAACAAACCAATTTATGTGGATCCAATTGACATGAGGCATCTCTAGTGTTATCCACACTTGGGGACATCTAGATATATGAAGTTTAGTTCTAGAATAACCCCACTTGCTGCAGACATATTGTTGATGCAAGATGAGTAGCCCAAAGTTCCATGTCATCATACTATCTCTTAGGAAAAGAGGGGTGTAAAAACACTAATTATTCATGCACTTTTATTTTTTATATTAACACTTAAAATCTTCCCAAGAACATGTATATAGATGGAATTTAATGGTATGATATAACATTGTTAGTTTAGGACTTTAGACATTATACTTAGTTGTATTTCATATTTTTTATCCTTTACTTTATTGATCTTATTGAGTCTAAAACTTGTTTGAAAATCAAAACACATCACAACCAAATACCTTTGTTATCCACCATTTTATTTGAACAAAGAAGCATTACACTGACCAAATCAAAACCCTTTTTTACCTTTTTCAAATCATCATTTGAAACATTGTGTTTGTATTGGTATAAATAGCATTGTTATGTTTCCCATTGAGTCTAGACCATTTTTGCAAAATCTTCAGGTCCTTCATTTTTAATCCAAATTCAAAATCTCATCTTTCTAAGTTTTAATCCAAGGTGTTAATTGGTTTTTCATTTGCATTTGGTTTTAGGTAACTTGGGTATAATTTATTGTTTGGGTTGAAGTCCATTCTATAGACTCATTATCATCATTTTAATCATAGTGAAATTAGGTTATCTTGCATTCACTCACGCTCTAAGTTCTATAACCATTCTACTTCTTATTACCATATGGCAGTGTTATGCTACCTATTTGGTTTTAGCTTTATAATTAGGATTTCTTGTGTGTTTTCACATCTGGATGTTCTTGGTTTGCATCATTATCTTCCTCATCAGAAAGACCCTCTTCTAATTTTATAGTCACAACTTGTCAAAGTTGTATCTAAATTTTATGGTATTGATGTATCTTTGGCCTAAGTTTGTTGTGATATTTTTTCACTTTAGGTTTTAAAGTTATCATACCCTCTTCAAATTTGATGATTTCAAATCACCGAAGCTGAGTAAATTCATAACCATTTCTTATAATTGTGTGGCATTATGCCACTTCTTTTATTATAGTCTCATCTTACCTTGTAATTTGTTTGAATAAATTCAAAACACACCTTTTTAACATTTTCAAAACACATTTATTATCTTAGAAAATGAGGAAAATAAACTTCTAAACATGACACAAAGGTATACTCATAGTAGAGTCTCTTATGAACCTAATTACAAGGAAGAGCATTTTTATGACATACATGAGCACTTCGTCATGTTTGAGGATATCACCTTTTTTGGGCCTAATATTTAAATACCAAACCAATTCACGTTGATTTTTTTTCACCAACCCTATTATCCTCCTTTATCTTGCACAATCCACCAAGATCCACAATGTTCAAAGGTTAACATTTTAGGTTATCCTCCTTCAAATCATGCAATCAATCAAGTTCCATAGCACTTGAAGGTTACCATTTTAATTTATCCTCCTTTAGCTTGCACGAACAATAAAGATCCATAAAACTCAAATGTTACCATTCTAGGTTATCCTCCTTTATCTTGTGCAAGTAATCAAGCTCTACAGTGCTCAAAGGTTACCATTCTAGGTTACCCTCCTTTGGCCTGCATGAGAAACCAAGCTCTATAGTACCCAAGGGTCACCATTTTAGGCCCTCCTCCTTTAGCTTGCACTATCAACCAAACTTCACAATGCCCAATCATTACCATTCTAGGCCCATCACCTATATTTATTAAACCTATTATTTAAGAACATCCATTTGAAGAACCAATCTTTGTTGATCCCAACTTTGATAGTCTAATTTTTAGAGATCCCATTATGGAACCACAAAAAATTAATCATCATGTACCAATCATTCCCCACTTTATAAATTATGTGTTGATCTTTGAGCCACAACAAAACCAACCATTACCTCTTCAAGAACCATATTTTGAGGACCAAAATGTATTCAAAGTTGATATTTTAGAACAACTTATAAACCAAGGACATGATGTTATTTTTCAACCACCCATTTGTGATGATTTAACATATGATGAATCACCCTTTGATACTTTACCTGTTGTTGATGAGTCTCACTCTGATGAGCCAATATTTATTGAGTCACTTATTAATGATTATAATTTCCTTTAGGAAAATCATTATCTCGACCATTATCCTATTTTTAAAGATCTCCATCATTTTGACAAGTTAATCTCTACAAATTTGTCTCTTGATCTTTTCCCCCTCATTGAGGAGTCTCACTTTGACAAGCTGGTCTTTGTGGAGTCATACCTTGAGTGATTCCATCTCTTTAAGGGCTTTCACCTAGATGAGCTAGTCTATGTTGAACCCTTCCTAGATGAATCTATTTTTATAAAGCCCATAATGCCATCACAGGCCATTACTTATCTAAAACTAGGCATTCAATAGAACATTATTATAGAAACATCCACACCAAATGAAGAATCAGCATTGAAGTTAGGTTTTATTCTTGAACTAACATCATATTTAGCATCATATGTAGAATAACTATTAGTCTCAAAGTCATATTTAGAGTCCCTTGACTTAGACTCAACTTTAGAATTAGAATACTATTATGGTTGTTACAACATTAGTTACACTTACCTTTCAGATCAATTTGAATATATTTATGATCTTATACAATTTTTGAGGATGATTACTTCATCATCGACATAGGTTATCCTAGTGTCTTCTACGAGTATTGTGTTGCCTTTTATCATTCCATTGTCACCACCCAACATAGCCATTATATTTACATTTCAACTCTCACAAGCATCAATTAAGACTACTAGAATCACACTTTATTGAACTACATCCATGGTGACATATCAAGTGTAGAATATCAAGGAGACTAGGACCACATTCATGATAAATAAGAACAATCTCCTAGTGAAACCTTTTTCGAGGTGTTAGGGGACAATCAAAGTCCAAACTCAACATCTTCTAATGAAACCTTTTTGGAGGTGCTAGAAGACAACCAAAGTCAAAATTTAATGATCCCTAGTGAAACCTTCTCAAAGGTCCTATGGGATAATCAAGATAACTTCATTGGTGTAAACCTATTCTAGGTTCTAATAATTGGGCACAATAATTATTCATTTACTAATAATATATAGCATAATCAAACTGTAACAACTATTGAGATCAAATAATATCAAAATTAGGTGGTCCTATCAAGAGCATGTGCATAAGTCTTTGGCCTTGACACAACTAAAATTATGTTGAATATGGAATCAAAAAAATTATATGTGACTAAAAATGTTGATCTTCATTTGTTTCCCAACATTATACATTCCATTATCATCCACCTTTACCTTACCAAATTATACCATTTATCATGTACCTAACATTATTTATCATTCTTAGTTGTACTTTACTTTAAAGAGGCTATAAAGACATCTTATCTATATGTTTGAAGGAAATATAATCAATGATCAATGAAGATCACAAAAACATTACTAGAGTCTAAATCTACAACAAGTTCTTGGTAGAGTAACGATTCAGATGAGGTGTTGGTTAGAAATTTGTATGACTATCCTAGTTGTCTCATGTGTTGACTAAAATGTGCATCTCCATGTTAATAAGAGAAGTTATTTTGAAAGGGTGTGGGATAAATTTTTTATAGTTGAGTCTTCTAGTTGTCTCATATGTTAACTAAGATGTGCATCTACACATCAGTAGGAGTATTAGAATCATTTGCCATTGTTTCCCATTTACCGTACCATTTGAACTACATTGAATTGAGGTCCTTCAAGACTATGTAGGAAGAACTTAATTTTTATTGAGGACAACTCAGTCATCTTAGCCACACTTTTGCCATTTTGTGATCAGTTTTTAAGTTTGAACACTCCTATCATTTTGTGATCAAGCTAAGCCCACACTCTCACCATTTTGTATTATTATCATTTTCTTTATACTGTGCCTTATACCATTTTATTTGACCATGCCTTTACTATTGACCAAAGCTTATTTTTAGCCATCTTACCCACCCTTTTTTTATCTTAGTTATTTTAGTTCTTATTGCATGTGTTGCAAGGGGATTCAAATATATTTTTAGCACTTTTTAAAATTCTATGTTTAATTAATGGTCTATAAAAGTAGTTTGACAGTGGATATGGCAAGTTATCTTTCATTTACATTTGGCTTGCACCATTGATTATAACTACCTATTGGTAAATTAGTATCCATATTGTGTTACTAATTATAACCATCTATGGGCAAATTAGTAACATATATTTATGTTATTATTTCATAATTATAACCACCTATGGGCAAATTAGGAGCAATACCTTTTTATCATGCATTACCACATCACCTTTCCATTACTATTATCATTTTCCTAGTCAATTGGCCCAAATTTATGAACTTGTTATGACTTGGTCAGGATTTCAACACCTTTTATGTGGGAAAAATTACTATGACCTAAAGTCCTAATGGGATTATTTAGGTCATGCTTGATTCATGTTAATGTTAGCTCAGTCCTTATTTTCTATACTCTCTCACCATTTTTTGAGTACCCTTTGAAATGACATTGCCATCTAGCAAGTCAGACCATTCTGTATCTCTTAATTCTATATTGAGTTGAGATACTTAGAAAATTCCAAAAATATTTGCTAATGGTTTTATGCTCTCACTCTTTTATGAGAAATCATTTGAATGCTCTCATTATTTTTTGAGACTTTTTACTAATTCTTTTTTCATGGTGTTTTGTTGTGTTACTTTGGTCATTTGGGTTACAGTTTTGTCTTGTTATTTTTTATTTTCTAAGTACATATTATTATTACACATGGATCTTGAATATTCATATCTTACTTTCATGTTGTTTATAAATTTATTCTTCCTTTGCTTTTATACATTCTTGTTTCTACTTAAATCTTGATTATTCATATCTTGATTTTAAGTTATGTTACATTTATGTATTATTTTTCTCTTTATTTTTGTTTGTTTTTATTTAAATGTAATTAGTTATAACTATGGTCTTAGTTTTTTTTATCATTATCCTTAGTTATAAATATTCACATTTGAATCGGCTCATTACAAACAAAATATAATGTTATTATAAGTTAATCATACTTATGATGAATAATTTTACTTTTTCTATAGTAAGCAACAAGTGATTTGGATTCCAAGTCCAAAATTTAATGCAAATATAAAGATCAGCTCTCAATGCACCAAACCTCATATGAGACTCTATGCAAGATGTGCATCTCTTGACATATATTGTGAGTCTAATTAAGCATTGGTCTACATTTCTTATATTATTCATCCCTCATTCCATTTTATTCTACTTCCAGGAAAACTACATTGGATTGAGGTTTATTTGGACTATGTAAGAAGTGCTTGGATACATGTCATATCTCAGGTCAGCTTGGCCATCTTCATTCTTCCAATCATCTCTTTCATCACTTTGTGCATCCTTATATGTCAAGTTTTTGTGACTTCCTCAATCATTAAACCCTTGCATCTACATTTACACCTACTCATATTTAATCTATGCATTAGGTTATATCTTTGAGCTATGATTGCTAATTTTCCCTACTATAACACCATATTTAGACCAATTATCAATCAAATCAGCCTTACTGGGGCATAATTAATTATCAGTGATCAAAATAAACCCTATTAGGGAAAAATAAATTTATTAATTGATTAAATATGCTCTACTGGGGCACATTATTATTTCCTTTTTTTGGAAAAACTCTCTCATTTTTATTATAGTTCCAAGCTCTATAGCTTTTGCCCTTATTCTGGCAATTTTAAAGTATGCAACTTGTCTCATGATCGATCATTCCCTAAGTGCATAGCTTTCACCCTCTTTTGAGTGTGTCAAAGTGTGTCTCTTATGTTTTAGGATTGCATCCTTCCCACTTCCCCTTACCTTGAGGCCCATTATATTCTATTATATTTTTATCATTTGGAATCAATGTGTGCAAGCATTAGCTCATATGTATTTAATCTCATCTATGGGTTAATTTCACTTTTTCACTATCTTTCAAGAGTCCATCCCTATCTTTCATCCTCATATGTCCTCTCAAGGGGGAGTCATGGGTCATTACCTTCCAACTTATTCTTGACAACTCTTTTATTTGAAAAGATGTTGTTTCACCAGAATGTCTCACTATACCTTCTCAAACAAGGGAAAAATGTAGACATCCAATTCCTAACACTATTGTGTTGAAATTATCAATCTTACTTGAAATTCTATAATAACACATAATTTGAGCCAAAATCACTAAAACATGTTAAATTTTTTGATTTTATCACTTATAAGTGATGATTTAGGCTAACGTATCCCTGAATGGGGCATTTCATTTTATGTGATTGTTAACTTTTCTCAAATAATTTCAATTCAAAATGAAGAAAATGTAATTTGATGCTCTAAACGACCAAATTCTTCTAATTCAAAATCACATGACACACGCATGTGTTATTTTCTGTCCACAATGCTCTATTGGGTTATTGGTCCATATGTAATTAACACCTTCTAATTATACTCCAGTCAAATTATGACCCAATAACTTCACATTTTGACCAATTTGATTAAGTTGAGAAACTAATTTCTAAAGAATTGAAAAAAATTAATTAACCTCACTTAAGAAAATTAATCCAAATCAAGGGCATAAGTGTAAAATCTATGGAAGATATTGAAATTCTATTAATTGGAAAATCATTTCTAATATTTGCATCATCTAGTGACATCATTAGTGGGGTGGTATGCATAAGCCATAAATGGAATAATTATCAAGTTTAATCCATCCCATTCCTCATTAATTCCCCTTTTTACCAAATATTATTGGGGATATTTATGGATTGAGCCTCCAAAATTTAATTTATCCATGGCCATACATATTGATCTCAAGATGGATGGCCATGGTTGATTCTGATCATTTTTGAAAATATATAAATATAAGGGTTCTCACTCATCTTTTCAATCTTCTTTTGTGCAAACTTATTATGCAAAATTATCTTCACAAGCTATTTTTTTAGTGTTATTATGATTAATTTTCAATAGAATATCTTAAACTATTGGCATACATTTGATCAATTCTAGGAGCCTAGTTTATTGGTGCATTGAGAGATGATGGAGGAGCAAGCCACTCATCATTGTTAAAGACTTAGAGCACTAAATTAAGGGTAAAATCATGTTCTAGGCCACACTTGGAGGATGGATGATATTGGGAAGGTTTGTTGGTATATTCATTCTTTTAATAGCTCTTAGTTTTCATTTTCATAACACCATGAGGGAGTTGGCTTTGTGAGTTATGTGATTTATGTTTATTTTGAGTTTTCTTGACTAATGCATGATACAACTCAATTTGGATTCCTAATATACAATAATAATCAAATATATTATCATAATTTTCACAATTACCTTTTTATACATCATTATGCAAAGGCATATAATTCAAGGAAGCATTTGTAATATCATGAAACAATACAACCAAAGTGTGAGATATCAAAAATACACTAGGGTTTGTAACAATAACCTATTATATAAGACTAAATAGACTTGAAAAAATAGTACTAATAAAAAAAATACCAATAATTCACAAGATATAACCCTAATAGGATGGTAAAACACAAAGGTAATGTATGAAGATACCCTAGAAAAACATAAAGAACCAAAGCTAGTGATGGAGAAATGAATGAGTGCATCCCTAGAGAAAATCAAATCTATGACAAAAATACTGATATCCAATCCTATAATTAAATGGAAAACATAACTAAATTTTTATAACATTAGGAACACATAAGGGCTAACCCTAATAAGATGGCACAAGAAAGCAAGGATTGAAAAAACCCTGAGAAAAACTAGGTCTAATATGTAGTATAGACACAATATAACCCTACTGGGTGTAATATGACATGGGTTCACTAAAATAATTTGATGAAAATTTTACAAGGTTTGAATATCACCAAAGTAAACAAAACCATATAACATGTGCACAATACAAATCTGGCATAAATACAATAATATATCGACAAAAATGGATCTAATGTGTGTAAAAATCTAGATTAAGATGTTTAGTATTTTAAAATAAGAATTTATAGATACATAAATTGATTCAGACTCACATATGCATTTTTAGAGTGTGAATGTGATTAAAAACTTTTTTGCAATCAAACTCAAAGAAAACCCCCAAAAATGGTGTAAATTAGAGAAGTCACAAAAAATAACTAAAAACAATCAACTTGATTTAGGCTTTGACTAAAATTATATGGTAAATTTTAGTAGATAAGGTTTTATTTTAATAAATTAGGTTAGATCTTGATTATATGATTTCATATCCTAATGCATATTTTTGAGTGCCTTCATCTATTTTTTTAAATAAAAACCTCTTTTGAATTATGTTTATTCATTATAGTTCTCCCACAATTGCTTATCATTTATCACAAACCCTAATTGGTTTCAATAAACATCATAATAGAATTTAAAAATAGGGTCATTATGAGGGGCCTTCCTTAATCTAACCCATGTTCTTAAATAGTTTATCAATAAAAAATTATACAATCCATCAAGCAGTCATGCTCAATATGAATATATCAACCCTTATCCCTATGTATGAGATGAAATAAATTAGTAAATTTCATATGATCTTTCACCAATATTTTATTTAATGGTACAAGGGGTGCATACACTTCAATAGATGATAGTAGTAATAAAAATCAAAGTGTATCCTTAGATATGAATTCCAATCATTAGTTGCAAATGCACTAACATGTTTTTGTATATATATTTATGATTTTTGAATTCAAATTAAGACCTTATTAGTGTTAGAATACAATAAAAAAGTGAGAAGTTTGATAAACAAAGCATAAGAAACCATAAAAATATGGTAAAGGGATCAAATGACCCATAAAAATAGATGACCAAAATCTAAGGGCTTGATTTTGGTCATGACCAAAATAGAACTAGTTAATTTTAGAAAGTTAAAAACCCTAAAACATTGTTTTGGACATTCAGTGTCCATATCAAATAAAATATTTAGATGATCCATAGGTTTCAAACATTCTATATTTAATGGTGGTATTATGACTAACCCAAAGTGAATAGAAAGTATTTTTTTAAGGAAGACATAAGGTAAGGTGAAATTTTAGGGCCCAATAGAAGGTAAAACATGTCAATAAGAGCTTAATCTGAACCAATTATCCATAAGCATAAAAGCACAATAGTGCCTAGTCTTATGCCAAAAATTGGTTTCTATAAATAGAATCATACAAACCTAATCAGAGCTAATTAATGTGGATTGATTGAAATGGGGATAATTTTCTTAAGGGGACATGATAGTCATAAGGAAATGTGACATCTTAAGGGGATATGGATGTCTTAAGTGTATTTTGTCTAAAAACACCCCTTGGATCAATAAAATTATATAAATTAAATAAAAAATATCATAAATTGGGGCTCAATAGCCTAATTACATGTTTTATTAATTAGGTCAATTAGTTGCACAATTGGAGCTAACAGAGCCCCACAACCCAAATATAATAACTTAGTGTACATTTAGACTTGATTAGTCCCAATTATACGCCTAATTGAACCAATAAATTAATTGATTCAATAAGGCGTAGAGTTGGGGATAATCAAGCCTTGTGAGCCTAATTTCAACATATATATTAGCTTGAAATATGCCCCAATTAACGCCAATTTAATTTTTTATTTCATAATTTATTAATAAATTAAATTTAGCATATAATTGGGCTAATCAAGCCCTTTCAAACCAATTAGGATGTGTTGGGGATAATCGAGTTATGCAAGCCCAAATACAACCAATTATTGTATATTTATGCTTGATCAATCCTAATTATACCCATGATTAGACCAATCATGTAATTGGCTCAATCATGAGCGCAATTGGGGACAATCTAGTTGTGTAAGCCTAATTTCAACTAATTAGCATATACAATGATCAATTATCCCCAATTATACACATGATTAATGTAGAGTAATTTCTTACTCTACATCGTATTCAATTGATTTTTTGATTTGAGCACTGCAATTTTGGTTCCTACGCACTTTGAGCAAAGTAGCAGAGTTTTGGAGCAGAGGACTGGTTCATTTTTGCCTAAGTGTCGAAATGCAGTGAAAGCTGCCAAGTGTCATCCTCAAAGCACAGTTCCTTTTTCCCCTTTTGTTCCTTTTATTTTAATTTTGGCCTAAGTATTGGATTCATGTAGAAGCTGTCAAGTGTCATTTTTTGAGGATGGAGCCAGCCAGTTGGCAACTTTTGAGGACCCTTTTGTAGCTTTTTGGAGAACCATAGATCATGCCACGTACCCAATAGTAGTTAAGTAGAATGCACCACATGTCAGCATCCACATATCATAGAGACACCCATGTTTCATTCCACCTTTTGATAAAGACTTTCAATGAGCCAAGCTTTGAAGCAGCAGAAAATGCTAGGTGGCAGTTACAGAGGCCCTGAATTACCTTTTTGAAGAAGCAGCGAAAGCCACCACGTGTTGGCATCCAAGATATTTTGGTCCAACACTTTCGTTTAATGCATAAGGGTATCATTTCATTTTTCTAAGTGTCTAAGTACAATGAAGGCTGCCAAGTGTCACCTTTCAGGTCCCTCTCTACTCCATCCCCAAGGAGAAGTGGAAGATGCCATGTATCTTCCTAGGAGCAGCAGAGGTTGCCATGTGTCAACCTCTGAGAAACCATCATGAGCCTAATTTCCAAATAAAGGTGATGGTGGGACTCAGATGGTATTTCAATGGACTATGGAAGCACTAAGTGTCAATGAGTAAAGACTGCCACGTGCATCCATCCTTTCTTAGAGGTTGCCCGAGCAAAGAATGCAACGAGTTTTGTTTCGATAAAACTACAAAGTATCAAGGAAGTAGATTGCGACAGGTGTCAAAGATGGAGCATTCCTGAGTAGAATGTAGAGAGAGTGGAAATGGCCAACTGTCATCCTCTGGTGCTTCCTAGAAAAAAGGAGAGAGTTTTCATAAATTGGCTAAGTGTCCTCCTCCGTTTCAATAAAAAAGAGTGACCGTCTACTTGTTACAGAAAGATAGAGGGAAATTTGGCGAGAGCTATTCCTGGTAGATAGAAAAATGCACTAGATATATTTTTGGGGCTTGTGAGCATTAAAGGCACTATCTATTTGTCCCCTAATAGTAGAGGTAGAGTAGACAGTTGAGCAGCCAAAGTGGTGATGGAATGAGGAATTTTAGGTGCGAAGAAAGGTACTAGACATGGATTGCCATGCCGTAGTCAGGGCAATTACTGATAAGACCAGAATGCATCCAAGGCATTGAATGCACCATCTATTTTGTCCCTTGCAAGTGAAGGACAGAGTGGGATTGTGTGGGAAAGAAAGTGATCAAAGGAGACATCCAAGTCTATATAAGAAGAATTGTAAAATCTAAAAAAAAAGGGGGGGGCAAATTTCTCATAGTTTAGACTTCTTGTAATTTTGACCAGTAATATCATTTGCTCTTGTCTTAATTTTCTTAAGTTGTAAAGTTGATGTAATCATGCATGTTTTTGTGCCCTTTATGTGGCTAAATGAATCAAGGAAATTTAAGCTCCATGCCTTGGTTGGTGTTATTTGTGTCGTTTGAAAATTAGTCTATTATGTAGATTTTCTAGTGTTGTGATTGGAAATGTTATTTGCTTTTGTCTCATTTTCTGGAGTCTGAAGTTCTACATAACTGTGCATGACTTCTATGCCTCTTATGTGAGTGAAGGATTCTATTGAGAAGATTGAACACTATGCCTTGGTTGACTATTCCTGTATCTCAACAAAAGACTCCCCTGTTTTGAGCCTCTGTTTCTGTTATTCTAATCTTTTACATTGATCATGCACTTGTCTGCTCTTAAATGTAATAGAATCATATAATAGTCTCACTGTGCTCAGGTTAGGATTATGATTACACTCAGGCACATCACCATAGTTAGGTTTTAATTCCTACATTTTGTGTTTTTTTTTAGTCTCCTATCCCTTTCCCCAACACCTAATACCAACAGAAGAGACCAGCTTCTCTAAAATCTAGAGGTTGTTTCAAGCCACACAGTCCCATAGCTTGAAACTTCCCATTGTTGATTGGTTAAGATCTAGCACAATTTTATGCCATCAATAGTTTCTAGCATGCCTGGTGGGACCAATATTTCAAAGAAGTTGGAGAATTCTTGGTGTATTCTTCAGCCAATCAGCCTTTAGAGGTTTTATCACCACCAACAACTCTGAGTCATCAGCTGATCAAGAAGTATCATCAAGCAATCCCTTTTGGTATGTATAACTCTATAAATCATAGCTGTGAGTCTTATTCTCCTTATATATTTAATCAAGGACAAACTTCTCTTGGAATCATGTCAAGTAACAAGGATGCAAATGGTTATGAGCTATACCAATCTTATGACCAGTCTCTCCAATATGCCACATATCATGTTCAACTTGACCTTATTTTCACCTTCAAAAAAGCATTGCTGGGATTTAAAAAATATGTGTTAGAGCTTGACAGTAGAAGGGGATATGTCCAAGAGGTTCCTTGTCATATCATCCATCAAGTGAGGGAAGCAATAGACCTGATTAAAAGTGAGTGGGATCCCATTGAAAGGGTAAATTGGCAAGAGCTTACATATGAGATGTTATAGGTGTGTGGGTTGATTGCATTTCTAGAAGAAAGGCTAATTATTCATGAAGACCAGCCTTACCAAGTCTATCAACCCACACATTCATACACTGCCCTCTCTCATGAGCAAGGTCAAGCCCGTCAAGATCACTTCCCCAATAATGCAAAACCTATGATAGCAGCAAGGGAAGATATTCTCAATCACTCACTTTCCTCTCAAGCCCCTTCCACCCTTCCTCAGGAGGCTTCTTGTTTTCCATCATAGCCTTCTTCTTCATCCTTTTTTGAAGAAGAGTATATTTTGAAAGAAGCAATTGAGTATGTAGAAGAGTATGCTCAATTCATGGCTAGTCAAGAGGATTCCATAAGTACAGATGAGAAGGAAATCACTATAGATTCCCATTTTGATGAATAAGAGGATAAATCACAAGCTGTAGTATTAACCTCTGAGGAGGAAGAGATCATTTCTGACTTCTTCCTCACCTTGCAAGAGGATACGGAGGAGTATGGACACTCCCTTGATCAAGCCATTGAGACAGGTGACACTATCCTTCAAGAAGGCTATGAATTGTCCAAATGTGGAAAAGACAGAATTGAGGCTCAAATGAGTATGTAGAAGGAAGGCCATCTTTCAGATTCATCCTTTCAAGAGGATGAAATCATCACGAAGCATGATGATAAAATGAAGCTAGAATTTGAAGGAGATAAGCCAAGAGATAATGGACATCAAAAGGCACAGAGTGAAGAACCAATGGCCAATAATTTCTTGATGACACCTGACAACATGAAGAACTAGCATTCGATGGGCATTCAAGGACAAGAATAGTTCGTAGGTGTCAAATACATGTTTTGCTCAGACTTCCCCAAATGTGAGCAAAGCCATGTGGCCAGTGCAGAGGACATGCCATCAAAGGTATACCCGTTACAATCACTAGTATGGAAACATAAGATGGCTTGTCATAAAGAGGACGTGGGAAAGTTCGTTTTTGATCCTGGAGGGAATAAGGATTTGTAATTAATGTAATTAGGTAGTTTCCATTCCTACATTGCTTTGTTTAGTTATTGTTTTCCCACTTTTATTTTAAAATAAGCATTTTAAACGTAGAGTCGGCGTCTTGAAATTCTTTAATTCTTTAAATTTTGTCGCAATAAATGCTTCCCCAAATCTTTTGAGATTTCCAAGGTACCTTGCACCGCATAACATGTCTGCCTCACTGTTTCCCAAAGATTGAGTAGGATTTTCCAACGGTCACCTAAATTTAATGCTATTTGGGACTTGATAGGCTTATAAATATCCCTTAGCAAATGTTAAAGTTTACAAACTCTCAAGCATTCCTATAAAAATATCTTGCTCATTTTGATTGTTAACGCTTAGTGAAATTGTTTTAGCAAGCGTGTTTTTATCTTGAGCAAAGTTCATACCAGAGTATCATACAAGAAACATTGACATGGTGGGAGCATCATCATCCCAACAAGGAACAAGGGCACCTAGGTATCTCGATAGATTGTTGGTAAGCAAATCATATGCTACAGCTCCTGCATAGCCACCAAGAAGCTACCCAAGAACCAAAGCCATGGGAGTCAGCTAGACCAGTGACCCTTCAAAGGTAAGGGATTATGCAGATGGGATCATGGACTTGATTCTGTAAAGAGCTAGTGGAAAGAACCTCTAAGAAGGGGCACACCAAAGGTGCCTACAAAGAGCTAGGACAAGGCAATATGAGACATTCAAGATGAGGATTTGGACCTCACAACTGGCTCAGTTCATCATCCCAATTGTGTATCCATGCCCAGATATAATCAAATTGTGTGTGGACTTGCTCCATCCACAATCTCACACCATTCAACAAGGCCCATTCATGTTACAGGTTACCCCACAAGCTTTCAGGGACATGCTTGCCCTGTGATATGACGATACTGCCACCTTCCCTACTATTGATAAGATGCAGAGGATGTGGGCAAATGTCAACACTCAAACCAGGTTTTTGAGGTCTGAGATGCAAATGACTGATGGTGACACAACGGTGCCCATGCTCTCCACTTCAAGAACTCAGTTCGCACCTGTGAGCCAAGATGCACTGTCGATGATGGCTCTCATCTTTAGCATGAAGGATGATGTGGCAGTATACGTAGAGAAAATGGCCATCCTCTTCAGGATAAAAATAGTTGACAAGACATAGGAGTACCATCTTGACTTCTCTAAGTACCTCACCTTCTCGATGGTCAAGCAACTAACACAATTCAGGTCGAAAGGGATATTTAGGTATTCCTCCTTTTTATTCCATCTCATTTTGAACTAGAACCCTGACCTCTTCTCCTAATTTATGAGCTTGAACCTATATGACCCAGCCTTTGATCCCCAAAGAACCATCCATGTGCCTGCATGGACACATATTTTATCAAAAACCAGTGACACATATGACTTTTGGGAATTATTTGTCGCCCCTATTGTTCATTGCCTCAGCCCTGAGCCTATTATAAATAGGTTATTCCCAAGTGTCATGAACCTCTTGGTTAGTTGTCCCATCCCATGTGATTTCTATTTTGGGGCCCATCACATGACCTTAAGGGTCCATGGATTTTTTGGGGAGCTAGTCTTGCTACCAAAATTTTTGACTCTTCGATTAGCATTCTTGGAAATTGCCAGGCAGGTGTCAATGGTTGAAAATGGATACAGCTCCAGGAAGAAGAAAAGGAGGATGTACAATCTCCTGTGGATGGCAGGCAACATAAGCCTAGAAGCCAAAGAAGCTAAGACCATGATGCTAAGGAAGCTGACCTCCCTGGGCTTCCTATTGATTGAGGACAAGTGGGTTTATGAACCAGCTGATTACATAGCCTCTGTAGTGAGGACAAATAGAATTAGAGCCAGGATCGTGCATGAAAGCCACCCCTATTGGGAAACCAGGAAAAATCCTACAGAAGACACCCCTGGTCTCTATGTTGAGTTGACAGACCTACCTCTCCCACCAAATAGACCATGGGAGACCTTCTATGATAAACAGAGGGAGTATGATCCTAAGGCCAGGATGACCTCTAGTTTGAGAAGGATGCTGAAGAACAAAGGATGGGATGCAGAGAAAATTGAAGCCTATTGGAGATATAGGCAAGAGATCTCCCAGACCACCCATGCCTTTGGAGGTGTGGACTCAGATGAAAGGTGGGAAGAACTTTAGGATGAGTGGCATCCATCCCCTATTTCTAGCTCAGAAACAAGCCAAGCACTGGCACTTGGGGTAGGGCATCAGGCTAAAGCGGGACCAAGCCAACCATTACAAGCTTCTAACCAAGCTACAAAGGCCACAGAACAACAAAGAAGTGTGGTATCATCACCACCAAGGGCCACCCCTCAGGCAGGAGTAATTGAAGTCCCCAGTTCTCCACATGCACCACCGACAACAACAGAGGTGGGAGGGAGACCAATGTAGCCAGAGGTGGAGACACCTAGAAAAAAGAGGAGGGTATAGTTCTAATTAGATCCAAAGGAAGAAGAAGAGCCTTCACAGTGCCCATTGTAGAGCACTACAACTTCCCCATAGGTAAGTATTCCTCCCCCTCCCCCTCTCAATCTATTCCTCACCCTACTAGCATAATGCCTCCACCCAGTCAAGCGACACCTCCTGCCACTGTTGCCATTCCCATCTCACAAGCCACACCATCATCGGTGCCTCAAGCCCTCACATTACCCTATTTCTCCCCCTCTGTTCCCAAAAAATGCCCCTAAAAATCACCCCTACCCAGGTAATGGCTCTCTAATATGGCCTGCCACAAGGATTTCCTTTTGTAGGGGGACATATTGCATCCCCTTTCACCTTCTAGACGCAGGCTGATGCTGCTAGGAGGGCAAGAGAAGCCTAATTGGAGAAGAAGAGGAGTAAAGAGAATAAAGCACCAGTGGTCCCACATTTGAGGTCACAATTTGACCCCATTTAATAGTAGCTGAAGGTGACCCATTTGTCACCCAACGTTGCCAGGCTGAGCGAGCAAATATAGCCAGAAGACTACACCATAAATGTAGTGGCCATTGATATGTCCTTGTTCAGGCCTCAAGACAGAGTTGAGCTGCTAACTGAATCCACTTCTATGGTCACAGAAGATTACTTGAAGAAATCAAGGAGATTATAGAAAATGGAGGCTAATTTGGCCCAGGAGAAGGCAAACTGTAATAGTTTGGCCAAACAAATAAATAAGAAAGATAACGAGATAACTAGTCTACAAAAATAGTTACAAGATACTATTTCCCTCCAAGCTCAATGGGAAATTCAGGCCCAAAATGATTCATTGAAGATGGAGCTTGCACCTACAATGATGTAGCAACAGCTCTAAGATAGGAAAATGCAACATTGCAGGGAAGAGTCGAAGGACTCCAGCTGCAAGTTACCCAATCACAGCAAAGGCTGCTAAAAGAACAGAACAAGGTTGTGGCTTTTCAAGTCCAATTCCAAGCTGAGCAATAGAGGATGGCACAACTAGAAATTGAGCTGGCCAATAGGCCAAGAGGTGTCAGAGTCACACAAATGGTGAAGGAGCTCTATGAGTCAGCGTGGGTGAGGATCTCTTCTAAGATTATCCAATTTAGGCCACTTTTCACCTTCCTACAAAACACACAGCAACTATGCAAGAGGGTAGAAAATCTAGTACAGAGCATTCTGGCCATGATCTCCCAGAGAATCATAGACTCTCATTCATTACTAGAGAATCTCTATAGCTTAAGGAATGTGATATTGGCTACCGTAGGGATCCCTGATAGAATGGCTACTACAAAATGGATCAATGAAGAGCTCAGTCACAATGCCGTAGCCAACAGTTGCAAAAGTTATATTGATGTCGTAAAGGAAGGCATTAGTGAGATGAGACAACACATTGAAGATTTGGTGCAACTAGGCTTGCCTTCCTCATTTCTAGATGCAAAGATGGTCCTGATGGCTGATCAACTTCAACCATTGCTGCTAGCTAAACAAAGGGATCAGATAGTTTTCCAGAGCTTGCAGGATGATTCCTCAGCCCTAAAGGTCAAGACTATTTTGATTCCTAGTTTCCAGCTAGAATCCAAGCTAAAAGCCACTGCCCAGGTCCTACAAACCTTTTTGCACAAGGATATCATTAGCTTAGACCTCACTTTTGATGAGTTGTAGAGCAAGCAAGGATTATCTGACCATGAGTGGTCTATCTTCCAGATAGCTCTTTTGAAGCTGTAAATTTTGAAATTTTGATCGAGTGAGAGTCAGATTATTTTTTAGCAGGCTCAAAAGTCCTAGTGGTCACCAATAACTATAGAGTAATGTCTTACTCTATGTCGTATTCAATTGATTTTTTGATTCTAGCATTGCAATTTTTGTTCCTGCGCACTTTGAGCAAAGCAGCAGAGTTTTAGAGCAGAGGACTAGTTTGTTTTTGCCTAAGTGTCGAAATGTAGCACAAGCTACCAAGTTTCATCCTCAGATCATGGTTCTTTTTTCCCCTTTTGTTCCTTTTGTTTTAATTTTGGCCTAAGTATTAGATTCAAGCGGAAGATGCCAAGTGTCATTTTCCAAGGATGAAGCCGGCTAGCTAGCGACTTCTGAGGACCCTTTTGTAGCTTTTCAGAGAACCATGGATCATGCCATGTATCCAGTAGCAGTTAAGCAGAACACACCACGTGTCAGCATCCACGTATCATAGAGACACCTGTGTTTCATTCCACCTTTTGACAAAGACTTTCAATGAGCCAAGCTTCAAAGCAGTAGAAAGAACCAGGTGGCAGTTATGGAGGCCCTAAATTACCTTTTTGAAGAAGCAGCAGAAGCCACCATGTGTCGGCATCTAGGAGATTTTGGTCCAACACTTTTGTTTAATGCATAAGGGATCATTTCATTTTACTAAGTGTCGAAGTATAGCGGAGTCTGCTAAGTGTCACCTTCTGGGTCCCTCTCTACTTCATCCCCAAGGAGAAGTAGAAGATGCCATGTATCTTCTTAAGAGCAGTGGAGGTCACCACGTGTCAACCTCCGAGAAATCATCATGAGCCTAATTACTGAATAAAGGTGATGGTGGGACCCAGATGGTATTCCAAAGGACTATAGAAGTGCTGAGTGTTAATGAGTAAAGACTACCACGTGCATCCATCCTTTCTTAGAGGTTTCCTGAGCAAGGAACATAGTGAGTTTTGTTTTGATAAAACTACAAAGTATCAAGGAAGCGGATTGCGACATGTGTCAAAGACGGAGCATTCCTGAGTAGAATGTAGAGAGAGTGGAAATGGCCAAGTGTCATCCTCCAGTGCTTCTTAGACAAAAGGAGAGAGTTTTCATAAATTGGCTAAGTGTCTTCCTCCATTTCAATAGAATAGAGTGCCCATCTACCTATTATAGCAAGATAGAGGGAAATTCAGTGAGAGTTATTCCTGGTAGATAGAACAATGCACCAGATAGATTTTTGGGGCTTGTGAGCATTGAAGGTGCCGTCTATTTGTCCCCTAATAGTAGAGGTAGAGTAGATAGTTGAGCGGCCAAAGAGGTGATGGAACGAGGAATTTTAGGCATGAAGAAAGGTACTAGACATGGATTGCCATGCCGCAGTCAGGGTAGTTCTTGATAAGACCAAAATGCATCAAAGGCATTTAATGCACCATCTATTTTGTCCCTTGTGAGTGAAGGATGGAGTGGGATTGTGATGGAAAGAAAGTGATCAAAGGAGACATCCAAGGCTATATAATAAGAATTGTAAAATCTAAAGAAAAAAAAGGGGGGGAATTTCTCATAGTTTAGACTTCCTGTAATTTTGACCAGTAATATTATTTGCTCTTGTCTTAATTTTATTAAGTTGTAAAGTTGATGTGATCATGCATGTTTCTGTGCCCTTTATGTGGCTAAATGAATTAAGTAAATTTAAGCTCGATGCCTTGGTTGGTGTTATTTGTGTCGTTTGCAAATTAGTCTATTCTGTAGATTTTCTAGTGTTGTGATTGGAAATGTTATTTGCTTTTGTCTCATTTTCTTGAGTCTGAAGTTCTACATAATTGTGCGTGACTTCTGTGCCTCTTATATGAGTGAAGGATTCTATTAAGAAGATTGAACACTATGCCTTGGTTGACAATTCTTGTATCTCAGCAAAAGACTCCCCTATTTTGAGCCTTTGTTTCTGTTATTCCAATCTTTTACATTGATCATGCACTTGTCTGCTCTTAAATGTAATAGAATCATATAATAGTCTCACTGTGCTCAGGTTAGGATTAGGATTACATTCAGGCGCATCGCCATAGTTAGGTTTTAATTCTTGGATTTTGCATTTCTGTTTAGTCTCCTATCCCTTTCCCCAACACCTAATACCAATAGAAGAGACCAACTTCTCTAAAACATGGAGGTTGTTTCAAGCCGCACAATCCCACGGCTTGAAACTTCCCATTGTTGATTGGTTAAGATCTAGCACAATTTTACGCCATCAACAATTAACTAATTGAGAAATTAATTAAATCATAGGTCTAATTGAGGATAATTTAGTTCCATAAACCCAAATGAAATAAATTAACACATATATGGGAATTATTAGCCAAAATTGCACTCACAATTGAACCAATCGAATAACTAGATCAATCAAGTGCATAATTGGGGCTACTTAACTCATGGAATACTAACTAAAAATAATTAGTGTACATTATTTTCTGACTAGCCCTAATTATGCACATGAATGACCCAACTGAGTAAGTAACTCAAACATCTACATAATTAGGGCTAATTAACTACCACACGTATAATCTACACCAATTAGTGTGATGATCTCTCAGATGTTAGTTGGGACAAACCAGATAATTGAAATCTTCCAGCTTCCATTAGAATCTTTGTTATGGTAGCTTAATTTATTGATTTATAATAGTATGTTGATCAATCAATCAGTCTTATGAATTTATTATGTTTTTTCTTTATCTGTTGTGCAAAGCCTTTGTTATTTTGGCCTAGTATCATGGATTTTAGGTGTGCTTTCATATCACCCACCTTTTTTTGGTGAATAATATAAAATAATATAGCTCATTCTCATCATTAAAAAAATAAAATAAAATAATAACATGGAAAAAACTAAGTTTGAAAAAAACTACAACACGACCAACCTAAGGGATAAAGTTTTTATTGAATTTATAGAGTATCAAGGCCATGAAATGGAAATCTTATCATAGTTGATGTATTTTAGAAAATGAGAAGAAAGTAACACATGAGCTTTGAATAGGGTAAGAGGTAATTAAGTGATGTGTTTTGAATTTTATTTAGATTGAGTGCATAGAATAAGACTTGTACTCAATTTTTAATATGTTAAGTGTTTTTAAATGTGATTGTAGTTGGAATAACTTTAATGCATTATAGTTATTTTAATTTAAACGCATAAATAAATGTTGTTTTTTAATGGATCTAGTGGTGGGTAAAAAATTAAATAATAATTTGATGTTGTATTGATTAATTATAGTTATTATATAAATAACTTAGGAGAATATAAAATGAAGTCATGTTAAAGCTTAATGTAATGCAAAATTCACATAGTAGTCAAATAAAATTACAATGAGAAATTTATTTTAATCAACACACCCATATTTCTTGGATAAATATGGAACCCCTTTTTTTCAAATTGAGTTACTATTTTTTTTCAAATTTAATTTTTTACCTCATTTTAAAAGGTTAATATGGGTCGAGTAAAATAGATTATAAAGTAAGAAAGGATAAATTAAATCTCATATCTTATAGATTAATCTTATTTGGGTTCATTTAAGCTCTATAAAATTATCCTAAGTATATTTTAGGTGTGTATTTATTATAATAATAAAAGCATTTTATCCCATATTTATGAAGTGCATCTTTCCTCTATTATTCACTTGTAGGTTTTGGGAGTTATAGTACATGTAACTCCTCCTCCCTCATGTCACATACTTCCACCCACTCTATTTGAGATTAATATATTTGACACACATAAAGGAGGCCTTGTAAGGTCATGATATTGTTATTTTAACTCCATCTTTTCTCTTGATCTATTTTAAGAGCCATCTCCTCCTCTCTTCTATGAATAATATTGCTCTTTCATTCTTGTGATGGTTTTTTGGATTAAAGCCAGTCTTCTCTCTCTTATCTTCTTCTTGTTATTTTACTTGAACATATTTTTTTTCAAGGATTCTAATAATATTCTGGGGTTTTTATTTGTTCGATAAATTTTCCACTTGTCACTCCCATGTCAATCTTGTGGCTTGACTCTTTTTCAATGTGACATTGTTCTTTTTTGTATTTTTTAATGTATTTAACGTTCCATCTTAACAAATAATCAATATGGTATCAGAGTTATGACTTTTTTAATGTTGATTTATAAGTTATATAGATATTTTTTTAGAGTAAATATCAGTTTCTTTCAAATCCATCTCCTTTTTAACATAATTTTTTTTAGTTTTCTTCCTTCTAACCATAAAATTATAGGTTTTGCACAACAAATCTTTAGAGTTGATTTGATCTTATAAAAATGATTTTTGTTTATTTCCATTTGCTTAATTCAATATCTTTATTTGAGTGAGATTTTAATAAAATTCAAATCTTTTTGGGTGTATTTTTTCCTAATGCATGTTGTTACACCATAATTTGTCTTGTGGTGTTCCTTTTGCCTTTTAACCCAATGTCTTCCTTGTGGCCTTTTTCTAATCTTGTTAAATATTTACTATTTAATAGTGCTTAGCTTTTCCATGCTTGGTGTTTTCAAAACTATCATAATGTTATCTTGTTGATTTTTTCTTTTATCATGTGGCAAAAATAATATCAACTCTCTAGCTTGGCAACGATCCTTCTTAGCTTGGAAGTCTACCTTATCATAATCTATGGTTTGTGTGTTGTTATTTTTGTACTATTTTATCACATGTATCACCCTATGCTATTAAAATATAATATTATGTTGTTCATTACTCTTTTTTGAGATATTCTATAACCTAATTTTCTTTACTTAAGACTCATATCTTTTTCATTTAATTCTCTTTTTAAAAAAAGGTTAGTAAGGCACCTTTACTCTGCACTTTCTCTATTTGAGATGGTCTTTTGGAATAAGTTTATTTTTGGTTTTCTCCTAGTTATGCCTCTATTGTAGCACATAATTGCTTTAGCTTATACCAAACCTTTTATTTTATTTTTGGTTTTGGCCATTCACTTTTTTTGGCTAAGTCATTTCAGTTGTCTTCCATAACATTTAAAACCACTATCTAACTGTTCTTCTACCCAATTGCATCACCATTATCTTCTATATCTAAATGTTATTCCTATTGACTGCACATTATCTAATTTTCACATGCTATGTTTTTCAACTTTTGGAATGTTTCACTTATAATAAAGCATTGGTTGTTCTTTGGTTATCTAAGTAATATTATTCAATGTTTCATATGTGTTCTTATCTTTTTGTGTAAGACAAATTATTTTCCCTGCATGAAAAGTGGCACACCTTTGCATTATGTTGCCTCTTGTCTTATTCTTTTATTCCAAGTTCATGCAACATTTAAAACAATATAATAAATAAGGGCACATTCAAATTGTTTTATATATAAACAACTTATGTGTGCATTTCAAATAAAAAATCCTTGAAAAAGAATCTTTAACAAATGGCATCTTTAAAGTTGGAAAAAACAACCTTCTTTCTCAATGCCACTTGGCATTCTCCTTTTTAAGGGTTAATGAGTTTTTTTTCATCATGGAAATAACCTTCAAAAAAAAAAAGTGTTGGTTATGATTTAGTAACTCATTATGCATGATAAGTGTTTTATTGTCCTTGATTTAAAATTAAAGCTTTGTTTAAAGTAGCACTTGTCTTGATTTTATTAATAAAAATATTTAAAGCTTTAATTTAAATATTTTATAATTAACATTTATTTAAATATTTGATTTAAATTTAATTTTTTATTTATATATATAGTGTGAATAACACTTATATAATTATTATTGTCTTTATTTTGGTAAGATATTTTTTGACATTCAATTTATTAATATTTTTTTAATTTATAACATCTTTTGAAATTTATAAGTTATATATTATTTTATTAAATTCATTTTTTATCATAATATTGTTCCATAAATAAAATGAGGCTTTGATACTCATCTCAAGCACCAAAGTATGAAAAAAATAATGAAATTGGAGCTCTCAATTGTCAATTCGAATATAAAAACCAATCTATTCTTCTTTTAAAAATCTTGTATGATGAAAAAAATTATGAATTATAAACTCTTGTTGACTCCCTCTCTACTCAAATTGCATCTTTTAAAAATATGCAAACATGTGATGTTAATTTTTCATTTTCTAATAAATGTAGTGCTTCCTAGAAACTTATTTCTACGTCTGACTTAAAAATTATGCAATCTATGGATTATTCTAGCAGTGGTTTTGGTAAGAATGAAAATGGTATTGTTAAACCTCTTTTGCTTAAATCTAATGTAAATTGTATTGGACTCAATTTTAATGCTTCTACTAATTTTTATGTTAAATTGAAGTCTTATTATCTTCCTCACCAAAGAACTTATTATACAGCTTCTTTTGATTATAATGTTTGTAATGCTCATTAGTTGGTTAAAACTATAAAATTTGTAAGTATTATGGTAAATACAAACATTCTATTTTTAAATGTTGGAAATTTCATCCATGCAAATCTTGTAGTAAATCCACTCATGACACTTTGTATTGTTGGAAAACAAGATACTTAATTCTAAAGTAAAAATAGTTTATGTTCCTAGATATAATGTTTCTTCTAGACACTTTGATATGTCTTCTAGTGATAATTATTCTAATACTTCACGTAAAAATCTTTTTTGTATGTAACACATCTTCTTTGTCTCCCTTTTGATAAACTCAATTTTATTATGCATTATTTATTTTTTGTTGCAAAGAAAATATGCTTTGTTGTAGCTCATTTTGACTAACTTATTTTTGTGAAGGATTCACACTCTATGATAGAAGTTATTTTTTTCTCTGTCTTAATTACATCTAATTTTATTATATTATTTGTATGTAGATTGTATTTTTATGGCATATTGGTTACTTAACTTGAAATATTGGTATTAGCTTGTTTGCTTTGTAGGTTTAGTGTATCCTTACTCCTTATTTTTGGTCTTTGTTCCATTCTGGATTGACCATCTTTTCTGAATAGGATTCTTGGAGATTATTATTGATCACATCTTCATTTTTACCACTTCTGGCAATGCTTTCTCTTTTTATTTTTTATAAAACGATTGTAGTTCCTCTCAAAGGAAGTTTCTATTAAGGGGAGAGTATTATATAATTTCAAATCCCCTCCTTATTTATAAAATGTTTTATCTATTTTTTAACTTCAAATTAAACTTAAGGGGGAGTGTTGGAGATTAACCTTATCTGAGTTCATTTAATCTCTTTAGGCTTATCATAAGTCCCTTTTAAGTGTGCAAATATTATAATAATAAATGCACTTTATCCTAGATTTATGTGGCGTATCTCACCTTTCTTATCCACTTGTAAGTTTTGGGAGTTACTTGCACAAATAACTTCTTCCCCCACATGTCACACACTTACCCCAACTCTATTTGGGAATAGGACTTTTTGCACATATAAATGAGGCCTTGTAAGGTCTTGATGGGATTCCTTTAACTCATTCATCCTTCTTGCTCTATTTAAAGAGCCCTCTCCTCCTATCTTTTATGAACAATCTTGCTCTTGTATTTTTATGATGCTCTTTTGGCTTAAGGGCCACTCTTCTTTCTCTCTCTTAACTTATTCTTATTATTTTTCTTGGATATATTTGATTTTAAGTATTCCAATAATATTATTGGGTTTTCTGTTCGATGGTTTTCCCACTTGTCACTCTTGTCTTAATCTTATGGCTTGACTTTCTCTCAAGATGGCATTATTCTTTTTGGTAATTTTTAGAATATATTCAACATTTGATTTTGAAAAATAATCTAATATCATTTCTTTCAAACCATATTTATAAGGATTTTCATGATGGATTGGAAGATTAATTTATATAATAACTAATTTAAGTTTTGATTAGATAAAATTGCCATAAAATAAGCCCACATGTACCTTTATAAAACATTTGAATTAATTGATAGCCATAAAAATCTAAGATTATTGTTCAAACTTTATAATATGTCACTAGAGACCCTCATATTAGGTGTACCAAACCACTAACGTATTATTGCATCCACAAAGGTCTATTTGAGGTTTGATGAATAAAATTATTATTATGTGAGATTCTATGGTTGGATGATCCCGTGATTCCATTTTCTTGCCACACATTTTGTTAACTATCATAATTCATTATAGTTATTTGGATATTTGTGCATATTATTAACTTCATTTAAAATAATGATCATGGTATATTCATCGTATTATGTGTATGGAAAGTTATATGCAACTAAATATAAATTAAAAATGAAAATTTCAATAGATCTATGTAGGTCACAAAGGACGATTTCAAATCCAAAATAGAACTTTGTCACTTTGTGACCTAGAGATAATGGGATTGAGACATATGGATGATGAGGGTTTTTAGATATCAATTGGGGATATAAATTCATAAATAGATAAATATATAGATACATATTTTTTGATGATTTATAATCATGTGTGTATAGTGCCACCTATCATTTGTTCACAATAAAAAATGTAGTGAGGGGCGACTTAGATGTTACACATAGTGTTTATTTGAATTTTAATCAAAAACTGAATTAAAGATATGACATGATTAATTTTAATTAATGTGACTCATGATTTAACCCCATTTTTTATCATTATTATCGGTATTAAAAAGTGAAAACAAATGAAAAGAACATTTGCTTGAAATATAAAAGGACAAATTAAGCGATAATTTTTTAGAATACATAGAGGCCATCAAAATTCATCAAGGTTCACTAAATTTTTTATAGAGATTATGATATGGCTGAGGATATTATATCTTCATTCTTAGGCCCATTCCAGAAATTCAAAATACAATCCTTTCTAATAAATTTTACACCCAAATAATTACATTGCAGTGTCCCATGAGATTAATGAGGCTAAAAATATGTTTAATGTTAAAGACACTAGTTAGGTAGATGATGAATACAAAGAAGATTTTATTTCACACATGAAATAATACCTCTATCATATAGTAACTAAAATCTAGGTATTTCCTTGTAAATAACTTTTGCTTAATGTATTCTCGAAATGTGTTCTAAAGGATTATTTATTATCATATCTACATAAGAGAAATGTGGTGGCTAATGTTATTGGGGTATAATTTCATAGTTATTATATACTCCCCCCCTCCAACAATCACTTACAATCAATAATCAAGATAATACCAATAAGTGGATGAAGGACCATGATCTAATGGAAGTTTTAAAGGATTGAGTTGTAGATATAAAAAAATGGGACCAATAAAAGCTATGCAGATAGTTACACTATCAATATTTTAAGGCTTGGTTTCATATTAAGAATGTTGTTGATGAACATATTATATGGTGGTTGTAATATTGACCATGTCAATAAATTATGGATGACCTTATTAGCATTGATTATTAGTGAAGACAAAAAACCAACCTTGGGTGAAATTATCTCTTTTAATTTAAAACAAAAAATCAATGGAATTAAAGAAAGTCAATTTCTACATAATGTCTTACCTGGTATATGTTTGTTTTGTTATAATATAATTTAAACATGCATATTTATATAGATGGCCTCATTCCTCTAGTTCACCCACACATATATCTTACAATAAATTAAATGTGTACAAGTATCAATAATACATGCAAGAGGAATGTGATTGTTTTTATCCTCCTATGTATTTTGTAATCAATGAACACCTAATTCCTATACTTTCAAATAAGATAAGATATTATATTAATATAATTAGTGTTTATTGGTATTATGATACATACCTTTTTTAGGATTGAAGGAATTATGGTGGCACCTTATTAACTCCCTCATTATGTACCTAACAAACATGCTTCATAGGATATGGCTTATCACTTTGCTCATGGAGTTGGAGAACATTTCAAGAGTATAAATTAGAACTAATGACCTCCTACATTGTTGAAAATTATAAATTCATACTATAAGACATGACATTCAATAAAACAACTTGTAGTTAAAATGCCAACATTTATAAATTTTTAAAAAGATGTATCTAGTAATTGGAATCCCTTCAAAAAAGTAGTCAAACATTTGTAAAGTTCAAAAGGTAAAACCTAGCTTATATTATTGACAGCAATGTCATCCAAACTAATTTTATTTTCTTAATCCATAAAATGATTGGGAAGTTATTATAAAATGTGAGGTAATAGCTCTATATAAACCATCATCACATATACAAAAAGGAAATCCTAATTCATATGGTACATGTTTAAAGAAAGGGATGAGCCTCAAGGGACCAACTCAATCTTAATGAATGAATTATTTTAGGGATTTTCATTAACCACACCATAAATGAGTGCCAAATTGGACAAATTACATTAGGTAACTAGGTCACTCTTTACTTCTACTATTGTGGCATCTAATGGTCCTTCATTTGTGTCCCCTATTTTTTTTGGTTTGGAAATGTCAATGCTTCCTAGTTTTCAAGTGTTTCATTGTCACCATATATTTAATTTTTATTTAATTCTATTAAATTATCACAAGTGTTTATATCTTTAAATATTATAGGTGTTTAAGACGTTGAGTTTGTTTCAAGTCAAGTGTTTGAGGTTCTCAAGATTATAAGTATTGAAAATATTTTTGAATGTAAGGAGAATTAAGTACTGTGGGACTCGCTATTGACCCATAATACTAATTTACAATAACTTTCCTAGTATATAGAGTACTTGGGACCACATTGTTCCCAAAATTTAAATTTCCATTCTTCCACCTGTGGTCACTACAAAAAGTATTGTATAAATAATTACTCGGGCATTTCTTATTTTCACTATTAGTAATCAAGTTGATAATATATGTCAAATTTCTTCACCCCCATCCAATTCTAGATTATCACCATCCATATGGATTGAAAATATTATGGATTCATCCCTTGTTTATCTTATTTTCTTTTTATTTTCTACTTTAAACACAAGTTGAATTGAGAATAGTTCTACTTGGTTAATTATTTCCTTTATACCCTCATTGGAGTCTATCATGGCCACTCCATCATCCATATCCACATCCATTTCCACCATTATTCCATTCACACCACAACCCATTATCTCTAGTTCCATTGTGGTCAATCCATACCCAATGGTAACTCAAGGATTATCCACATGTACTACAAAGGCCATTGTGTTCTATAAGATTGAAAAATGAATCTCAAATAAATTAGATATAGGGTATGCAACTAGTCAAATCTCAATAGAATAATATGATTATACATGAAGAACCAAAAGTTAAAATGAAATTTGAAAAATCTATTAAGAAGTTGAAAATAATTACCATAAAATTATATAAAACTATGACTCTCAAAAACTTTATATAATAGAGAATGAATTGTTTTCACTCACCAAGAAGAGGAAAATTCCAAATAAAGATATTGTAAAAGAACACTAGGTATTTTAGTAGTGAGAAATAATATGCAAATGATCCTAAATCTATTATTAAATCAACAAATATAATGGTAACGAGATTAGCCCATAGGATGACAAATAAAATAAAACATTTAGAAACTCAAGCCAGGGCCAAAGTGCCAACAACTTTTATTAATAATGTTGATGTCACTCTTGATTTAGTTTATTATTCATTGGTGAAAGTGCATAAGGCTAAGTTGAAGAGTGATCAATCGCAAAAAAACATTCAGAAACTATTTACTTGTAGTTACAATTATGGATAAGAAGTTGTTCTAATTTCCACAGTAATCAAACAAGTTTTACTTCCTTACATCCCAATAATGCATAAGGCTAAGTTGTTTGATATTAATTATGTTAAGACACTATACAAAAGCTAGGTCAACATATGGAGGATTTTCACGAACTAACATTTTCATAATTTCAAAATTAAACATTTTTTTTTTAAGGAATATTCTCTCTTTGCTTGAAAATGCAAGTATACCATAATTGTATATATGAAAGTTCGTTATATTTTGTATATTGTATAAAATTTTCACTCCATTTAAGAAAGAGGTGACCTTGCAAATAGAATGTGCAGTTGGAAAATATTATATATTTTGATAGATGCAGTTATGACAGTGGAGAAGGAAAAATTTGTAGAGGAATATTTCAAAGGTCCTTTGTTGAATATTTCAAAGGTCCTTTGTGAGGAATATTTCAAAGGTCCTTTGTCGAGCTTCAATTGAGTAAGATAATTATATCTTTGATGTAGGCTCTGAAAGGAAACTAGATGGTGAAATAAAATTGCAATTTCGGCATTGTGTTATTTTAGGAACACAGAGTTCCCCAAGTATGTAATAAGTTTGAGGGATTTGGAAATAGAAATTTCAACATCAAGAAATCTAATATTTTTAGCAATGTTATAGTGATTATATTTAAGTTACCTAGTTTTATTTTTAAGGAGTAGATTGAAAGACATGCATAATTAGTATGGAAAACAAAGAATTTAGAAAAGGAGAAAAAAATTGTAAGCTTTAAGATATCACTTTGTGGATGTACAATGATTTTGTATTTCCCTTTTATGAATTAGGTAAATGTTTTAAGATTTCTTAGTTTTAAGTTTTCACTAAATCTTCTTTATGTTGTTTTATGATTTTGATAGATTGAGTTTATTTTATTATAAATATTTTTTTTGGAAATTGTGATTATTACTAAGTTTTTTAGATGGATAAGTTATGTTATTTTCTGCAATATATTATTTTGTTAAGTTATATTTGTAGAATTTGCTATTATTATTATTATTATTATTATTATTATTATTATTATTATTATTATTATTATTATTATTATTATTATTATTATTATTATCATTATCATTATTATGGATTTCGAAAGTATATATTATTTTGTAATAAATAATATTTTGTGTTTGCTTTACAATATAATAGACATGTAGAAATCTAAGTATTTTTTTGTTCTACTTTTCCCTCTATTTTGACATTTATTCATGAGATTCAAATCATTATATAGTATATTAGAATCATTGTAAATATCCATTTATTATGTTTTTTGTTGAATGGTATTAAAATATGTGAATAATTGTAGGTGGAACCCCCTCCCTTGAAAGGTTTTAGGTCTCATGCCCTCAATTATATTCCATCAAAGGACTTCTCTTGAGAACCACACCCTGTAACTTATACCTTGGGTCAAATTATAATGATCATAAACTGAGAGGATGTATACCCATCATTGGTTAGAGCCTATTTTAAAAAAATAAAAATAAAATCTTCATATTTTTCAATGTATGTATGCGAATAAGTTTGATATAAAAGATTAATTCAATCCCATAGTAGTATAAAACAATTTTAGATACATAGCAGCTCCCATATCTTGATTACTTATATATTCCATCTCAATGATTGCATATTAAATAAAAATGTTAAATTCAATTTGAGGTGAATTGCATCTCAAACCTATAAATTATGATAGAAGTTTGATATTTATAATTGAAGTCCAGAACATTTTTTTCCATGTTCAATCAATACAAATGTAGAGTCTTAGAATGCATGTGTATTGCCCTCTTGTGCTACTCTAAAATCAACCAAAATTTTAGTTTACTTAACTTAATTAAGATCATTCATATCTTATGAGCCTAATTTACAAACATATACATGAATAAAATTCAAACCAATACTTAATAGAATAATTGTGATTACATATATAGTTAATCCTATCATATTAATATGGATAAATTACTAGGTAAAATTTGGTTTATTTATATGAGCACCTACCAAATTATGACCCTAGACCTATGGGTTGGAGCCTTATGAAGAAACATTATCACCATGGTTGCTAAAATGCAATTTATGACCCCATTGATAGATCCATATACCCAAAAATCCATGAAATGGTTATAAACTTTCCTATTAGGAGATTGGGTTTGAAAGCCAAGTTTGGATCACTGTTGGGATAGTACACAAGATTACATAGAGATAAAACTACATTTTTATTCAACATAATATTTATTGAAAATGTAACCCAATGATGATAGCCTAGCGGTGAGTGAGCTGAGTGTTAGAAGTGCGAGGTCTTAGGGTTCATTCTTTGGGATGACCACTATCTAGTATCATTCCCACACTAAGTTATGACAAGTTATTCATGAAAAGTATCCAAAATGCAATGGGTTACTGACTCGGTGTTCAATATGATAGGGGTTAACATGTGGCTTGAAACCTATGTTCAATATGATAAGAAAGTCCATAGTTCATGGCTATGGATACTATTCACCATTGGTTTGGGCATTCTAGTTATAAAAATGTTTGTGGTTCTAGGTCCATTTCAAATATCATGATAACCTAAAATTTTAAACTTGACGATGATAACCTAGTGATAAGTGAGTTGAGTGTTAGAAGTGGGAGGTCTCAGGGTCCATTTCCTAGAATGATCACTCTCTAGCATCATTCCCACACTAAGCTATGGTGGTCTATTTGTGAAAAGTATCTACAATGCAATAGGATATTGACTTAGTGTTCAATACGATGAGGGTCAACATGTGGCTAAAAACTTGTGTTCAATGTGATGAGGTAAGTCCACACTTTATAGCTAGATATACTATTCACCATTGGTTCAGGTATTCTAGTTACAAAAATATCTATGATTTTGGGTCCATTTCAAAAATCCTGATACCTAAAAAATTTAACCCAATGATGATAGACTAGTGGTGAGTGAGCTAAGTGTTAGAAGTAGGAGGTCTCAAAATCCATTCCCTAGGGTGATACTCTCTAGCATCATTATCAAATTAAGCTATGGTGGGTTATTCATGAAAAATATCTATAATGCAATAGGCTATCAACTTGTTGTTTAATACAATAGGGGTCAGTATGTGGCTTAAACCATGTGTTCAATACGATGAGGCAAGTCCATAGTTTATGGCTAGGGATACTATTCGCCATTGGTTTTGGTATTCTAATTTTAAAAATGTCTACAAATATGGATCCATTTCAAAAATATTGATACCCCAAAATTTTAACCCAACAATGGTAGCTTAGCGATGAGTGATCTAAGTGTTAGAAGTGGGAGGTCTCAGGGTCCATTCCCTAGGATGACCACTCTCTAGCATTATTCCCACGCTAAGTTATGATGGGTTATTCATGAAAATATCCATAATGTAATGGGCTACAAACTCGATGTTCAATATGATGGGGATCGACATGTGGCTTGAAACCTGTGTTCAATGTGATGAGAAAAGTCCACATTTCATGTCTAGGGATACTATTCACCACTAGTTTGGGCATTCCAATTACAAATATGTCTACAGTTCTGGGTCTGTTTCAAAAATCCTGATACCCCAAAAAAAATCAATGAGATGTAGAATGATTGGTGAAGTGGTTTGGTTGTGCCTAGCCCCACCCAAGTTCAAATATCAAAGGGTGTTTATAGACTAGTTGTGACCATTTACTTGATGGTTTCAAATGTGATCAAGTATTATCCATTTATAATGGTTCAATACTTCTCTTGAGGACTGGGCCCTGGCTTTGTACCATAGAGCTGGTTGTAGCTCCAGTCAAGATTGTACCGAGTAAAAAAAATATTTATTGAAAATGTATGGATATCTCAATCATTAATTTCTTCTTTCTCATACAATTTATTGATAAGCTTATTGAAAAAATCTAGAAAAAATTGTAAAATAAATTTTATCAATGTTTCATATCACACTCCATGAACCATCATCAGGATAAGAGAATAAAATGATTAGGATTGTAGTCTTATTTTTATATTTAAATATTTTAACAATAAAATTCAATGATTTCAGCTTGTTTGGGAAAGAATATTTAAGAGTAAAATGAATTAAAAAAAGCTAATAAGAAGAGGGTGCTAAAAATTGATTTAATTTTAAAATGTTATTGTTAAAAATCTTAAAACAACTACAACCAAAAATACAAACTTATAACAAAGGAAATAAATTAAGAATTTATTTTTATTACATGTATTTAGAATGAAAGCAACAAGTTCTAATTATTTAGGTTAAAGACAAAGAACAAATAAATAAAAATCCAAGAAGAAATTATGATAAAATTTTAAGAGTAAATAAAGAGAATGACAAAAAGATAGATTCTGATAACAATAAATACATAGATGTGAAGTAAAAATAGGGAGACAAAAAATGAAACAATCTTGAAAGTCTGAGACTAAATATAACCATAGTTGGGAATGAGGGAACCAACTCATAAACAAGTCAACATTTTTTAATTAAGTTATTGATTGGTCACTACGAAGGGTTTAAATATATACCACCATCCCTATTTTATTTGTTTTCATACTTCAAATTTCAATGGATTCTCTTATGTAATGTTTGAAGTAGTGGTATTCTATGGCCAAGACCTTGATATTCTCAATACAAATATGATGGTGAGTCTTGGAGGATTGTTTTACTAAATTTGATTGTACCACTCTTTTTTTGTTGATATTAGCCACATGTTCATTGATCCTCGTGTTGATGGAGCTACTCAACTCTCCTATGTATGACATCCCACAAGAACAATCAATTTTATACACTCCACTTCTAAGAGTTGGTACTAAATTATCTTTAGACAACTTGATAAATTTTATAAGTTTTATGAGGGAAAATGTAGTATGAATGTTCTTACTATTTAAAATCCTTGTAATATTATTAGAGATTCCTTTAGCATATAGGAGGAATTTTTTAGGTCTTTTAAGGTCATCAACCCTAGATCTAGTACTAACATGAGTGTCCTTGGCTGATCCAAAATCCCTAAAAATTTATTTTTCTTTGTAACCATTATTTTTTAAAAAAATATTTAAATGATTTATTTCATCCTCTAAATTATTGTCATCATAAATTCTCAAAGCTCTAGTGGAAAGAGTTTTGATAACACCTACTTTTTGAGAGGGATGATGTTTTGAATTCGTGTGAAGATAGAGATCAATATTGGTGGATTTTATAAACATCTATCAAGAGAAAGATCCATTAAATTTTCTAGAGAGGGGGACATATAATAAGGGAAGTTTTCCCTCATATTCCAATTCTTTGGTTAACTTAATGGTATCAACAACCTTATTTAAGTGGTTATTTAAATATTTTAATTTCTCTAAACCATGTGGCTAATTGACAAAGAAAGAGTGGTGAAGTCACATTTATTAGGACACTCTTCCAAGACTTGCCATCATATTTTTACTGAGAATACCAAGATCTTAGCCATAGAATACCACTACTACAAATGTTTCACAAGGGAAGCCATTGAAATATTCAATTATGAGAGCAACTTGAACAGGGATGCTGGTCTAGATTTAAACCCTACTTGGTGACCAATCATCAACTTAATAAAAAAAAATGAATTTTTATGAGTTGGTTCCTCTATTCCCAACTTGGGTTGTCATTTGGTCTTAGGCATTTCAAGGTTGTTGGATTTCTTGTCTCTTTCTTTTCACTTCACACCTTTGTATTTCTTGTTAGCAAAGTCTCTCTTTTTGTTGTTCTCTTTATTTACTCTTAAAATTTTATCATAATTTATTCTTGGGTTTTATTTAGTTGTTATCCATCTTTAACATAAATAATTGGATATTTTGTCTTCCCTTCTAAATACATGTAATAAATTATAATTCTTGGTTTATTTCCTTTGTATTTTTGGTTGCAGTTGTTTTAAGTTTTGTATGAAAACATACTTAAATTAAATCAATTTTTTAGCACCCTCTTATTATTATCTATTTATAATTAATTTTACTCTTTGGTATTATTTCCCCAACAACCTCACATCATTACATTTCATCAGAAACATATTTAAATATAAAAATAAGCCTATAATCTCATTCATTTTGTTCTCTTATCTTGATGATGGTTCATAGAGTATGATCAAAATAATCTACGTAGTTTTATACATAAATATTTTTTAATACATTATGAACTGTTGAAACACTATCTCCTTTATTTATAATCTTGTTTACATGTTTTTCATATATGACCAATGGTCTAAACCACTAACTAACATCACTCGTTACATATTAGTTTATCAAAATTGGATATTGAGAAAGTATTAATCTAATAATGACAAATTATTGAGTAAATTATAATTCATGAAATATACAATTATCACACAACTAAATTGTAGATTATTATTTTTAAAAATATGCTAAAAGCATAAAATACCAAATATAAAATAACTTATCAAGAACTTAAATCTGATGGACTAAAACAAAGAATCTGTAATTGAATGTAAGGTTATGTGAGTTCACTGTGAATCAATAACAAGGATCCATTTACTATGGGCTAAGGCTACACTATTTGGATAGGATTATCATGTGTTGGTGTTTATGGGATGTGTAAATGTCTATTAAGGTTTTTCCCTTATGTGATATTTTTTATGGGTGCACCTTCATCTGTAGGTCCTATGTGTGTGATCATATTCATTTGATTCTCAACAGGGGTCATTGTATACCTTATTATTCACTTAAACCCATAACTCAATGATAAGGAGGAATAAATGCAATAAAATGGAAAATGGAGGTTAGGAGCTAAAGTTGTGTTTGACCTCAACACCCTATGTGTTGAGCACTACCTACATATTAATGCTCCAAATAGAAATCAAAATCCATGCAGTTATCCCATGATACAGTGGTGATTGTGAAATATTGGTGAAATGTTATATGTTGGTGCAATCATGGTGTAATTATGTGTTTAGATAATGACATGTGACCTTTCTTGTGTAATTGAATCTATTTCAAGACTACTTGGTATGTATGGACTTAGAATTGGGAATAATATGTAGTTTTTTATCAATGTGCAAATAGATATTTCTAAAAAATTGTAATATAGAATCTTTTAATGAATAAATGAATGTAAAATTTGTTTATATAGTGATCCTTTTGGGATTTTTTTGAATTGGGCTTGCGAAACATTTGGGATGACCCATTGGGGTAAATTTGAATTTGAGAAACTAGTCATTATTTTTTGGGAGGATGAAACTGATGGATTCAAAAACTATCAGCCAGTGGGATTATCTCAAAGGCATGGTTTTATCTAAGAAGAAAAGACACCAAAAATGGAATTATGAATCAATCAAGGGATAAACTTATTCTATTTTTGATGATGAATGGGAAGAATTATTATCATATTGTATTTAAGGTAGAGGTTCATCTGCATATAAGTATAATAAAAAGTGGTTTAAACCATGGAATTGATCATAGGTTGAGTGTACATAAGGAGTAGTCAAAAGTGCAATATTTTTCCATTAAATGTTAATTTTAATGACTGCATTTTCTCCCTTTTAATCTAGTAATACAATAAAGTGAAATTACTAGAGTAAAATAAATAAAGTTATACCTAAGCTTATTTGTGTTGAGCAAGTTTGGATGTAGATCACATGTTGAATTATGCTACATGAAAACCTATATAAATCAGTCCTTACTTAGGATAAAGATATGAAAGTAAAGACAAGAAAATTATAGATCAAATAATAGTAATAAATACACCTTTTCATGTATGAAAATTGTTGTGTTTTTGGTGCAAAAATAGTGACTATAGAGGGTGGAACTCTTAAAGATTTTATTTCATTAAAAAAATTGGATTGGATTGTGTATGCCTTAATCCTCATTGGTAAGAGAATGTGATTAAGAACTTAATATGCACTTGACTCCCTCATTACACAAATCAAGGTAATACAGTAGCTTGGATTCTCTATATAAATTTCAATGGATCATTTTGTTAAAAAAATTGGTGAAAATATCTAAAACAATCATTATAAATGGAATAAGATCTATTCTTGTGCAAATCTAGTGAAAAACTAGTGCAAAAATAGTATGATCTAAATCTGGTGTATATTACATAGAGAATGACATGAATTATCATTCATTATTTGAAAATTGGTCTAAAACCTAAGAAATAAAGTGATTGGTTTCCATATGCCCCCAATCTGATATTTGGGTACACATTTGCTTCTTGAAAACTGCCAAATATCAACTAAATTTATGAGTAAGAACCTAGAACATGTGTCGTGCATGATGCCCCCAATTTGAGAAAAATTAGTGATAAGCTTATGTATAAATTTAAAACCTATTATGATTAACCACAAATTCTATTGACTAAGTATAATTATAATAAATTTGTAAAACAAATGACTTCTAAGATGAAATCATTTTGGTATGTATAATTACAGGCTATTTTTTGTCCAAATGGTGTGGTACTGTCTAAATGTGCTTTCTAGGCAAAAATTGAGTATGTATTATGATCAATTGAGCAAGTATTATATTTTTTTCTATGTAGTGGACTATTTCAAATTAGTATCTAATACAAGCGACTATGTTTTCCCCCTCTTTTGAGATGAGTTTTGAATCATGCACAATAACTTATCTCAAAAGTAAAATTTGTGTGAATTATATTTTAGAAAATATTTAAATTTAGATTTATAATGATAACATTATAAATCATTGCATCATATTGATAATCTAAAAAAAATAGTAATGTATGATGCATGTAGAACCAACCATATATAGTGTCATGTCTAGATAAATGTTAACAATTAGGCACGTAGTGAATAAATGATCAATATTGAGTACTTGAAGCTGATATAAAACTAATTAAAAAATATGCATGATATTGATCATGGCATTATAAAACTATCGATATGCATGATGTCCATCATGGCATCAAATATTGAAAAAATAATAATAAACAAGATTCATGGCCACGACGGGCATACACAAAATCACATAAAACATAAATTAAGATGAATGGATCACATAAAAGGGACATGTTCAAATGTCACTCACACACATAAAACACATATCAAGGCTTAAATCCAAAAATAAATACATGTTCAAATGTCCATAATCTAGAGAAATGAATACATGCAAAACATGAAAATAATCAAACACGACGAGCATGCATTAATAAGTAAAATTAATCTACATAAGCAATTTATAACATTAATATATTCATCAACTCAAGTATCCAATAAGATATCAATGTGACAATATGTCAGAAAATATGGAAAAATATGTGTAATGTAGTAGGAACAAAAGGGATAGTCATAGAGTGATAAAACCTGAATAAAATATGCCCTAAATAAACTTGTTGTGATGAAAAAAATTTATAGAAGTCATGTGACTATTTTGGATCTAAAAAAATAGAACATGTGTTCACTAATAAAATTTTGCTAAAATTAGACAAGAACACAATGTGTTACTGTCTAGAAAAGATCAATTGTGTTTGTGTAAATTTAATGGGTCTAGGATGGTATCACCACTTAAAACTACATATAAAAGTGACTACCTAAATCACAAATCAACATGTAAATAAAATACACATATCATGCATAGGTCATGATTTTTAGAATTTTTTAAAATATTCTATTTTTTAAATTTTTGAATATGTAAAACTGCAAAAGGAACATATTAACTAGTGACTCCTGTAAAATCCTCACAATTAATAGGTCGTATATCTAGCATGAAAGGATGACCTATTGTGAATGGAAATTATCATTCCACTATGAATTATTTGGTCTCAACTCATAATATGAAAACTACTTTAGCTCTGTAACATAGGTGCCACTGTCATAATGACAATATATAGTATGTTTTATATTATGCGTAGCATGGTGAGATTTAAGACTCTTCGGAACCCATGGTGGAGTATAATAACTTTATGTTGGTTTTTTTTGTGTAAAACTATTAATGCCTTGTAATATTAATCTATGATGTGTTGGAATAGAAAATGGATCTCTAGAATCTTTGACAAATTGTTGATGAAGTGTATTTTCAAGGATAGGTCTCCTTGTAGAGTGGACCACTTGACTTTGAGCTTTTTGAATAGGTTAAATTTTTTTAGGTTGTTCAACTATTATTTATTTTATAATAATAATAGCCTTTGGTTCTAGGAATATTCATATAGAATACCATGAACTGTGATAACCTCAATATAAAAGTATTTCAAACATTTGTGTACTATAGAGGGTACTACATGAAGTTGTTGAATCTAAATATGTCCCAATAACATATCATAGTCTCTTTCATTAGGTATGAATATAAATTTGGTGGCCACATGTGTTGGACCAACTTGTATTAGTAATGTGATCTCACCAATAGTACTCGAAATATGTCTATTAAATCCCTTAATTATTATTTTTTTAGGAATTATATCTTTATTTTTGTATCCAAAATTTGAGATAAGTGTGATAGTGCACATATTTACACTTGAACCATTATCAACCATGACACTATGTATAGGTTGATGATCAATGTGAGCTTAAATGAAAAAAGAGTGTAAATAAAAATAATCATTGGCTATCTCATGCTCTGTGAATGTGATAAGTGGTATAGATGGCATTGAAACATGATATATACAATTAATTCAATTTAAAGGAAGTTGCACCTCAGTATGAGGATGATAATAAGTTAGTGGAGGGTGTGCATTATATGTGTAGTGCACTTTTTATTTATCTTTTGGTTCTTATCATGTATGCTCACTATAGATCTCCATTATTCTACTCTCACTTGGTTGTGACTCTGTATTATCTATAAATATACCCACATCAATGATGTTCTCATCTATCACATCATGTATATTATGTATCAAATTGGTGTATTTATTGGTAGTATTCCCTGGTGCTCTATGAAAATAGAAAAAATCATTACGATCAAATCTTTTTTTAAGATATTTACTCACATCAACCTCTTTAATGGGAGGGAATGATATAAGGTGACATTATAATAAATTTTGTAACACCTTGTATGTAACTTCTATAAATTTGGTAAATTGTCTCCTTAAAGGAGTGGATAACATAATACGTGATGTAGGTTCAAAAACTACATTCACTATTAACTTTTGGTCATTCTTATTTTTTCTTGGTTGCACCATGTATGGTAGATTACTTAGATATAAACTTGGTTGGTTACATACTTTAACTTATTCATTTCCAACAACATAACCTCACTTTTCTTAACTATGTGACATAAATCCATAAATGAAAAACTTATTAAACATAATAATTTCATGAAGAGGTGGAATCAAACTCTATTTGAATATGTTTTACAATTCCTTATCTTCCATAGGATCTGTCATTTTGGATAACATGGTCTTAAAGTGTAATACATAATTTTTGATAGGCTCATTGGATTACTATTTGAGCTGAGCAATCTATGCATATGAAATTTTTTAACTTATGTTAACTAATAAATGTGTAAGGAACAAACTTGTGAAAGGATTTAATCCATTAAAAAATGATATGGTAAATCATAAAACCATCTTAGAGCATAATATTTTAAACTCCTTGGAAATAACTTGGTCAACAACCTATCATTAAATGCATGCTCCAAGCATGTTGCATGAAATGCTCTCAAATATTGCTCAGGGTCACATTCTCCATCATACAATGTAAGCTTAGGTGCCACAAAACTAGGTGTTAAAGGATAGGTTGAAATATGCTAACCTAATGGAGTATGAATTAAAGTCTACAAGGCAAGTGCTTGATTAAGATTTGAAGCACCTTATCCCAAATGTAACACTTTATTTTGTAGAGTTGTAATGTTCTAGATAAGGGATTTTATAGTAGGAATAAAATGTGTGATACTCAAAGGTGGTGTAAAAAGTGACTGAGTAGAGATTGACATATTGATCTATTGAAACCCTTGGGTTTCCCCCATAGTATATGTTGGTATAAAAAAATTATTGAGTGATGTAGAGATAGGAAAGTAACCCATAATAGTAGATGTCTCAAGTGATTGGATTTCATAGACTTTTTGTATTTACTCTCTAACAATATCTATGAACTTATCTTGCATATCAAGATTCTTTGAAATATACACTATTAATTCTCTTTTTTAAGAATCATCAAATCTATTAACTAGTTTTTCCACTATGATGTTATCAACTAAAATCTAAGTATGCTCAACTTGAGTATCACTTAGTTTAACACTCTTCTAAGAGAGATAAAAAAATAGATTACATAAAATATGAAACAAAAACTTGGAAGATTGATGTTAATAAAGTGTAATCACCTAAAAGTTGTAATTGGATGCTAAGAGTGTTGCTTAAGTTAACCTATCCCTAGGCTATCCATAAACCCATTCTAGAGCCTTAGACTTACATTTCTAATCATTCAATAGACCACAATCATCTACATTTAGTCAAGACATAGTACCTGAACTATCACCTCTAATTCCAATCCAAATTTCTTAAAATTCTACCAAAAGAACATTAGTGCCACATTTGGGACACTAAATCCACATGGTGCTAGTGTCCCCAACTAGGCACTACTGTCTTTAGCCCCAACCATTTCTAATGGATATTTTTTCATATGTGTGCCCCTCTAATCTTGGAATAATCTCATTTTATTATCTACACAAGCAACAAAACTCTATAAAAATAAATCTAATCTACCTCTATTGACTAGATGGAAAATAGATGCAAATTCTATTCAAATCAAAGACAAAAATATGCAAAATCAAGGTACATTATCCCTATTTTGCCCTACTTTTTCATACTACCATCTATAGTATCCCCAAGTCTAGTTTTCAAGAATTTAAAATATTAAGCACATTCAAGGCATCCAAGTCCACTCTAATTCTAGCATTAACTTGCACATACATCAAACACTAGGTGGGAAAACTACATCGGACTTGATCTTTCCTTAGAATATTGGTATGTAGGCAAATATCTACATAGTGGGTGTTGAGGATGTCCATTACATCCTAATAACATGCATAAAATTATTACTTATGCCATAATTGTAAAGATATTAGGGTTCTTACATAAAATCAAAATTTTAAGGCATAACACAGAGCTACAGGTTTTAATCGTATAGGGATAAGACATGCAGACACCAATGTAGGTACTCCTATAAAATGAGAAAAATCTCACAAATGAGACATTAGTGCCACATTGATGACACTACACATGGATGATGCTACTATCCATATTGTCTGCTATTATCTAGTGTGCAGATGAACATCAAAATCTGGTGACACTCAGAACCATCTAGATCTCAAATTTTAGAACCTAGATCATCTGTGACAGCTAATTTTTAAATAAGTTTCTATTCAAGCCTATGTATTACTATATTTATAAGGTTAATATTAATTCAAAGGTCATAACAAATCATTATATTTAGGCATCTCATCCCTTTAACCAAACATAAGAATTACTTGTGTAAAACCCTGAAAGTTTAAATCATTTCATGAACCTATCTTACTTTGAACATTGCATAGAACCCTAACTTTCATTAATTCCTATTTTTGTGAAATACATTCAAGGATGTACACTTTTAATTTTTTTGATTTTATTTAGACAAAGTAGCTAATTAAAATAATTTTTACATTAGAGTTTTAATTTATTTTACATCTAATTTAAATTATTGTAAAGAAACCCTGGATTCAAAAACCCTAACCCAAGACCCACTTAAGTTTTGTATCCTTTTCTATTTATACTCAAATTTTATTTCCAAAAATCACATTTTATATTCACATATATCTTATAATTCATATCATCATATAATAATGATGGAAGAAATAAATTACTTTTTATTTCAAAGTTTCATACTTTCATTTGCATGCTTATTCCCTTTAATTTGGAATGAACTAAGAAAAGACATCAATACATGTATATATGATGGTTACTATAAAATAAAATATTTATCATATTCCATAGCATGTTATCTTTCTTATGTATGAAAAATAATTAAGACATTATTCTTTAATCACATAGACATATGCATACATGATGTTTCAAATCAACTAAAATATCTTTCATGTTGAATTATTTATTTCACATGTTATCTTTCTCCTATATGAAATTCCATTAACAAGAAAACCCATACACACATATATGATTTAGCACATAAACTAACCACTATGTTTCAAGTTTCAATATCATATTTTATACACAGGAAAGAATCTCCTTCTCCTCATCTCCATGAGGGTGATCATTACTTTCCCTCTAACCAAGTCCATGTTATCATTCCTCCATGAGATGATGTGGCCTATAACATTATCAATAATCCCCCTACTTAGCCTATTCACACTTCTTACCTACAAGGTGTGTGCCTACATGTTCAAATAGAAATAACTAGGGTTTGCACTTGTGAGAATCTACATGATCAAATTATTAGTATGACCAAGATAATTATAAGTTTACAAAATTAGAATCAACTATTACATAAAAATATTACAAAATTGGAAAATTAATTTACAAGATAAAGGCCTCCAGTGCACAATAGTGTAAACCATATTTATACATCTTCAACTAATCAATTTGTTATAAACAATATTACATATCCAAATCATAAATCATAAAGTACATCTACAACTAGTGATTCAAAAAGTAGTCAAAGGTCAAATAACATTTCCAGTGTGATACTAAGGGAAATTATTAAAGATAATTTGATCAAACTACCTCATCTATTCCCAATGAGGATATCCATATATTTTTTCATATCATATAATACATGGGCATCATAGAGATTCATGTTTAGCATTAAAATGAAAAATACAACATATAATGGATACAGATGAATCACATAGTGACACTTCATAAAAATAACATACAATGGCACATACCAATTCAAAAAGGGTCAAATATAGAAATAGTATGAAAATGGTTACCAAAGTATAACCCATAACAATAAAAGATTAAAAAATCACAATCAGATCAAGAAATAGTACAACAAGCATAGATAAATCAAGCAAAGCTACCTCTCCAAAATGAGGCTTAACATTCAATATGGTATGAGTTTGGTCAAAAGTATCTATAATAGTATGATTATCATGGTCAAGTTTTGGGAAAACAAGCTCAAGGCATCACTTCTCCTATTCTAGCAATTGATAATATTGGTCAAAAAGGTTTGGGGTTTATTAAACATCATAAGGCACATTAGTCACAGATATAGTTTATCAAGGAAAAACATCTATATACATAAGCAATATTAAAAAAAGAACAAGAGCTTCAATTGCATCCTCAAAATAGGTTTTCTAGCAAAAGATCCTCCACAATATAGTATATCTACAATCAACATAGTTTCAAAGGGAAAAATCATAATCAATATGCCAAAGCACAATTCATAAAAGTCAAATCCATAGTATGAGGTTATTCCCTACATTACACTAGGTTATTATGATTCTGATATGGAACAATATTATGATTTCAATGAGGAATAATACTCAGATTCATACTGCAACAATATTTAACTATAGCACAACAATCACACTACATGAGAGATTGTCATTCCTATATTTGACATAAACCATGATGATAGTGAGTCTCCCATGAGACTCATTAGTTAGTATGGTTCCTACCCTTGTACATACTTTCTTCTTTCCCTTACCCCTTATACATAGTTTATTTTCATTTGCTTGTACATATCTTATACTTAAAAAACACAAAAAAACTATAACATGTCAAAATATAAAAACATTCAAATATTTTAAAAACACAAAACAATTTATAGATTGTATGCATTTCTATGTTTACATTTATACTACTTGCCATATATTGAATATTACTAACTATCTTAGTATAGTTGATTTTATCATACACATACGCTTCACTTGTTCTTATCAAGTGCTTACATATTCTATATAGGACTTCGGTCCACTACATTGATCTAAACCAGCTATCATCTACCCATTGGGGGCATTTACACTGATTCAAGTTTATAAATTTGATATATCTACCCATTGGGGGTATCTCCTATATAGTTTTTATAACCAAGTTTTATATTTTCATACTATACATTCCATTTACACATTGATTTATCTTGATATTGATCATTGCTCAAATTTTTTTTATAGAATATCACTAGTTTGCCTCAGTATATATGCATCCTATCATTTACATATATTTGTATGACACAGTCATACATACTTTCATTTCTAGTTCCTATATTAGAATTGATTGTGTTTTAAATTCTTATTCCATCTTTGAGGGAATTTGAATATGCCATTGTTATTTATCTTCTTAACCACTTCTTTGTTTACATGACTTAGACGTGTTCCCATGTCCCTTATGTGTGATTTCCTACTTCTATATATGGACATTTGAACATGTCCTTCTATATGGTCTATGCCAAATTGTATGTTGTTTGCATATATGAACATTTGAACATTTCCTTGTATGTATTCATTCTTAGATTTAGTGATGTGTTCCCATATCCCTTATATTGTGGCCCCTTGGCCTATCTTTTATGTGCCTCATGTGTTTGTATGTTTGATTCATTATATGCTTCTACACCATGACACTTGTATTTTCTTGTTCACACACACTATTTTTTGATGCCATGAGGAACCTCATGCATCTACCCTTCCTACTTGGTAACCTTGATGGACATCATGCCCCATCCCCTAAGTAGTTACTCATATTTATTGATATATACATTGCTTACATCTATATTGGCACCCTTGTCTTATGCTATATTACAACATACATCTTACATTTCCTACTTATGATCAGATATATTTACATTCTTATGTTATGTTTTACATTATATTAGAATATCATACACATGTTCTAGCTAACACATTTTGCATAACTACTTCTTTAAAGGGTAGTTCTTCCACATATTTCATAACTACCCTTAAAAAAGGGTGAATTCATAGGGGTTTGTCATAGATATCATGCTCTTATTTTGATTTTCATAGATTCATTTCAACACACAAGCTCAATTTCAGATATTAGACTCATAGTAGACACAAAATAAAATAGAGACTCAATAGTCAATCTAGACCACACACAGATCAGACCAGGAAGACATTAGGTCCTAGATTGGGACACTAGCACCACATGGTGTTGTTATCCACTATAGGGTACTACTATCCAATAGCCCCAACTTCAAGATAGTCTAAATCATTTAGACTAGTACACCAGGTACAATATAGATTTACACAGATATAGTCACATGTTTGGTAGTTAAGTTTAGATTTAGCTCAAATTCATTCATTTCAATTCAGATTCATAATATCTATTCATATTTGGGGGCATCATGCATGGCATGATCACTCATACATTCATATTAGTTAAACATATTCAACTATTACATACTTGATTCATATTTAATATACTCAGATACCATATTGGAGGCATGTGCATGGCACATAGTTTCCATATACTCAGCTTCAAACAGGTTGATCAGATAGAATGGAAAATTCCATGTCATTATCTAAGTTATATATGATTTTTATCATATTATAGGTTGTTACCATATTCATGCCTTACTCTATTTATAATGGTTGTAATTTTTGAGTGGCCTAAAGCCATCTAATATACCCAAGTGGCTACAAAGTTGAATATATAGTTAAATTACTTAGATAATTTAAGCAATTTACACAATATAATTATAGATGCACCTACTTCACACAAGGGGAAATGATGAAGTCATAGCCTACTTGATTTCTTGATCAACCTACATGAGAGGGTTCAACACACTTGTAGTCTTATCCAAGTTATTCATAGAAATTAGGATCCACCAAGTAGGGATGGGCAATGATGGAGTCAAAATTGGATTAATTTTTTGAGCCACCCATATGAGAATTGAACAATCCATCAACTCAATTCAATTTATTCAATGATATGATCATCATGCACATTCACACACATAGGTTATCACCAAGTTCATGCATTTGTTTGCATATCTAATGAGGTGTATTCATTCCTTTCTTCTCTCTTTAATCATTTATTTCATTTTAGCATAGGTTTTTGCTTTTGATTATCTCATTAGTAGGGATTGATTTTTTCATGTTTCAATACAGGGCATTACTTTAGATCATGTTTCACATATGCAAACCTAAATTCACATATTTAAACTCATTTACATGAGCTTCACTTCAAAGGTAAGTCCAAATACACTTCTTTTTCATTTATACTATTCATTTTTCTTTGTTGCATTACTATCATAAATGGGGGGGGGCAAATGTAATCACCCAAAAGTGGTAATTGGATGTTAAGAGTGTCATTTGAGTCAACCTATCCCTAAGCTAGCCATAGACCCATTATAGAGCCATAGACTTACATTTTTGGTCATTCAATAAATTAAAATCACCTACATCCAATCAAGACATAGTCACTAAACTTTCACCTCTGACTCCAATCCAAATTTCTTAGTAGTTTGCTAAAAAGACATTAGCACCACATTTGTGAAACTATAGCCACGTGGTGCCAATGTCCCCAACTGGGTACTACTATCCTTAGCCCAAGGCCTTCCCAAAGGATTTTTTTTTCAAATGTGTGCCCCTTCTAAGCTTAGACTAAGTTCATTTTATTATCTGCACAAGTAGTATAACCTTATAAATACAAGTCTAATCCACCTCTATTAACTAGATGAAAAAATAGATGCAAAAGCTAATCAAACCAAAGATAAAGTTATGCAAAATCAAGGTATTTTATCCTTAGTCTACCCTAATTTCTGCATACTACCATCTATAATAGCCCTAAGTCATGTTTTCAAGCATTTTAAATCTCAAGCACATTCAAGGCATCTAAGGCTACTCTCATTCTAGAATTCACTTTCACATACATCAAGCACTAGGTGGGAGAACTACATCAGACATGATCCCTCCTCATAATATTGGTATGTAGGCAACTCTCTACATAACGAGGTGTTGAGGATGTCTATTCCATCTTAATAACACACACAAAATTATTATTTATGCCATACTTGAAAGGATATTAGGTTTTTCACATCAAATCAAGTTTTCTAAGTACAATACAAAGCTATAGGTTTCATTCATGTAGAAATAGAACATACAAACACAGGCACAAATGCTCCCAAAAAATAGTAATAATCTCACAAAGGGGAAATTATCTCCATATTGAGGGCACTACACATGGATGAAACTATTGTCCATACTAGACACTACTATCTAGTGAGTAGATGAACACCATAATCCTATTGGTGACACTTAGCACTATTCAAATCTCAAATTTCAAAACCTATATCATCTATGATAGTTAGTTTTTAGATAAGTTTCTATTCAAGCCTATTTATTATTATTTTTAGAAGGTCAAAAAGGGTCAAAGGTCATAAAAAATTAGTATTTAATTATTGTAATTTATTTAACTAATTTAGATATCTCATCCCTTTAACCAAACATAGGTAATTACACTTGTAAAACCCTAAAAGGTTAAATCACAAAGAATTTACTAAATCTAAAAACCCTAATACAACAATTATAAATAATAAAAATAAGGAAAGAAACCCTATCAACATGAATGGTTAGGGTTTTACAATATTCAATAATAAATAGGTTCATCAGTGTGTTTTATCTGAATTAGAATTTAGAGAATAAATATAATGATGACAAATTGTTAAGTAAATTAGATGTTAAAAAATATATAATTACCACACATGACTAATTTGTAACATACTATTTAAGAAATATGCTAAAAGGTGAAATTACTAAAGACAAAATAACTTAACTATAATTTAGATATGATAGAATGCAACAAAGACTGTGTAATTGGATGTGGGTTTATGTGTGGTCATTGTAAATTGAGAACAATGATTCATTTTACTATGGGATAAGGCTATGCTAGTTAGATAGGGTTGACATGTGTTGGTGTTTTTAGGGTATGTCAATGTCTGTTATGGTTTTTTCCTTCTGTGAAAACTCTAATGGGTTAGCAATCACCTTAGGTTCTATGTGTGTGATTGGAGTCATTTGATTTTCTTTGATATTTATTGTGTGCCTTCTTCTTCACTTAAAACCATCTCAATGACAAACAAACAAATTCATTAAAATGGGGGAAATGGGTTAGGGCATGAATATTTACTTGACCTCAAAACCTCATGTGTTAATCACTACTTACATACCAATACTTTGAAGAGGGATCAAATTCCAAGTAGTTATCCCATGTTACAGTGGTGTGTATGAAATATAAGTGAAACTCTATCCTAGTGTAAATATGTGTTTGGACAATTAATTTTGACCTTGATAGTGTAATCAAATATAGGTCAATTGGATTTTATGGACTCATAATTAGAAATAATATGTATTTTCCTCTCAATATGTAGTGAGATAATTATGGCAATTCACAATATAGAAGCCTCTAGTGAACTAATGAATGAAAAATGTGTTTATATGGTGATCCTTTTGGGATTTATTTGAATTTGGATTGAAAAACATGAAATATGACCTAATTTTCTAAATTTTAATTTAAACAACTATCCATTATTTAGTAGGAGGATGAAATTGGAGTACTCAAACACTACTGACCAATAAGATTGTCCTAAAAGCATGATTTCATCTGAGGAGAAAAGACAACCAAAATGGAAGTATGAATTAGTCAAGGGATGAGCTTAGGATATTTATAATGATTAATAGGAAGAATTCATATCATATTTTCTTTAAGGTAGAGGTTCATCTATATAAAATTAGAATAAAAATCAGTTTAAAATTATGAAATTGAGCATAGTTTAAGTATGCATAAAGAGTGGTCAAATTATATTATTTTTGAATTAAATGTTAATTTTAGTGACTACACATATCTATAACATAACTTAGGTAATTAATGTGTAACATTTATTAATATTACCTAACATTAATTTATTTTTAAAGGGGTGTCTCACTAGGAGATGCATGCCCCATACAACTAACAAACTAACGTTATTATATATATTTATATCACATGACCCAAAAAAAAAACCTTAATTCAAAGGGGACCAAATATTTATGTGGAGGTGAAAAAAAATTCCCCTGAGAAACCATTGTAACCTATAAATCACTTATAAATTTTACCCTATATTGATCAATATGTATCTATGCATCTAGTGAAATCCCTATATCTTGACCTCTTGTGCCATGTGCCTATTATAATCCCTATAATATCATAACATGATTATGAGTATAATCATTGGAATACCCAGCCATATAATATTTTATACATATACTATAGTATAAGCATCATCCTAGGAATACTTAACTACATTGATCCCTATATTGATGATAATTCAATACATCCCCATGTATAGAATATTTTATATTAATGTCCCGAAAACCTGGCCAATTTTTAAATACTTATAGTTTTTACAACCCTTTTTATTTTGTATAATCATCCTAGAGACTGATCAAAACACCCTTACTTTTGATAAAATGAGAGATGAGAATTTCATGCAATCCAAGATCACCAACTAATTCCACATCATAGATATCAAATAACTCAAAAATAAAAATGGGTATAAAATAGCACACTCCTATCATATATCAAAAAACTTCACCAAAACATAAATGATCTTAAAGCTAGTAGCGTGCTTAAGATGGGTAGGTCATTGGCTTTGTTTAGCCTATTCAATCCCAAGGTACCTGTAAACCCTAAAATGCAAGTTTGTCTCTCACAAAATTGGCAGAAATAAATTATGTTACATTCATGGTTTTAACAATGAAATTCAAATTTTAAAACTTATATCACTATCAAGTTTTTGTATTCCACCAAAAATGCACCTGTAGTACATTACAAAGCCTTATTTATGCCCATGTTTATTACATTATTTTATAGATTTAGAATGGGAGATTCCAAATTAAAAAATGACATTTTTTAATGGAATCATAATGTTCCAAAACCTATGGAACTATTGGTTACATCACTATGGTTGTGAAAAATATCAATTAGATAAAAAAAATGTATATTGAATGCACTAAAAAAGACAAAATGCAAAAAAATGTATTATGCATTATGGGATTAGAGCACATGACCTCCACTTATCTCAATTTTTTTACAAAAAAATTACCAAATATCCTATATACTTTGGAGACATAATCTCACCACATGGTATATATTTTTTTCTTGGTCTTATAGACACTTTTAGTAATATATAAGGTGGAAAGACTTGAACCCAAGACCTCTCACCTATCAATGTTTTCATTCAACCCTTCAAAATAACTCACTTATATCAATCGGTGAAAAATAAGTCCACAAATTTTATATATAAGCCTAATTTTGATTGAGGCACCAAAAATTAAAAAAATATCATACGATGATAATTTGTGCAACAATAATACTTTTACCTAATAATAAAATATTTACCTAGTAAAGTTTTAAATAATTTTTAACTAGCACTTAAAAGTGACCCACAACATTGTATCAGATAAAAAATAATTTGGTGATCTAAGATGGCATGGTAACTATGAATAGTGCTCTAAGGAGGTGGATGGTGCTCTATCCAAATAGTTATTTAGCTATGGCACGTTCCATCATGCCCTAACAACCTGAGTAACGCCTATGAGGAATATTTTAAATACCAACTCATGTTTTCATCAATTCCAATGCCACTTATTAGTCAATTTTAGCTAGTAATCATGACCAAGACAAATTTAATTCCCTATAGTAGTTTTCAATGCTCTAGGCAGAGCTCCTATGCCCTTGTCAAAGTTTTCAACCTTGAATTAGAAAAAAATGACCAAAAGTATTAAATGTATAAAAAATACTTTTATCAAATTTATAATGCCATTTTAGTGTTTCTAGATAAATTTCAATATTATGGAAACAACTGCAATGCTTCATATGTGTTTTTACAATCCCTTGGAAGATTGTATATGTATTGCAATCATATGTGTTTTTACAATCCCTTAGAAGATTGTATATGTTTAATCAAGTAAATAAATAGAAAATAATGCCCCAGACAAAATTAATAGTGATTCAAATAGTTAAACACTCTTAGAATCAATAAAATCATGCTATTTTTTAGATTGAAATGCCCAACATAATTTTTCACATTCTAGGTATTAATTAAATCTTCAAAATATGACAAATAAATAAAAATAAAAATCACCTATAAATTTTTAAAGACAATTTTTTGTGGCTTCATTGGTTTTCCATTACTTCAGTTTCTCCAAGGATTCAACACCATCAATTCTGATACCAATGTTGGGATAAAATATATAAGATTATATAGAGATAACACTACATATTTATTCAATGGAAGATTTATTGAAAATATTCAAATATCTCATATTTTAATCCCTTTTTTCTCATACAAGCTATTAATAACATTGTTGACATGGTTTTCATATGAGACCCAATATTCCAAACCACCATCTAAGTTTATCATAACATAACATAGGTAATTATTGTGTTACATTAGTTAATTATACTTAACATTAATTTATTTCCTAAAGGGGGTGTCTCACCAGGAGATGCATGCCCCATACAACTAACAAATTAACATTATTAAATATATTTGGATCATCAAATCCAAAAGTCATTAATTATAATAAAATCTTATTTTAAATTTTTATTCACATTTAATTATCCTTCAAAACTTAATTCTTCACACTTTTATATTTGTGTGTGGGGAGGGGGGAAGTCACTTTGATATATCCACACACTATAGTAATATAGTGTCTCCATAATACCCACAACGGCCATAAGTGTTACTAATGGGTCATATAAAGTTTATATAATAGAGTGGTGCATAATAAAATGAGTCACCATACTCAACATACTCTATTTATGATAGAGTGACCCTAATGCCCACAAATAGAACTCCATCACTACAACTTGGGAACAAAGTCACCATGTTTCTCATGGACACAATCTCAAAGATTAATTTTAACCCATATCACATCACATCCTTGTGGTGATCATTAGTCTCCATTTCATTTTTACCATTTCAATGGCCAAATTTAGTGTAGAGATATGATATCACTCTAATTAAATGGTGGATATCCACCATACATCACTTCTAGGTCAATAATTTTTTCATAGTGTGGTATCATGGAGAAATGGGATGTCACTACTTGAAGGGTCAATTTTTATCATAGAGACATGTTAATATCATGATGAGTCTATGTAGTCATGTGTTACCTTAATGAAGACCTTGAAGACATAACTATTGTGTCTTATGTTTTATCCCCTTTATTAGTTGAAATTTTTCTATATAAATGATATCACACATATCAATACTCAATGTATAAATTATCCCCATATCACCCATGCATACTTGAGGTTTCACACACAAAAACACACACACACACACACACACACACACACACACACACACACACACACACACACACACACACACACACACACACACACACACACACACACACACACACACACACACACACACACAAACACTTAATAAATCACATTCACTTAATCATACTACACTATACTATAACATTATTCACTTAAACACATATGTGATTATTTATATAATGTGCATTGTAATTCATCACATCTATTCACACTTTTAAAATTAAATTATGTTGATCATATTGTGATGATATGTATAGAGTAAGGTTTTAGAATATCAATACATGTTGCAATCACACATGGTCTATGTCCCAAGCAAAAATAAATGTTATGTCTTATCTATGTAGACGGTGTTCTTGGTGCAAGGTGAATATCTTAGTGAAAAAATGCAAAGACACTTAACTAATGTGATATATTATATAATGGTGTGATGGTTTTTTTAGTTAAATGAAAAATCTAAGGATATGGTGAAATATTCACCACAATGATTAAGATCGTGCATCTTCCCTAGTGATACATAGCCAACAGAATTTGTGTAGACTTAGATTTGGTTTATAAATAATTAAGTTGAAGGGCTTACATATAATATTTAAGACTAAAATTAATAAACAATTGTGTGTGTGGGGATCCTCATAGCCTCTAATGCCACAAATGTCAACTATGAGACCTAGGTGTGACTGTTGTAACCTATGTTAATCATGTGGCCATAAAGAGATGAATTTAATATTCAGATACTTAATTTGGAACACTTTTAAAGGTGTGTATAGATATGAAATAACTAGATTTAATTATATTATTTAATTGTCCTAGAATAATAATACTAATAAAATACGAATGAGATATGGATGAGTTGGTTAAGTGGCTTGGTTGTTTCAACCCCTACCTAGGTTCAAATCTCTAAAAAGGCATACGAGGCCAGTTATGGTTGTGGTTTATATTATCAAGGCCATTAATAGCCATTATTTTTTCTTGAGGCTATAATTAGTATTCTCAAGCTAGTTATGGTCATTGTTGGTATATCTGATATATGTAGTAGATGATCACTTGGAGATTTGGGCCTCTAATTATGTCCCAGACTGATTCATAACTCAGGTTAAAAAATGAGTATCTATCAAAAAATTAATATTGATAAAATATATTGAGTTAATCATATGAAAATATGATTGAAATTTATCACAAAAACCTTTATCTAGAAACAAATGTGTCATTTAATTATTATGGATTAATTAAATATCTTGGTTATGTCCTAAGTCACAGTCACAAAGTCACATGAACTATTATTTTTCCCCAACAAATCATGTTGTACCATGAATCAAATTTAAGATATAAACTATATTTTATGTGAAAATTAATGTTTAAAAAAAATTAAAAATATTTTTTAAGATGTGATTGGATGGTTGATTTTTCCATTTATTATTCATTAAAATTGATGCAAAAAAAATTCCCTCAAACTATATTTTTATTTATGTTGTAGGCTCTATAGTTTAGGTCTTATTGTTTTGGGAAGTGGGATGTCAATGAATATACGCTAGCATTCCACTCATATTCTCAAGTGTTTAATACTCAAGTTTTCTATCATATGTCCTTTCTTCATTGAGATTATAACTTTGTCAATTTTGGCTCAAATTTTTCTAGTAGTTATCCTTCTCTCCTTTTTTTTTTAAAAAAAAATTATTGAGTACATAGTGATGTCAGCTCTTTGTTTATTTATAAGAGATTGTAACAAGGTAAATTGACTCCACTACATGAGGCTAAGTTCATGGATGGAAACATAACATCCTTGAGTAAGTGTGTTGTTAATTTCCCAAAAAGTTGGTTTGCAAGAAAATTCAAAGGATTAGATGAACGAATGTTTTTTCTCTCACACATAAAATACACTAAGTTTATAAGTCATTGGGGTCATGGGATTTCATTGTTCCAAAGTCATGAAGTCACATGTTCTCTTTCATTCACAATGTGGCCTCAATAAACTTCATGGATTTATTAAATTAAATTAATTCTAATTTATATTTACATGCACTTACATTTATCTACATGAAATAGACTAAAGATACTATGATCACATCTTTTAAAATAATCCAATAGTGTGCAAGAGCCAATAATATGTAAATGGAAAAATGTGTAAATTCACTTATGAATAAATACTTATTTAATTGTAAATGGAAAAATATAATTATATTTCCCTAAATAAATTTTTACTTCATAAATATCCCCATTTCCTTTAATAATTCACATATGATAAATATATGGAAATGATCGATTAAACTTTCATATTTAGGAAGAGCTCTTAAAATATGTATTTGGTAAATAAAAATTAGAAAATGAAAATGGTTTAGAATCTTTGAGATTAAGATATTTGTCAATTTGATAGATTTGTATTGGGTAGCATTATCAATTCAATAGTTGTTTGGTTGGATCATTAGGTTTAGAGAACTTAAAAATAAGTAGTGAGATGTTATTCTTAACGTAATAATATATATCCATGTTATAATTTCCTCCTTTTATAATTAACTCAAACATGCATAGTATGAATAGATAAATACAATTCAAAATAAAATTCATTAATATACATAGCAAGTAAATAAATATTATTTTGAGGAATTATTTTTTTGTTGAATAACATTTCAATATTTTTTGATGAATTTATTTAATATCAAGTCACTTGATTAGGATCACCTTTAAATTTGTATGTGGATGCATAATACCTCAATTTAAATATATTATTTATTTAACTTGAATTAATCACTTGCTAATTATATATCACATGTTAATCATACAAAGTCATAGAGTCATAAAATATTTGGAAAAAGTGTTTCACCAATTAATTTATATAGCAGGATTGTGTTAAGTGGAATAATCACGTGTTCCTAGATCATAGAGGCTATTCTTGTATGTTATTTGGTGTCAATCAATTAATAGATTTGAAGACTTAATTCTTCTTTGTTTTAGTTGCAGGATGTCTCTGATAAAGATAATGAGATTTTAAATTTTAAGACTAGTTTGTTCACTATTTGTAGATTTCAATGTGTCTTGTTTCCTTCCAACAAGAGATGCCTAACATAATCGTTGGGAAGGCCTGCATTAAAATATAACTAAATAATATTAAAAATCCTATTATATGCATTAACATATGTGTAAAAGAGTAAAAATTATATTATGCTCCATTATCTGTATTCTCAAAAAAATTCTATAAAAAATTGTTTATTTATAAATAAAAATTATTTTATTTGCAATAAAAAATCATCTTTTAACTTTTTTGAGTCACTACATGTGTATAATCATCACTCATCTCATCAAAATCTGAAGTAATTAGAAACTTATGAGTAACAACAGTATATTGGGATGATCTCTTGTCACATAAATTCTCAGATTTATTAATGTTTTTCTTAAACCCATTTATCCCAAATATTCTAACCTTAAAATAAGATGTAAAAATACAATTGAAAACTAGAATATCTCTACAACATCATTACATGATCTCAAATAATTTTTTTTATAGCCTTTTATAATCTTTAATTAGGTATTAGATCCACATAGTTTTATAATCCACTATTAAAAATATGTGCTTTGCAAGATCATATTTTTATTGATATTTTATCCAAGATTTCGAACAATTTAGTGAAGAATTATATGAATCAAAGTAATACTATTACATGAAATGTAATTATCATCACAACTTGAATCAATTATAATTCATTACATGATTGGGAATCAAGAGATATTTGTAACCTTGTTTGTGCCCTCTTTACCAAATTTAATATTAGTAAAGGCAAAGTAGTTCCACATAAATAGAGTTTGTAGTTCCACATATTTATTTCATATAACCCATTTTTTTCTCCCATTTCTTTAATTTTTGTTTCATCCATTTCATGAACATTGTTTGTTATAATAATTTTATTCAAGTGTATCATCTTATAACTAGGTGATGACCAAACTTTCCTATAAATAAAAACTTGATTGTGCATGGGATTTGGAGCTCAAGCCTAAAATATTTAATATTTAAAATTTGATTTAATATGTCTCATTTTTATATTTATAGGTGATTTTGTGTCATTTTGGCTTACTACACTCTTCCAAAAGTTTTTCTTCTCCTAAAAAAAATTCATCATTCTCATAATATGCATGAAATATTTTCATTCACATTATATTAAGTTGTAACTATGTATTATTAATTTTAATATAGTTATGAGTTTTGAAAATTATGCTTTGTAGTATGGCATCTTAGTTTTTTTTAGCATATTAAATCACAACTCAATGTATTAACGATGGTAAGAAGATATAATAAAATGTATGAAAGGAGGGAAACAATATTGAAAATGAGGATAAAAAGGAAGAAGATGGAGGAAATGTGGAGGATATGTAGATAGTGTTGGTAATGAAAATGAGAATAATGAAATAGAAGAGAAGAGCACACATTTATTTTTTTCATATATATATATATATATATATATATATATATATATATATATATATATATATATATATATATATATGTACCTAATGCAAATCAAATGTGAAAAGTGTGTCGGCTCAAATCTAGCACAAAAGTGACATAACTAAACATTCTTAATTTCTTCAATTTATACAACTAAAAATGATACAAATTTCTCAAAGTTTCACAACCAAAAGCATGAAAATAGTCAATTTATAATGCAATATAACCCTATTTTCATTTTGTGTAATACCGTAAATACATAATGGTTAATCTAAATTAGTGTGTATGTATCCAAAAGAAATAAAGGAAGAGGGAGTATAAGCATCGGTGTTACCATTTTTTGTCAAAAACCTGTGAGCATCACTTTAAGGAAGTAAGGTAACCCAACTTTGATATTGCCATGAATTATGTAGTTGTAGTCTTAATTTCCAATGGTAGATTTAGTTTACTAAAACTCTACACTAGGTAACAATCCAATGAAATAGTAAACAATTGAACTCAAAAATTCAAAAAGCCTTTATTTCTTTTAAAGGAAGACTACTTTTTGGGTCTAGATTCGTTTACATTATAATATACTAAAATAAAAAATCCATTAATTCATAAAGCTTTAAATTTTAAATCTCTCACATCATGTTAAAACTATAATCTTACAGAAAAATAATTGTTACTTCAATTTTAACAAAGAGAAAAGTAACCCTACCATTACATATTAGATAAATACCTACTTAAATTTTTCAAAAACATTCATTTTAACATTAATTATAGTCCAAACCTATAATTAGACACATGGTACGACATGATTTTTTAGATTTTAAAATTAATATCTAAAGTAAAAACTACATACCTACCTTTGATTAATAAAATCATTTAACCATTATGTTTCCAATTGATGGTATGAGTATTTATCATCCTCTTAAATATGTTGTTTTATTTTCATATAAACCTTAATTTTGTTATTGCCTTATTAAAATTATTTAAAATTAAGGAAATATTTTTTATTTAATTTTATTTTAATTTTACTAATTCAAATAGAAATATTTTTTTTACTATTAACATTAAATAATATAATGATAAGTTATTTTTATTATTTTTCAATAATTTTTTTTTTATAATAATATTTAACGATTATATTTACTTAAATAGTAATGGTCCCTTCAAAATTCTTGGACATTTATATAAATGAGATGATCCCTATTACAAAAACTTTTATAATCAATAATAAGAATTTGAAACCAATATAAAAAGTAAAAAAGGCCATATTATTTTTTCAAAAATATTATTTTTTCTTACATTAATATAATATTGAAAATAAAAAGGAATTTTTAGGGAGAAAAAAAAAAACAATAAAATGGATTTGAAATGCCACCATAAAAATTAAATGAAAGACAAGTTTGTAAAAGGAAAATTTTATAATAAAAAATAATAACACAATCATTGGATATATTTTTCATAAATTATTTTCATCATATAATTTCAAAACATATTAATAAAACTCTTTTCTAAGATGATTTTTTCAAATATGATGATATGGAACACGTCACTCCATGACATATTGTACCACTACAAAATCCAAATATATAAATCCTATCTTTATAACAATATTTCATTTGGTTTTCCTTTTTTATGCTTTTATTTGGCTGAAATTTAATCAAACTTCAATAATATCAAAAAATTATTGAAAACAGTGACATGAAAACCAAAAGATTATCTATACATAGTTTTTGGGAGAGGTTATTTGGGAGTGATTACAACGAAGACACCCAACTCAATTTAAATTCACAAGTCAAATTTATAGGTTTGATATTTAAAATAAATGGTTTAGAGTTGGCAGTATGATTTGCAATTTTCTATTTAATTTGGGTAAATATTTTCATGGTGTAAAAATAAATAAAAAGCATTCCATTTGGAAAGCAGAGCACACCACCTATTAAAAAATTAGGTGGGTAAATTGAATATAATTTGAGAATTATAATTGTTTGATCCAAGAACAATACCTTTAAAATTTCAAAAACTTTACATTAATATTTTCATTTTCAACATTATATATTAATATTAAAAAAAATTATGTTAAAAATATATAATTAGTAGAAATATTAGTAAATATAAAAAATAATTGAAAAGTATAATTTAATTAATATAAAAATATATAATATATTGTTGATTATATAAAAAATATGGGTAGAAAAATCATAGTTCAAAAAAACCATATTGAGTTAAAGAAGCCTCAAGAAAATTATAGTCTAAATAAAGTTATCAAATGACCAAACAACAATGATTAACTTAATTCAAGTGCACATCAATAAAAAAAGAGAAAGATAAAAGCACAAACAACAAAGATGTCATTAAGCAACAATAGTGAACATGGTAATAGGTGGAGGATTCTGAAGTTTCCCCCCACCCTTGAGCCAAGGGTCTTCATCAACTAGAACGGGGCCCTGATCATTTGTCTGGTAGTTAATTTTGGTGTTATTTTTTTTGGGAATCATGTCTAGAAGGAGAAATGGCCAATGCTAGTTATGGTAACTTATCCTATAGAGGGGGGCTCCAAGCCCCCCCTCCCCTTCCCCCCTTCCCCCACCCCCCCCCCCCCCACTGCCACCACTGTCTTTGTTTCCCCTTTCAAATCCTTTCCGAGGAGATGTCCAATGAGAGTGAGGAGAGGTGTTCTTCTAGCTTTGAGACCGCTGGCTACAAGATTGGTGATGTTGCCACTTGGGGGAATAGTGGGGAGGTGGATCAGTAGGCTCACAACTAATTGCACAAGGAGCATTCCCCTAATGGTCCAAGAGGAGATACATATGGTGGAGCTCTATCTGAACCTTATCTATTTGAATTTGAATCTAGAAGGTAACATCAACAATTATTGTAATTTTTTTTAGTTATAGAAAAGCTTTTTTTCATAACTTCATTATTAAAACATGATTTATTTCTATATTTTTAAATCTAAAAAAGGATATTAGTATGAAAAACCTACCATAATCTATTATATCTTACAGGAACCAAGGAGAAGTCCCTTAGGAGAGCCATCTTCCAAGTGAACATTTTACCTGAAGGGTTTGAAAAGGGTATGAATCCATCTCCATGTAGACTGGGAATGAGGGAAAAACCAAAAGAGATGCTTAATGGATTTTAGGTGATGACAGGATGGGCAAGTGGGATTCAAAAACCCTATGTGTTTGAGTTGGTCTCCCATAGGCAAACCTTGGTAAATAATACACCAAAGGAAGTGGGCTTCTTTAGGCTCAATACAAGCCACCCAAATATTATCAAACCTTCAAGCCTAGACATGATAGAGAGATTTAAAAGACCACCAATGATTAATGGCTTTAGTATTAATATGTTGATGGGCCAAAATACTGTACCCTAGCCTAGGGGAATAGCAATAGAATGGTGTAACTATTGGCTAGGACCAGTCCTTCCACCATGGCATAAGAGAGGAAATTCCAATTTGTGTAAGTACTATTTAGGTATGGAACTCTATAATTTAGAGCTATATTTTGTATATTTCTTATCTAGATTTAACTTAGACTTAACCATAATCCAAGGAAGCCAATATATAATAACCTTACAAAAGAGGTCCCAATCGTGCGAATACTTTTTTTAAACAACCTCAGGCTTTTGACCCAAGGGTCCATGGAAAAAGGTACATTGTGAAAATTCAATGTGGGAAACCACCATAGGTATTAATAACTAAGATAGAGACCATTTATAAACCCTTTCCCAACTCAGATGGGGTGAGGTTTGAGTTTTTCCCAAGCTTTCTAGATTATTTACATGATAAAAGTGTCCCCTATCTTAATGGGCATAGGAGTGTTGAGAACACTATGCAAACTAATCCATTGCTAGGTCTTTCTACTAAGAGGGAAACCTTGAACAATGTAGTGCCTCAATAAGATCTTATAGACTTCATCCCCTTCCAAACTTATGATGATCCATTTAACACCAATAACAAGCCCTTGAATCTTAATATCAATGAGCCCAAGCCCACTGGGTTCTTTAAGGGGACAATAAATAGCGTAAGAGACTTGTTGAAAATTGTAGTGCCCTTCAGAATTGGCCCATAGAATGTCTCTCAGGATATTTTCTAGCTTTACATAAGAAGAATTGGAAGGAACCCAATAATATGAGTAATAAACATGAGTAGTAGTGAGCATCTTATAACAAATCTAGAAATTCCCAGCCAAGGTCAATGATTTGGTGATCTAGAAGGATATTTTTTTAGCTACCCTTTCAACCACATAGGAACAAAACTCTATAGGTGAGGGTCTAAAAGCAAATGGAAAGCCTAATAATTTAATATGAACCCCAATAAGGATCCATTTCCACTTATATCCCTCTAACCAAGGAGGTTTGGGTGAAAGGGATTGGTGATAGCATTATTTTTTCTGCCATTGAATGGAAGACCCAGAGATAAGGTAGAAAATGTCAAGACATTCCATAACATACTTAACATATTCCTTATCCTCCTAAAGAGTGAGGAAGGATTCATCAGAAAAGTGCCCATTGATCAACTAGTGGTCTAATTTAGGGAGAGAAATACCCTTTACCAAACCCCTAGAAGCATGGTTATCCAAAATATAATCGAATCCTTCAGTAGCCAAAACATAAAGGGAAGGCACAAGGGGTAACCCCTGTCTAATAGATTTTTGAAGCTCAAATTATTTGGATTGGGGTCCATTAATAGTAATACAATCTCCCTTATCCTGAAACAACATATTAATAGTGTGCAAAAGCCTAGGACCAAACCTAAGAGCCTAAACCATAGCTATGATAAAAGGCCATTAAATCTGATCATAGCTTTCTCAAAATAAATCTTAATTAATAACACCTTATAAATGGATATGTTGGCCCATTCCATACCTTCCTAGATAATAATAACATTATCCAATATGTATTTATGTTTGATAAACCTTATTTGTTCACTTATGACAATTAAAGGGAGTAAATGCTTAATTCTAAGGGCTAAAGCTTTAGCTATGGTTTTATAAGATATATTAAACAAGGTGATGGGCCTGTAGTTGGTAATTACCTTAGGGTCACCGGCCTTAGAAATAAACTTTATGTTACCTTGATTAATGAGATGGCCCAAATATTTGGATAAAATAGTTTTAGAGTAGAATTTATGAAGATCAGGTCCAACCATATCCCATAAGGTTTGATAGAATTCACAGGGAAACCCGTCAACTCCTACAGCCTTTTTAGAGGCCATTTGCATAATGGATTCCTTAAGGTCACTAAGGCTAAGGGTCCTATCACATGAAATTTTTTGAGCTTTTGAGAACTTACAAGGGACCACTTCAATGAATTGAGAGAGAGTAACTTCACAAGTAAGGGATGAGGGTTGTGCAACAAACACTCCATGATAGTGATGCACAAAAACTTGTAAGATGTCAGGTAATTTGGTAAATCTATCTAAATAAAATATAATAGATTTAATTTTTTATCATATTTTATTCAATAGAGGAGAGAAAAAAAATATTTGGTCATTTTATCTCTTACTTTCAACCAATGCATATATTCTTTAAGTTGTTCTCCTCTAGCCTTGTAAGCCTCGACTAGTTGGAGCTTATGTCTCCACATGGACACCTGAGTCTATAAATAATGGATAAAAGGCATGGCTTATAATTCTCATGAAACCCTAATATATTCATGGTGTTTATATTTATGAATAAAATGCCTAAATAGAGTCATTTTTTTACCATAAATGTGGAGAAAAAAGGTGTTGTGGGCTATTACATTAGCCAACCACTCAATCCAGTCAGTGTTCCTTATGTGTCTGGGAGCTAGGTTCTAAATTTTAATGATATACCCCATAGTCCACTCATGTTTTATATGGGTAGTATTGAAGTAGAACTAATAATTATGGGATTTAACTTGTGGGGTAGTCCACTCAATGCAAAAGTAAATAGGATGATGGTTAGACAACAAAGTGTCTGGGATCATAGAAACAGACTGATCATGGATGGGGAAAAAGAAGAAAAGGTCTTGTTATGAAATAATAGAATGATCAAGAAATTTAATAAATTTATCTTATCCTTGATGAAAATTATACCATGTGAACCAAGGAAAATTTGACTCTCTCCTCTCGCGATGGTTGGGATCAAAAAACCCAAGTTTATTTCACATGTAAAACCATGCCTCTCATTCTCCTGCACACCATCTCATGAGGAGACATGATTATTTGTATTAAATAGAATAAATCATGTTGAATTAACCATAAATAATCTAATGCACATATATAATATATTTTTACAACCATATCCAGAGCAAGGTGTGTTCTATAGCATCATTAGAGCCATATAAATTGACCAAGCTAATGATATGACTACCAATGTCAAAAAGAGTCCATACCACATAATGGGTGGGATTATAACCCCAATAAATAATATTTTAAGATATATCAATCACCAAAATGGTGACTTCCCCCCCCCCCCCCCAATCCAGGATTGTGATAGTTGGCCTGACAAAGGGCCCTAGGCTAGATGGTGCAAGCAGTAAAATGAAGCAGAAAATCAGAAATTTTGACTTCTTGCATGTAGAAAGTTTTCATTTTGTAAAAATGATGAAATTTTTTATTGATCATATATTTATGTATTATATTAGTGAGACCTATAAAATTCAAATAATAAACTATCATTGGGAATCATAAAGGTTCATATCATTTCCCTCTTTAAGACCTGAGAGGGCTACAAACTAACTGAAAACTAAGTTGAGAATGGAATAGTATGCAAGTATAAAAGGATGCATTTTATTTGGCACTTAATCCTCATTTAAAAATGGTGAGGTAATACATGAGCACTATAAAAAATCCTTACATTTAAGGGTCATGAGACCAAGATCAGAATCAGAATCATTCACCCCTAAAGGGGTCTATGAGGAAGGAACCATAGGATTGGGATGGAGAAGAAACAAAATGGGTGATCGCTTGAGGAGAATAGGAAATAAGAGGTAGGGGTTTAAATTTCATGGGTGTATATAATTTACAAGTATATATTGATAAAATTTTCCCCTATGGGTCGGTACACATCTAGCTAGGGTTTGGCATTTCCATGGACTACATTATTCTTCCTATTAGAGACTATTGTCCACCCGTTAGAGTTTTGGAGTTACAAATCAAACCCACTTTTGTCTTGAGGAGAAAAAGGAGTGGGGACCATTATAGGGTATTCTCTAATCATATGGTCTAAATCCTAACACCATAAATAAGTGATTGATAGGTTGATATAAAGCACAGGCTGTGTGACCTGATTATTACCTACTTAAATCTCATTATACTCTTTGAGGTCTTTGGCAAGATATATTTCCATATAGACCCTTCTCTAGGGATGTTATACATATAAGTTTTGTTGTTCATGATAGATAAAGTGGCCCAGAGGCTTGATAAGTTGGTTAAAAAAATTCCACATAGAAATAGGTAAGCCTAGAAACTATACCCACACTGGGATTTTAAGTTTAGTATGCTATAAGACTTGAAAGTCTTAGGTCTAATGGAAGAAAACAACCAAAGTGTTGCATATAAAATAGGGGACATGATTAATAATAGATTTTCAATTTTTAGAGTTTATGAAATTAAATAATAAGAAACCCTTAGTGAGGTTTTGGATTCCTTCCAATTTCACCCCTTGGCCTTACCAATGGTTGTGGACCCACTACTTTAATAGGCTCTTCAAAGGGACTCAACCCACAAAATAAGCAATCAATGTAATATTTTCAAAATAATTATAGGCTTTATAAAACTCTGGTAAATACAAAACCACATCTGGTAGAGGAGTATCAGGGATAGATTAAATACTACGTGGTAGACCTTTAGGATAAAATTTTGAGCTTATTTTGGTGTCATTACTTCTCAGGCTCCCATCATCAATCCCTACATCAAACGATGTAGAAATGGTGGCAGTGGACATTTAATAAAGGGAAGCAACACTACCCAAAGGGTGGAAGGCCAACCTAACTGAGCACAATAAATGTGTTTTAAAAATATAATTAGTCCCACCTAGATTGAATGATAAACTGACGATGTGAAGGATGGGGAAACCCTGAAAGCCTACAAACATCTAGTGCTTCATATAGCTCTCCAAAATTTATTTGATTATTGATCCAATCATTTTCACTAATATTCGAATCCATAATGAAAAAAATAAATTTTACTATTAGATGATATATAAAAGTATATTTGTAATGGATAAGTAAATTATTATCTTCTAATATTAATGTCATGATTCCTTGATCCAAGAGTAACCTACTTACAACTCCAACAACCCTACATTATCATTTTCATTCCCAACATTATACATCAATATTAATAATTTATATGTTAAAAATAAATAGTTACTTAAAAAATGGTAAATAAATAGATTTGAGGGGCCAAAAGGGGGTCTTAAGTGGAATTTTTTTCCTAAAAAATGATAAACCATAATTGGTATAGATTATCACATATTCTTACACTCACAATTTAAAGATGGTATAAGAACATCAATTATATAATTTCAAGTCTAGTTTCTAAATTACTATTATTTTTTGAAATTAGTCAAGTATAGAAAAAAATTGAATAAGTACTTCTATTTTTTATAAAAATATAGTATATATCTGGCACTACACCCCCACATTTTTTTTAGCGTGTTTTTTTTTTTTTGAAAACTTTTATTGGAAATTTAGATAATATCATCTAGTTTGCAACCTATAATTAATTTTTTAATAATTTTACAAGTAAATATACCCTAAAAATGATAAATAACAGATAGTCGATTGTGCACCCCCACTAACTACATCAAAAAAAATAGATTTTTTTAAATGTATGTAGAATCAGGCCTAGTTTTCAATGTTGTAATTTTTTTCTAGTTTAAATAAACAAAATGAAACATACATAAATAAAAATAGACATATATAGTTGTGGTATATTGTGGTATAACATGATTAAAAATAAATATAGATAAAAACCTTAAAGTAATCAAAATATTGAAAAAACTATATATCTATAAAGAGGAGAGTGTGCTCTATGTCATAGTCATATTTTCATGAAATTTCCTAATGAAATTCATAGTTTTTATCATGTTTGAAGTTGAATTTTCCATTTTCAGTGTAAAACATAGATTTAGTTGTGTCTGTTAAATTCTAAACCTTAGGTTTGGATTTCCAAACCTAAAACATATATGCATTAAAACACATATGCACATTAATGGGTATGTACTATAGCACGTACATGATTATGTTGATATGTAATTTGAAATGCTTCCAATAAGAGTAAGTTAAATAAGTGAAAGGAAACTTGTGTATTTACTAAAACATCATACTTTAAATTTATTTTAGTTTTGTAAAACATAGATTTAGTTGTGTGTGTCAAATTTCAGACCTTAGATTTGGATTTCCAAATCTAAAGTATGTATGTGCTAAAACATATATACACAATAATGGGTATGTACTATAGAACACACATGATTATGTTGATATGTAATTTTAAATTATTCCAATAAGAGTAACTTAAATAAGTGAAAGACAACTTGTGTATTTACTAAAAAATCATAGTTTAAATTTATTTTTAGTGAATATAAAAAATTAGGGCCACTCTATATATTCTGGAATTGGTCTCATGGCTTAAAAATTTATGGTTTAAAATATATTTTTTTAAATCCAATATGATCAATACTTAGTCAATTTTAGGAATTTAGTATTGAATGTAAAGTTTTTAGGGAGTAACTTTAACAACCGGTGTCTATTTTAGGAAAACATATAGTCATTTTTAGTCTTTAGTGTATTTTGGATTAGTTCTTGACATTTTAAAGAGTTTTAAGTATGTATAAAAAAAATAGGGTACATATTAGACCACAATAATTATTTTGTGTTCATGTTTCCATTTAAGAGTGAATTCAACTAAATCAAACCCCTATCATATGCAGTTGAGGTAACAAAGGTTGATTTAGGGATACAAGAACACATTAGTCCACTATTGGGCCCCAAATTTTAGCTAAGTACTTTTTGGGAATAATTGACATAGAATATCATGGTGTAGAAGACTATGGCATGGAATACCCTGGTACGGGAGTCCATGGCACATAAGGACCAAGTCTCATGGAATAAATGTGCATGTTAAATGGAGAACTCAAGAATGAAGGACTCAAAAAATATCAAAAGACTTGGGAATCATGCAAAAAGTATATAATAGTTAAAGAGTGATTTGTAGGGATGGAAGAGAATAAGTCAAGTGTAAATTTAGCACCATCTTGCTAGAAGATAGGCACTCAGCGATGAGGATCCAACACTGAAAAGAGAATATAGGGGTATAAAAGCTTGGGTCCTTAGGAACTTAATGTAAATGGATACACAACTCAACTATATTGATGATCATTAATGAGTCACCTTGATTTTATTTACTTTTTTAACTTCTTGGTTAGGGAAAATCAAGTATAAATACCCCTAGAATGTACTTTGAAAATTTATTGTTCAGTTGGTTATTATCAATAGATTTTATATGATTTAGTTACATTATAACTCTATAAATATTTATTATTTAGAGATCACTTATGAATATGATGAATGAATCTTGTGGTGACTTAATATTGTTGTTCAGTTGACTATGGAGTTAATATTGCTAATTATCATTTATGTTATTGTTTAGTTAATTGGGTTAAGGTTTCTAGTTATCATTTATGCCATCTTTTTCTTTTTGATCATTGAATAATAAACATGTGTTAAGATATATATGGATTATAGAATGGATTTAGTATTGTGTATGTGTTCAAGTGCCCCTATCTAAGTAGTTGGACTAACACCCTCACTTGACAAAACTAATGGGAATAAATCCCTCATTGCATGCTTTATGTGAGCATGAAAGAACTCATTCTTGCATGAAATGTTAGTGCCTAGCACATTATACTCTTAACCACTTTGGTGTATGCCTAAGGAAATTTATTCCTATGTGTTGACCAAATTTTGATCCTGCAGGTCAAAATTGGGCACCCCTATATAAAAATTTGATCTTTAGACCTTTTAGGGGTGAATATCATGTCATAGTGTGAGCTCATATCTCGTCAATGTAATATGAATGCTATTAGATTTGATAAATTTGTTGTCTGATTCATTTTACCTTCTTCGATTCATGCTAATAGGTTTGAACATACTTTAAAGAACAGTTTCAAAGTGTTAGATCTTGAATGCAAAATAGTTGTAGAGGAAGCTGATCATGGGGATTTGTTCATCCTAGTTCAAGGTTCCTGTGTACTAAGTTTAAGGTCCTTCACCAAAGCACAAGCAAAGTTATTCATGTTCAAAGACTTGCTTCAAAGCATTTCTTGACTTAGTCATTTGAGCTCAGTCATTCAACTTCAGGTTTTCCTATTATGTATAAATTCCTTTGGAGGAGGTGCTCCACACAAAACCCATGAAAAATATACAAGTGTTCTTTCTTTCAAAGTTTTTGTTTTTAGGTTTTTTGTTCAAGTGTTGGAAATTGTCTCAACATTTTTTTAGAAAAAATATCCCTGAAGGATATCCTTTTTGGGCTAGGGGTCAAAAGTCTTTCAATAAAATTGTCTACATAATTTGTCTGAAAGAATTATTCAAATGCAAAAGTTCTGAAAGGTGGATCCCAATATTTTCAAAAGGTGATTTTGAAGAAAGGTACCTTACTCAAAAGTTTGAAGGATTGTTTTTCTTTTAAGAAGTGAACCAAATAAAAATGCTGAAAAGTACATTTCAAAAAATCCAAAGGATATTTTCCTTTTGGAAGGTTCATTTGAAGGAACTTCGAAGAGTCAATTCCAAAATCCAAAGGGGCACTTACAACATTTATGAAGGGCACTTCAATCTTTTCGAAGGGGTATTTTTCAAATTTTTGAAGGGTCATTTGCAAGAAGTCGAAGGGGTCATTTTAGAAAAGATGATGGTACTTTTTTATTTCCCCAAAGGGTATGTTTCCTTTTAGGAAAGGTATTATTCAAATTATTGAAGGGTCATTCTAGAGTTTTGAAGGTTCACTTCAAGAAACCTGAAGGAACATTTCAAAGAACCAAATGGTTCATTTTCAAAATCTGAAAGGTCATTAGATATCCCAGAGAAATTAATGCAAAAAAAGGAGCCAAATGAATTTGTTCGAGAAAATTATTCGTAGAAATGGTCAAAAGCAAAAGGCCCAAAATATTTCTTTTTAGAAAATTGGCCAAGACAAATATTTTTGAAGGACACCTTTGAAGCCAAGTGCCCCAAATAATTCCCTCAAAAGATATATTGAAATCAAAAGTGTCCCATACAAAGGTCTTGAAAGGGCACTTTTCATGATTCAAAGGGCACTTTCCATAGTTAAAGAGCACTTGACAAAGGTCCAAAAGAAGCTTAAGTCTAAAGAAAGTGTTTCAAATTAATAAAGAAGGTGAGGGCCTCGTAAATGTTAATTTAAAACTATGAAAAATATCCATTGATGTCAAAATACTTGGTGGGAACATGAGACCAAATGTGGAGGTAAAAAATGGTTGAATCCTGAGCATTTGGTGCAAACAAAGTAGGCAAAATGGATAGGTTGACGATTCAAGTCATTGCTAGTAGCTAACCAAATCAAAGAGCTTCCATGAAATCAACAAACATAGGTGTCCAAAGGATTGTTGGTAGTTAGGAAAAGCATTTTATAACTATCGCTATAAGTCTCATTTCCCTTAGTAGTGCTATGTGTTAGCTCCTCTATTTTTAGTTTCAAATGCTCATAGATAATTTTTGATAGAAACTATTTCTTGTGTCAATTTTGAAGGTCTTATGCCACTTTCCACCATTCTTATGATTGGTTTCGAATAAGTAAACCTCCTAACATGGTGTAGCTCACCCCACATTTCTTCCACATGCAATTTTAATTGATTTTCACATATGGACACATGTCCAAGTGACTCTTGAAATTCCTTTGCTTGACCTCTCTCTCAAAAGTTATATATATGCATTCTTTTGGCTTTTTTTAGCAGCCTCCACAAGTTATTGGGAAAACTCTAGATATATTTTTACTTGAAAGACTCTTAAAGAAATAATACAAGTTATTTTTCCACTCACATGTTGTATTATTGAGTATTGGTTCAAATCCTATTGTTCTTGTTTAATGAGAGGTCATCTTTCCTAACATGTCATCTTCAGTTACCTACCAAATGTACAGAAAGAATGTTGTTTCAAGTCCTTATTAGTATTATTTTCTTAGTGTATATATATTTTAGAAGTGGTATTTGACTGTATTCCTTCTTGGAATCATCCATTCCCCTCCTAAATTTTGAATGCCTTCTTGAACCTAACATGTGAAATGCCGGTGTGACAATGCACAAGGAGTTGTGAGTTTTGTGTGAGAGAAAATTTGTTAGTCTTTAAGTAGCATATTTTTAGTCAAATAGGAGGAGATAAACATTGGTGCATCACCTTTTTTTTTCTTAGTTATTTTCTTGAACCCTTTTCATACATAGTTGATAGATTAGAGAGAGATATTTAAAGGTACATTAAGGGGAGCTAGCCCCTTATCTAGAGATTCATCTCAGCAACATTGTCACCCATATCAAGAGAGATGTTTCCATTGTGCCACTTAGATGAGGAGAGTTGAGCATCTCTTCAAGTGTATGAATCTAAGTGACAATATTTTCTAGCATGCTTGGTGGGACTTTAAGTCCTCGAAGATTGTTCAATATTGGTGTTGGTCTTGGCATATTTGAAGTGAAAGAAGCATATAAATTTAGTACCTGGTGAATCTATTGAATAATTCAAATATTTGGTTGATGATTAGTCCTTCTTTACATGCCAAAGGTAACCACTAGGTCTATTGCTAAAGAGACACCTTTTGAGTTTGTGAAACTACCTCCATATTCCACCAAAAGGTATAGATTTGTAAGCACTCATCCTTATAAAAGATATTTTATGTTTAAAGCTTCTAAGTTTTCATTATATTCCACTCCTAACATCCATAATGATCATTCAAAAATGGTTAGAAGATAACCTTTTGGGCCTTTCACCGAGGCATATCCCTTGCATCTTGCCCAATATGATCAAATTCTAGGAGTAGCCCTAAAAAGCGTCCCATATGTTAGTGGGGATGGTCCTATTACTACCATTGATCACATTAGGAGTATATAAATTTTTTGTAATATCCACAACATTACCCAAGAGAATGTGTCTATTATATTTTTGGATTTATCTTTTAAAGGAATTTTTTTTGATTGGTATGGGACTCTACCTATAAATTCTATTGGCTCATGGGATGAGTTGGGGGATCTATTAACTAATAGGTTTGGGGAAAAGAGAGATCACCTATCTATAGCTAATAAATTGACCAAAATCAATATATCACCACATTAATTCATGCAAGACTTTAATACTAGGTTCCAAAAAACTTGGGATAGAACCCAACTCTTATGAGGCCAACCTCAAACTATGCATTTTTGTACTACTTGAAGGCATTAAATAGTGACATTGCCATGATGATTAAATCTATGGGTGGAAACACATTTCCTAATACATATTACATATCCATAAATGTTAAGAATTTCCTTTTCCAAGTAGGAAAAATAGCCCCTAGACCTCTAATACCTCTATTCCCTGATTTGCATTCTCCTAGTCAAAGTGCATTGCCCACTTTAGCTCTTTTGCCTAACCAAGAAAGGTCTTCCATTACTCCTTAAAAATAAATACACAAAGTCAAAAAATTTGTTCAAATTTTTAAAAATGAGTTATTTTCCCTCAAAATACAACAAACTCAAAGTTATAGACCATACCAAACATATAGTTAGTTTGGGCAAACAAGTAGACCTCCTTTCCAAAATAATGCATAAGGACAAGACCAAATCACCCATGTCAAGCCTTATCAAAGATATAATCCTAATTCTCCCTCATCCTCAAACTAACTTATCCCAAATCAAAAAAACTTGGTCCAATAATAACCCAACTATGCATCTTTCGAGCATGGTCAAGAACAAGTGACTTATGTAAATGAAATGCATAATCAAGGCATGGCAATGCAAAGCTGTCGATCTTTCCAAGATTAAAATTTTTAAGGATCCATGCAAGGTGGGGTGGACATTGGACAAACTCAAACTGATTCTACCCTCATAAATCATTTGGAGGGTGAGTTTTATGTCATTAATTACTTAGGAAATACAAGTAATTAGTATACTAGTGTTGCCTCTAATACTAGGTCCAAAAAGAGGGTTGTTGATGAAGCTTAAGGAGATAATCAAGGACTTTTCATGATGTATACATCATCTCCTATGGTTATTGGGTCTAATACAGCTCCAAAACTACAATAAAATTAGAGGATTCCAAATGTTAGGCTAGCTGCTACAACTTTACCTCCACAAGCTACATCCCAAGGTGCCAATGTTCATAAAGAGAACCCCAAGATGAGTAATCCTTCCATCAATGTGGTGAACCAGATGAATAAGCTTCATATGAACATCTTGTTATGGGATTATCTAACATTACCAGGTCATAAAGATATACTCTAAAAGGAATTGCAAGGATTGGGTAAACAAGCTGGCCCATCTAGAAATGACAATGTGGTTTTGGTCAATGGAACTCAATCTATAAATGGTCAAGTGAAGAAAGATGAGAAGACTCCTCCTTTTTACCTATCTATAATTATTGGTTATTTATTGGTTCATAATTCAATTATAGATAGTGGATCAAACACATCATTTATGCCCAAATGTATAGCAAATAAGCTAGGCTTCAAGTATGAACTAATGACTAAAGGAGTTTTGCAATTGGATGGATTACTAACCAAAAATTTAGTAGTAGTTATATGTTTAAATTTGATCCTTCATGTTTGTCATAGTTTTTCAATTCCTCATGATGTAGTGGTGGTAGATTTACCTCCCTATTTTTCTCTTTGTTTGTCAAGAGACTTTACATCCAAGATAGGTGGATATTTGGGAGCTAATTGATCCTAAATGGTGTTTAAGACAAAGTATGGAACTAAATTGAAGATTGAGTCATAACCTATTCATATAAATCACTTGGAACCTTACTCACCTAAGGTTGAAATTGTTAATTATGTTATCATTGATGAAGAGGAACTTCATATTGACCAATCTCCATCATCTTCCCTTGAGGGAGTTTCTGATTTGTTCCTAGATGAGTGGGGAGATGACCAATCTCCATCAAGCTTAGTTTGATGTTCCAAAAGGGATAAAAGAAGACAAGAAACAACCTCATCTAAAAGTGATTGTAAGTCCCTCCATACTGGATAATGTCACTAATTGGTAGGTGTTTGATAGTGATTAGTAAATAACACTTTTTCTGCAAGAAGACGCTGAGTTTTCTTCCAAGAATAGGTCTAAACTACAACAACAATATGGAGGGTAGATTGTGCAATTGAAGTCTAAAAAACTCCCTAGCCTCACTCTTGAGAGCATATTTAATGATGATGACTAGATGAAGAAAGAGAAGGTAAGCATATCTACCAAGCAAAAAAACTATGAGAAGGTTTAGATCTTTAAAGATAAATTGCTTGCACTTGGGTAATTATGTACTAGCAAAGAGAAGCATGCTTTCATTGAGTTATACAAAGAATTTTTTGATGTCTTTGCATGGGAGTATAGTGATTTAAAAGGTTTTGATCTGAATCTAGCTCAGCATACTATAGATTTAGATGAGAATGCTAAGCCTATTTAGCAAAAGCAAAGGCCAATCAATCCCAAGATTGAGCCTCTCATGAGGAAATAAATCACCAAACTAATTGAGTCCAAAATCATCTTTCCCTCTAAGCATTCATATTGGTTGGCAAACCTAGTTATTGTTAGAAAAATAATGGAGAGATAAGATTATGTGTTGATTTTAGGGACTTCAATAGAGTGTCTTTGAAGGATCATTACCCAATCCCTTCCATGGAACAAATCTTGCAAGTTATGGTTGGTAGTGAAAGGTTTTCTCTCCTTGATGGGTATTCTAGGTATAATCAGATGCTAGTGAAGGAAAGTGACCAATATAAAATAGACTTTATGACTAAATTAGGTATGTATGCTTATAGTAAAATGCATTTTGGGTTGTATAATGGTTGAGCTAATTTTTAACATGCAATGGATATGGATTTTCAAAGATTAATCAATGACATTGTATTGGTATATCTTGATGATGTGACAGTTTTCACCAAGGAAGAAAAAGATCATTTGAAGCACATAAGGTATATTTTTGAGAGGATTAGAGAGTTTGGGATCTCTCTAAACCCAAATAAGTGTGTGTTTATTTTCCATGAAGGAAAACTACTAGGACATATTGTTTCCAAGAAAGGCTTGTCCATTGATCTGAAAAGGGTGAATGCCATCTTGGCAATGTCTTTGCCTAAACATAAGAAGGGTCTACAAAGCTCCTTTGGTAAGATCAATTTCATTATGAGGTTTATTCCTAACTTTGATAATTTGGTCAAACCTCTAACATCTATGCTAAGGAAGGATGAGATATTCACTTGGACAAGAAGGAGGAAAGAAAGTTTTGAAGAGATCAAGCAAGCCATTGCCCAAGCTCCTACTCTTGCAAGTCCAAACTTATCCAAGGGATTCAATTTATACACTTTTGGGAATGAAGAGGTGATTTTTTCCATGCTTACCTAATTAAATAATGAGAATTTGTAAAAACCTATTACCTTTTTCAGCCAAGGTTTAGAAGGTTATGAAACAAGATATACATTGTTGAGAAACAAGTGCTTTTAGTCATAAGGAGTTTAAATAAGTTTATGCATATGTTGTCTAATAACAAGATTCACATTTTTTTGCCTCATCCTAGTGTGAAATATTTTCTATTGAATAGAGACTTGAATGAAAAGAGGGCAAGATGGATCACAAGGGTGATGGAATATGATGTGGAGATCAAAACTACCAAGTTAGTGAAAGGAAAATGACTGTGTGAGCATCTTGCTTCAGACTTGAAAGAGAAAAAATAAGTTTTTTTGGTATTTCATGATGACTCTATGATAACTTCATCTTCATCTATGATAAGTTAGACACAATACATGATCCATTTCCTTCAAACCAGTGAGTGTCCACAAGGTCTCGATAGGGCCAATAGAAGGTACTTTAGGTTACAATCCATTCCTTATGTACTTGTTGATGGAGTGCTATTTAGGAAGGATATTTTAAGTGTACTCTTGAGTTGTATTGATTCTAATTAGATTTATAAGGTACCATTTGAGTTCCATGATGGACCAATTGGTGTTCACTTTGCTCCTAGAACCACAACTCTCAAGATAATGAGGGATGGATACTTTTGGCCTAGCTTGTTCAAGGACACTCATGAGTGGGCAAGAAAATTCCAAAAGTGTGCTCTTTTTTATGCCAAAAAAATATTTCTACCTTACCTCTTCATCCCATCCAAGTTGATCAACCCTTCATGTAATGGGGTATGGAGTTTATAGGCCGAATCAATCCTCCTTATAGTGTTGGTCACAAGTGGGTGTTGACCACCACTGATTACTTTACAAAATGGGTGGACATTGTATCTCTTAAGGAGGTTAATGAAATTTTAGTCCTTGACTTATATGAAGGTATAGTAATATTCCCTTCAACCATAATCTCAAATAATGCCTTGGCTTTCATAGGAATAAGAATAAGTGAATGAACTTTAAAGCCTAGTATCTATCTTAGTACCTCCTCCAACTACTACCCCTAAGGGAATAGACTATTAAATTTCACAAACAATAATCTAATAAGTATCATAAAGATAATAATGGAGGAAAATCGAAGGACTTGGCATACCAAGTTGAAGACAACCTTTTGGGTTGATAGGATCAGCCCAAAGAGAGCAATTGGAAACTCACCATATACACTTGTCTATGAAAGGGAAGATAAACTTCATATCTCACTTGAGTTACTAGCTTTATATCTTACCTATTAGCTGCAATTGATGGATAATGATAGCAAGGAAGTCAGGTTATGTGAGTTGATGGAGATTGAGGAGATAAGAAATCAAGTTATACACACCATGACAACTCACCAAGAGCAAACAAAGAAGTCTTTTAACAATAAATCCATGCCAAGGAGCTTCAAAGAAGGATAAATTATCCTAAAATGGGATGAATATAGGGCCAAGCCTAAAATACACACAAAGTTTGATACTCTATGGAGTTGCCCAAATGTGATCACACAATGCAAATAACATAATGCTTTCTAATTCTCAAAGTTGGATGGAGAGGAGATGCATATCCTAGTCAATGGGATATATCTAAAGCATTGTTACTAGGGTTGTCCTTTTCCTTTGTACATAGTTTTGCTTTTCTTGTTTTTCCTAAGTGCTTATGCACAAGTGTGAATTTCTCTTTATCTTATTTGTGTTATTTTTACATGGTCTTGTTGTTGTTGGTTGGTGTGTGTTATTTGTGTTTTGTTGTGGCATGACCTTGTTAGTCATCTTCAAGTATATATTAACTCCATGCCTAATCAACTATTTAGGCTACTAATCTAGTTAGTATAACAGGCATACTACCCCTATGAGTTACCAATTTTTTGACCAAATTTTGATCATGTAGGTTAAAATTGGGCACCCTTGTATAAAAATTTGATCTTTAGATATTTTATGGGTGAATATCATGTCATAGTGTGAGCTCAAATCTCTTCAATGTAATATGAATGCTAATATCTTTGATTATTTTATTATCTAGGTCCTTTTACCTTCTTTGAGTCATGCTAACAGGTCTAAACAGAGTTTAAAGAATAGTTTCAAAGTTCCAGATCTTGCATGTGTAGCAGTTGTAGAGGAAGTTAATCATGGGGATTTGTTCATCCTGGTTCAAGGTTCCTATGTACTAAGTCTGAGGTTCTTCACCAAAGCACAAGTAAAGTTTTTCCTATTTAAAGACTTACTTTGAAGCATTTCTAGACTTAGTCATTCGATCTCGGTCATTCAACTTTGAGTTTTCCTATTATGTACAAATTCTTTTGGATGAGGTGTTCCACATAAAACCCATGGAAAATGTACAAGTGTTCTTTATTTTGGAGTTTTTATTTTTGAGTTTTTTAATCAAGTGTTGTAAATTGTCTCAAACATTTTATCCAAAACAATTTCCCTGAAGGATATCCTTTTCAAGCTAGGGGTCAGAAGTCTTTCAGGAAAATTGTGTGCATAATTTGTTTGAAATAATTGTTCAAATGTAGAAGTTATAAAAGGTGCATCCTAATCTTTTTGAAGGGTTATTTTGAAGCAATGTGCCCTATTCAAAATTTTGAATGATTTTTTTTCTTTTAAGAAGTGAACCAAATAGAAAAGTTGAAAAGTACATTTCGAAAAATTTGAAGGGTATTTTCCTTTCAGAAGGTTCATTTGCAAGAACTTCGATGAGTAATTTCTAAAATCCGAAGGGGCACTTACAAATTTTCCAAAGGGCACTTCAATCTTTTTGAAGAGGTATTTTTCAAATTGTCAGAGGGTCATTTACAAGAAGCTGAAGGGGTCATTTTAGAAAAGCTGATGATACTTTTTGATTTCCCTGAAGGGTATGTTTCCTTTTAGGAAAGGTATTTTTCAAATTTATAAAGGGTCATTCCAGAGTTTTGAAGGTCCACTTAAAGAAACACAAAGGAAATTTTCAAATAACCAAATAGTCCATTTTCAAAATTCAAAAGGTCATTCGATAGCCCAAAGAAATTAATGCAAAAAAAGGAGCCAAAGGAATTTGTTTGGTAAAATTATCTCTAGAAATGGTCAAAATCAAAAAGCCTAAAGGATTTATTTCACTAAAAGTGGCTGAGACAAATCTTTCTGAAGGACACATTTGAAGCCAAGTGCCCCAAATAATTCCCTTGAAAGATATCTTGCAAGTAAAAGTGTCCCATATAGAGGTCCCAAAAGGGCACTTTTCATTATTCAGAGGACAATTTCCATAGTTAAAGAGCACTTGACAAAGGTCTAAAAGAAGCTTAAGTCCAAGGAAATTTTTTTGAATGAATAAGGAAGATGAGGGCCCCACAAACATCAATTTCAAACTACAAAAAATAGCCATTGATGTCAAAAGACTTGGTGGGAACATGAGAGCAAATGTGGAGGTAAAAAATGGTTGAATCCTGAGCATCTGATGCAGACAAAGAAAGCAAAATGGATAGGTTGATGGTTTGATTCATTATGGGTAGCTAACCAAATCAAAGAGCTTCCATGAAATCAACAAACATAGGTATCCAAAGGATGGCTAGAAATTAGGAAAATCATTTCCTAACTATCTCTATAAGTCCTATTTCCCTCAGCAGTGCTATGTGTTGGCTCCTATATTTTTAGTTTTGAATGCTCATAGATAATTTTTTATAGAAACTGTTTCCTGTGTCAATTTTGAAGGTCTTATGCCACTTTTCACCATTCTTATTACTAGTTTTGAATAAGTAGACCTCCTGACATTGTGTAGATTGCCCCACCTATCTTCCACATGTAATTGTAACTAATTTTCACATATGCACACATGTCCAAGTGACTCTTGAATTTATTTTGCTTGACCTCTCTCTCAATATATATATATATATATATATATATATGCATTCTTTTGGCTTGTTTTAGCAACCTCCACTAGTTATTGGGAAAACTCTTGTTATATTTGTACTTGAAAGACTCTTTAAGAAATAATACAAGTTATTTTACCACTCAATATATATATATATATGCATTCTTTTGGCTTGTTTTAGCAACCTCCACTGGTTATTGGGAAAACTCTTGTTATATTTGTACTTGAAAGACTCTTTAAGAAATAATACAAGTTATTTTACCACTCACATGTTGTACTATTGAGTATTGGTTCAAATCCTATTGTTATTGTTTAGTGAGAGGTCATATTTCCTAACATGTCATCTCTGGTTACCTACCAAATGTGCGTAAAGAGTGTTATTATAGGTCTTGTTTAGTATTCTTTTCTTAGTGTATATATGTTTTAGAAGTGGTCTATGACTGTATTCCTTCTTAGAATCATATGTTTCCCTCCTAAATTTATAATGCCTTCTTAACTCTAACATGTGAAATGCTAATGTGACAATACATAAGGAGTTGTGAGTTTTGTGTGAGAGAAATTTTGTTAGTCTTTAAGTAGCATATTTTTAGTCAAATAGGAGGAGATAAACACTAGTCCATCACTTTTTTATGTTTTCTTAGTTGTTTTATTGAGCCCTTTTCATACACAGTTAATAGGTTAGAGAGAGAGAGAGAGATTTAAAGGTACATCAAGGTGAGTTAGCCCCTTATCTAGAGATTCATCTCAATGAAATTGTCACCCACTGCAAGAGAGATGTTTCCATTATGCCACTTGGATAAGGAGAACTGAACATCTCCTCAAGGGTGCAAATCCAAGTGACAAAACTATGTAAGGAAAATAATATTAACATTTTAGTTTCATTTATGGGACCTATATCACTTACCTTCATAATGGTGAAAGATGCTCGAATGACTATCTCTTGATAATATTGAGTGATAAGTTATCAGTGTAGAGGATAATTTTGTAGTGTCATTTATCAAACTAAGAATCTCTACACATGCACGGGTAGCATAGAATATATATGAATAATTGTATGATATGCTCTTTGTATAGGTACATGTTCACCTTCATTTTTAGATCACATCATATGCATAAGACCAGTCGAGGAACTATAGATATAAGATAGCTTGGACACTAGAGTGTCAATCAAATTTATCACAGTTGGTAGTGCCTTGGACGTATTGTATTCATGTTTGGTGGCACATAAATTTGAATATTTACACCTTAGAATATGTATCCTTAACATATTCATGTCTATAAGAAGCTTAGTTTCACTTCTTCTGAGAATTGTGAGGTAGATATCTCATACACTTTTTACTAGAGGTTAAGAATCTCTTTGTAGATCTAAACTTGAGAATTTCTCCATGGATAGCTAAACTCTCTCTCACACGAGTAGTGTGGTTGGTGGGAAAATAGGGGTCACTTTTGAAGTAAAATTATCTCTTTATTATGGTAGCCAATCAATGAGAATTGTGGAATCGCAAGTATGATGAAGCTCGGTGAAGGGTTATGAGTGGAAGCAATCTAGGGAGGGGACAAGAGGACTCAAGAAGTGTTATAAGTATTTTCAAGGAATTAAAATATCATAAAGAGGACTCTCCAACCTTATTAACACACTTGACACTATTAAAATTATGTGTAGTAGAATCAAGTTAGGTAATGGTGACTTAATAACCCAATTTGGATAGGCCCAAATCCTAACCCATAGTGCCTGCTCATGCTCTTGAGTTAGATGATATATTTATACACAATTAGGATATGGATAGTGTAGAATAGAAAACCAAACTTGTGAGAGATAGATTTGTAGACCAAGTTTTTGATAGTAGTTTATTTTCCATTTCTTTTCCTTTACAAGATAATTTTATGGACCGATTTGGAATGCCTGGTGGACTAAGCATGACCAGTGTGGAAAGTATTGGATCAACTATAGTTAATCAAACTTCCTTAAAACCTAATATATCTAGTGATTTTTTTTTCTACAGGAGGCATGGGAGGCGGAATCAGTGATGGTTTTATCGAAGGAACCGGAGGAGCCACATGAGGTAGTGTTGGACCTCTCCCATAAGGTACAAGAAGTGTTTCTTAGCATACCCCATTACAATCTCCTCAACCACCCACTTGTACCATGAGATGGCACTCCACTTTCTAGATTATCTAGGTGTTTATAATGTTATATAACATGTTCATAACATTGAACTTATTTTTTGAGCACATGACATCACCTCTTTTGAACATAAGGCAACATAATTTGTTACCACCCTTCTAGACTGCATGCATAAATGGTACCAAAAGTTTGATCCACAACAAGCTGTGGTGGATTATGACCAAATGAAAATAGCATTCCTATTGTAATTTGATATCCTAGAGTTTGAATAGTAGATCATATATTCCTTGAAGGACATCAGGCAATAACTCACTAAGAGCATGCATGAGTATTATGCACATTTCAAGACACTTCTCTCTAAACTCTCTTTTGAGATAAATGTTTCTCAACATGCCCAGTGTTTTTTTGGAGGTTTATTACTCCCATTCAGATTTAACTTATCATAGAAAACTTTCACCAACTAATTCATAGAAACAACTACAAACATTTCAACCTTGAAAGTTATTGTCACTTGTCACAACCTAACCCTCTCTCTAGTATCCTTTTCTTTCACCTTTTCTAATGGTACAAACAACTAAAGATTTATAACCAAAATATATGGTGATTTTTGAGTACCCTATATTTATTTTCTTTCCTATAACAAATTTATTGATTCAAATCCACTCAGATCCCACCTTTCTAGCCTCTATAAAGCCCCAATTAGGTCTCCCAAGGCCTAATTAACTCTTTATCCTATTTTTCATAAATATAAATTATGTATGGGTCTAAAACCTCCAAAATATTTTACAATACATTAATTCACAACAAATCACAAATTTTTGTGATTTTTTTCTAGTTAGAACTTTTGCAAATCAAGTTTTAGTTTGAAACCCTTGACCCAATGTTAAGACAATCTCTACAGACCCAAGAAGGAGGAATTTATTATTTCAAGCTATAAAATTATTCAAATCACTATAAAATTTGTACAAGTTCTTTGTAATTCCCATACACCTTCTCAAATTTTTTGTTGCCTCCTTGACACCTTTGTTTACTCCTTTTGTAATATTCAGAGTTTGAATGTGTGTGTGTATTATGTGACCTACAAATTTGTATTGGTTTTCTCCATAGAGATTGATAAAACAAATAAAAATAATGTATAAAAATATTAAATAATAGATATCACAACTTACCAAAACCATAAAGTAAATATTTATTGATTCTTGCTTCAACATTCAACATATACAGTCACCTTCACTATCAACATATAGGAAAATAGGGTCTCCAATGATTTTTCATAAAAATGAGGAACTTATTGTTTTTATTGGAACTTGACCAATTACACATTTATATTAATGGCCCTTCCATGAATCCAATTTTTTTATTAGTCCTAAAAATTTTCTAACTGATTTTGGACCTTCCAACGGTCATTAGAGGGTTATTTAGAACATTAAAACATACATCAAGTTTGCATTGTTTACATTCATGAATTAAGACCCATGGTATAGGAACATGGTTCCTTAAATATTTTTTTATGAACAATTTTAAACCTTTATAGTTCTTTCAAAACACTCCTTCAATTCCTAAACTGCCTAAATAATTCAAAATTTTAGTTTTGTCATGAAAAGCCAAATTTGAATTTTTGAAGAGATAGAACTAAAACCAGCATCTTGAAATGAAAACTAAGTATGATATAAGCACCCTAATAACTCTTATACCACCAAAAAACCAAAATTTTACAATAAAACCAAAATTTTCTAGAAAAATAAGCCTAAGAGTGATGTTCCTGCATCATACTCCCAGGGGAAGTAGAAAAAGACTTAGGGACTATTGTCCATAAGTTCTCCTAGAGTGCTCCATTGATTTTTTATGTCATGATCTATCATCCATGTATAATATTCAATTGGTTATTTCTTTCATTTGACCAAATACTTGAAATATTGTTTGTCTCTAGTCTACTTGAACACTTGCTTGTCTAGAATGCATTTCAATTCATCTAGTTTGACTTGAGGAAACTATTTTGTCAAATCTATATCTATTGTAGATTATCCTTATATTTTATCTTCACATTATACTCCTTATTTTTTAAGATAAAAATTTAAAACATTGAAAATTGGTGATATGCCTACACCACTAGGCAATTCCAACTCATATGCATTGTTAGAAAACTTCCTAAGCACCTTAAAAGGACTAATTTTTTTCATCTTAAGCTTGTTTTACTCACTTCTTGGAAATATATCCTTACTAAGATGATCCAAAACTAAATATATAACTTTGAAACTTACCTCTCTTCTACTTACATCTACTTGCTTTTTGTATTTATCCACACTAGCTTTTAGATGCTTCTTTACTTGTTGATGTAATTATTTCATATACACTACAAAATCTTCCCCTTCAACACTCTTCTTGTCCATATTACTAATATTTATAATTTCAAACACTCCTCTAGGCTAATATATATCATATATAACTTGGAAATGACTCATTCCAATTCTCCTTTTGGAGGAGTCATTCTAAGCAAATTCTACCTGGGGCAATACAAGATCCCACTACTTGGGATTATCCTTAGATAAACACCTCAATAGGTTCCTTAGACTCCTATTAACCAACTCAATTTTTCCATCTATTTTAGGGTGGTAAGCTAAACTAAAACATATATTTGTGCCTAACTTTATCCATAGTGTTCTCCAAAAGTGGCCTAGGAACTTAGTATCTCTATTAGATAGAATGTTTAGTGGCAATCCATGAAGTCTTACTACATCCTTAAAAAATAAATTGTTTACATGGGTGGCATCATTAGTGGTCATAAAAGGAATGAAATGTTCCATTTTTGAAAATATGTCCACAATTACATATATGGAGTCAAAACCACTTTTTTTTCTAGGTAGCCCCATCACAAAGTCCATGCATATAGATTCCAAAGGTCTATTTGGGACTGGTAGAGGTTTATATAAACCTACATTGGTGATCTTCCCTTTTTTCATGTGAAAATTTTTACACCTCTCAACATATATTCTCACTTATTCTTGCATCTTAGGCCAAAAACAGTGTCTAGTAAGTTGTTCCAAAGTTTTATCAAGTCCAAAGTGGCCTACCATACTCCCACTGTGCTTCTCTTGGATCAAGTTCTCTATTATTAAGATTATTGGGACACATAGCTTCACATATTTGAATAGTAACCCATCTTGTATGACATAGTCTAACCATGTATCTTTGTTTAGTGTAGTTGGATGCTTACAATCATTGCATGTTTCTTTGAAGTCTTCATCATCTTCATACATCTCCTTCAGTGATTCAATACCAACACTTTCAATTTATATCTCATTCACTAACAAGACTCTTCTACTCAATGCATCTTCTACCTTGTTTATTTATCCTTGCTTAAGCTTGATGGTGAAGGTAAAATTATACATATACTCCACCCACTTCATGTGCCTCTAATTTAGCTTAGGCTGATTAGTAATGAATTGAAGTGCATGATTATATATGTAGATGATAAACTCTTTTGGCATTAGGTAATTCCTCCACTTCTTCAATGCCTGCATCATTACATAGAATTCCAAGTCATATAATGAATACTTTTTCTTGGGATCATTGATTTTTTCACTAAAATAGGTTATTGGCCTACTCTCTTGACTTAGAAAAACCCCTATTTCCACCCCACTTACATCTCACTCTATTTGAAAAACTTTGTTAAAGTTTGGTAGTGTTAGTATAATTTGATCCATTGTTCTTTGCTTTAAATATTGGAAACTCCTTTCAACTTTCTTAGTCCAAAAAAAATTATTATTATCTTCTCTAATGGTATTTATTATTATATCACATATTCCATTGAATTTTTTAATAAATTTCCTATAAAAAATTTCAAGTCTATGGAAAGTCCTTCTCCAATTATTCTAGGTGTTGGTCACTCCATGATTCCTTTTACTTTATCCTTGTCCATCTTCAGCATGCCTTGATAGATTAAAAATCCTAAGTACATCAGTTCTAATTTCATAAACTCACCTTTATTGAGGTTGATTATCAACCTTTCTTCTTGTATCTTTCTCATGACTAGATACGAATGATGAAGATGCTCCTCTTTACTAGGGATGTAGATAAGTATATCATCCAAGTATACCATAAAAACTTAATTATAAAAGGTTTGATGAATTTATCCATAAGCCTCATGAAACTAATTGGTGAATTTATCAATCTAAATAGCATAATTATCCATTCATGCAACCCTTCATTGGTTTTGAAAGCATTTTTCCATTCATCCTATTGTCTAATCCTAATATGATATTACCCACTTTTGAGATCAATTTTTAAAAAGTAGTTTGCTCCACTCAATTAATCCATCATATCTTCCTTCTTGGGGATAGGAAACTTGTGTCTAATTGTGATCTTGTTTATAGCCCTAGATTTTCTACACCTTCTCCACTCACCTTCCTTCTTAGGCATGAACACTATAGGGACTACACAAGGACTAAGACTTTCTTTGATCAGTATTTTGTCTAAAAGTTCTACTTGTCTCTTGATTTTTGCATTCTCTTTAGGAATCATCTTGTAGGCTTATTTTCTAGGAAAACTTGCTCCTAGAACAATTTCCATGTGATGAGTAATGTTTCTCATATGTGGAAATGTACTTGATGGCTCATCAACTATAATTTATGCATACTCTTCCAACATGTCTTGGATCTCTTGAGGAAACTCATTCACTTTGGTGGCTGTCATAAAATTCCTATGCTTGAATACCAATGCAAATCATAATTCCTCTTCATTAATAGCATTTATAAACTCCTTTAAACTAACCAACATCACATTTGATCCAACTTATTGGTTATTATCTTAATCCTTCATAGGCAACAAGGTGTGACTAACTCTGTCCTTAACCAAGGTGTATACATTTTTATTACCATCATGAGTGGCTTTCCTATCATATTTTCAAGGCCTCCCAAGAATCACATGACAAACATCCATGGGGATAATGTCACAAAGGACCTTGTCCTTGTACTTTCCAACTTGAAATTTCACCCAACTTTGTTCACTTATCAAAACTTGTTGTCCCTTATTCAACTGCGAGACTTTGTATGGTGTGGGGTGAGGTAAATTATTTAATCCAAGTTTTTCTACCATTTTAATTGAGACTAAATTATATATACTTCCTAAATCTTTGATCATTTTTCAATATTTACCTTGGCACTTACATGAAGTTCTAAAAAAAATTTATGGCGGTTCCTTCTCCTTGGGTGTTTTGATCAACACTTTTCTCATTAGTAAAGATTATCCTACCTCAAGTTCCTCCACAAGTGATAGAGAACAAATACTCTCTTCCTCAACTACTTATGCAATTTTATTTCTACCTTCTATTCTTAGGCTTCTTAATAGTTGATCTTCTATACATTCCCAAGACCCATGTCCTACAAACTTGTTCCATTTGAAACACCTACTTATAAAGCCACCTGATCCTTTACCTTTTGATGCATAACCACCCCTAAAATATGGTATTCTACCTCTAAATATTCCTCTTAAACTAGATGGATGTTCATATGAAGTAATAGACTCCCCTTAACTTATTTGTGAATAAACTCTACCTCCTTACTAACCTCTACCCCTGAAACTTCTACCTCTACCTTTATTTTGTTGGTTTTGTTTCCTATTGAGCTTGTTTTTTATTTCAAGGCCAAGTGGTAACACCCTTCCAATATATTTGGACTAACAAGGCTCAATTCATTCTAAAATTTGTATCTCAAACCATTCAGATACCTATCCACCTTATCATTATCATCTTCTATGTGGCATAATCTAATACTCAGCATTTAAAACTCCTTAGTATATTCTTTGACTCCCATCTCTTTCAATTTCAGGTTTTGAAGCTTCTTATACAAGTTGGTGATGTAGTCACTAGGCAAAAACTTGCTTTTCAATGTGGAAACCATTCTATCCCAAGACTTGATCTTGGTTTTTCCTTTTTTCCTTCTCTCATCATATATGTAATCCCACTATATGGATGCATGACCCTTTATCTTGGTTATAGAAAACTTCACTTGTTGCTCTTATAGTGTATCCTTAAAGTAAAGTATGTGTCCAAATCTCCTATCCAATCAAGGATTTATTCTCCATTGAGGCTACCTACATACACTGGAAGATGTGGTTTGGGCTTATATCCTTTCCCTTTCACTACCTTAAATAATCTTTCAAACTTATGTTCTTTAGTTTCCCTCTCTCCTTCAGCTTCTAACTCTAGTGCATATGGCTCTTCTTTCTCTTGGTCACTCAAATCACCTATGACTACTCCTCTCCTTTGATTGAACTCAACTATTGTGAGTATTTCATCAAATTTAATTATAATATTCCTTAACTCCTTCAATATTTCATCTCCCATTTGTATGGTTGCTAATTTCTCACATGTTGCATTTCTCTTAGGTGGCATCTTGGCTCTCCTTAGGCAATATACCAAATAATATTCATTTTTATTCCTCTCAGAGAATCTTACCTTATCCAATTACTTCCAAGTGTCTTAGTTTGGCTCTGATACCAAAATGATGCAAATAAACAACTAAAAAAAATTCAACATTGTAAGTTGTTATCACTTTTCACAACCTAACCCTCTCTCTAGTAGCCTTTTTTCACCTTTTATGATGGTACAAATAATTAAGGATTGATAACCAAAATATATAGTAATTTTTTAGTACCATCTATTGATTTCCTTGCCTCCAACAAACTTCTTGATTCAAATCCACTTAGAGACCACCTTTTTAGCCTCTGTCAAGCCCCAATTAGGTCTCTCAATGCCTAATTAACTCTCTATCCTATTTTTTGTACACAGAAAGTTTATATGAGTTCAAAACCTCCAAAATCTCTTAAAAGACCTTAATCCATAACAAATCACTAAGTTTTGTAATTTTTCGCTAGTTAGAACTTCTGCAAATCAAGTTTTAGTTTGAAAACCCTAACTTAAGGTTAAGACAATCTCTATATACTTGAGAAGGAGGAATTTTTTATTTATAATGAGCATAATCATTGATGTTTAGTTGTCATTTATGTCAAAGGGAGCATGTTTTACTAATACATTAATGATAAAGTGATCAGATTGATGGTTTGGAGTGATATAGTACTTTTTTAGGTCTATAAGGATAAAGGAGAAACTATGAGGCATCCATAGATGTCTTGGTGAAGCTCTAGTATTTCATCTGGTCATTTGGAATAAGAAAGGTGCAGCTTATAGCTTAAGTTAAATCAAATCATCAATACACATCATATAGATATGAATGAACCAACAAGTTTGTGCATTTATTTTTGGTACTTAAAAAGTCAATTAAGGTCAAAGAAATTCATGGATATGTTATCTATAGTGCCTATAAGGTCCCCTAAAAATTTAGACTCTTAAATTATTTTCTAGCTCAAGTTATAAAGATTCAAATTTGCTCTTGCAGACTATGATGGCTCAAAGATCATCAAATTTAACTATGTTGAAGTCTAAGGTCATTTTGTCTAGTTAGATCCAATGGCAAGTATTAATCAAATCAAGATCTAATGGCAAGTATTTCATCAGACCAGATAATGATCCAATGATGTGTATGATCTTTTCAGACTTGATCTAACAATGTGTATTCAGTAAAAATTTCAAATAATCTAAGATTACACACACTAGTGACAAGTATCACTATCTCATTGAGTTAATAGAAGATCAATGGTTCATGAGAATTATACTAATAGAGATTGACGGTATAGGTTGAGTCAAAATTCAAAGGTATAGAAGGCATGTAGAGCTACCAAGTGGCATAATTATAGGACCTCTAATCTAGATTTAATAGTGAACATTTCAAGATAACGATTAAGCTAATCATATGAGATCGATGGTGTATATTTGTCCATAGTTTCCAAGATACATGAGATGAGTTTGAGGTGCTCAATTTTTAATGCCTGTTTAATGACCATTGGAATTCAAATATTCAAATTAATGAGGGAAAACTAGTGCTCATATTTGGGCTATAACTTTTGATCCAAGATGAATTCCTTGATGTAATAAAAAAATGCTATAGAACACTTCAAGATACTTCTATTGAATCTATTTAGAATGTCTAAATATATAGTTAAATTTTTGGAGCTTCAAATTTGAATATTTTTTCATTCATGGTGTTCTTGTTTACATAATAATGTTTGATCAAATTTTGCTTTAACATAAGGGTGTTTTGGTAGGATAAACCACATGAATATGTCTTATTAGAGATTATATGGAGTGGACCCATATAATTAAAATTGATCATATTTTCTTAATTTGCTCGATGGAGTGCTTAATGGGTGAATACGTATCCATGAGACCTATAAGGGATTTTAAGGCCTAATTGAAAGGTGTAGCTACTTAAGTGTGACCCATAGATGCTTTGGCAAACCTATGATAATGTATTTGAGTTATGTAATAGCATGTTATATGTCTTAATGGTTAAGGCAAGTCTTATGGCTGACCAAGAAGATAATATGCATGAAGACTCTATATATAGTGGACACCAAGGCAATGGTTTATAGACTTAGATGTGGAATAATTGAGAGAGAATAATATAGAGATAAACAAAAGAGATCAGATAAGAGTGTGTTCAGTGGATGGACTAAAGTATAAAATAGTTGAGGATGAGCAAAGAAGACTAAAGAGATTCAAAAGGGTGTTTTGGATGCATTTCTTGTATGACAAATATAAAATGTGTGTGATGAGTTGATAGAGAGTTTTTATACATTGGCTCTCCAATCATATTGATCTGTAATCAATTTTTTGGAATTGTTTTTTTGATAGGTGTTATGTGGGTGTTCAACATCTAGAACAAGTGGGTACTTATTCATACTTAGGGGTGGGTGCTCCTTATGAAGTGGTGCTTCACTAAAAGGTATCATGTTTGCGATCATCTTATAGGACAATTAGTCAATGTTTTTTTAGGATTGAGAGTGGATTTTATTCCCCAAGAGTGTTTCCCATGTAGATCTTGTGTTATGTGTGTGATCTTGCATCAACTTGCTTATTCATTGTTATGAACATCTTGTATGCTTTCTGAATACTTGTGGTCATTAATTAAGAGTTTAAAAGGATTGAAATTAAAGTTTTAAATATCTTATATCACTAATTCACTCCCCCTCTCAGTGATTGTACCTTCAATAATTGGTATCAAATTTAGACCTTCATTACAAGTTTAACTGCTTGAAGGTGATCATAGGTACAATGAAAGACAAAGGGGTTGAGATTTTTCTTCAAGGTGAACTAATATGTGATTTATCAAAACTAAAATGTTTAAGGAAAGAAAATGAATGTATAAAATAAAAGATTGAAATATTGAATTAACATGGAAGGGAGTAAAAATTCAGACCTAAATTCTTCTATATATCATGAGTTACTTACAAGAATTGATAGTGTGAAGACACAAACATGAGTAATATAAGCAACAACCAAAAAATTTCAAGTTGTGGTTGATACAAATTTGAATCAAAAAATGGATCAATTGAAAGGTAAAGTTATGACTTATATTGATGCACTTTTATCTAAAGACAAGCATAAATCTAGCTTTAGAAAAAAATCTGTAGATGAGATGTCTTGAGGTATTGATGATTAAACTAAAGGGGTGATTAATATGAAAAACTATAGTTATGTTTTTAGTGGACACTATTATACTCGTGATGAATATGGTCATAGATATAAGAATTGTACTTACTCTCCAAAGAGAAAAAATGAGGTTCTCTGCTATAATTACAATTAACAAGGACATATAGTCAAGTATTACAAAAGGGATTTTTGGAAAAAGGACTTTCAAAATTTTGATAGCATCAAATGTTTCAATAAAGACAAAACCAAGATTAAAAATAAGGAGAAAGACTTAAAAGAACAATCCATATTTGTACGAACTACCTTACATGCTCAAGAGGATGAAAATAAGAAATGGTACATAGATAGTGGATGCTCAAGTCATATGATAGGAGACAAAAGTAAGTTTATTTCTCTCAAGAAACACAATTTAGGTTCAGTAAGGTTTGGTGAAAAAAACTCTACTAACATAGTTTGGAAAGGCTCTATAAGCTTGGATAATTTAATAAGGATCAGTTTAAAAGGACTAGTGAGGAATATGCCTAAAATCACTAAGATTCCTCACACTCTTTGCAAGCCATGTCTTCATGGAAAGTAAGTCAAAAGAAGATACAAATCTAAGGAGAATTTTACTACAGTACCACAAGAGTCTATCCACACAAACCTTTGTGGACCTATGAGAACTTAAGGCATTCAAGGTAATAGCTACTTTATGTTATTAATTGATGACTTCACTAGAACGACTTGGATATTTTTTCTTAAAGAGAAATCAGAAGCTTTTAAAAAATTTAAAGAATTCAAAGCTCTTATTAAAAGTGAAAAAGGATCAAGAGTCAAGTATGTAAAATCAGACAGAGGAGGTGAATTTTAGTCTTATGAGTTTGATAACTTTTGTGAGGAACAAGGAATTAGAAGACAATATTATATTGTTAGGACACCTCAACATAATGGGGTAGTTGAGAGGAAAAATAGAATTGTCAAAGAAATGACTAAAACCATGTTTCAAGATTCTAAACTTTTAGATGGTTTTTGGGAAGAGGATGCCAATATTTATTTTTATATCTTAAATAAATGCCAAGTTAGATAAAATGGTAATAAGACTCCATATGAGCTATGGAAAAATAGGGCAGCTAATGTCAAACACTTTAGAGTGTTTGGGAGCAAGTGTTTTATCAAGAGGAATGAAGAAAATCTTGTAAAATTTGACTTAAGATCTGATGAGTGTATATTTTTGGGTTATTGCTCCATAAGTTCTGCTTATAAGTGTTTCATTAAGAGACTCCACAAAGTTATTGAAAGCTCTAATGTGAGATTTGAAGAGGTAAGTGACATCAAGAAGTCTAGATTGCAGACAACTGACACTATTAAGGATGTTATTTCAAATAATGAAAGCATACCTAATTAATTAAATGATGAAGAGGAATAATTAAGATAAGATACTAAATCCCCTTCTAAGAGAATATAAAAGTATCATCCATTTTCTCAAGTTTTTAGAGATGTGAATGCTAGTTTATAAACTAGGAGGATAAGGTTGATCAATTATAATCATCAAGACACAACTTTGCTATCCAATATTGAAACCAAAACTCTATTATAAGTTAGCAAAGATGAAATTTAGACATGTTTTATGGATGAAGAACTTGATAAAATAGTAAAGAATGAAACATGGGATTTGGTTCCTAGACCAAAAGACAAAAATGTGATAGGAACTAAGTGAGTTTTTAGAAATAAGATGAATGAGAAAGGAGATGTCAAAAAAAATAAGGATAGACTTGTGTGTAAAGGATATTCTCAAGTTGAAGGGATAGAATTTGATGAGGCATTTGCTCTTGTAACAAGAATGGAAGAAATTAGACTCTTTCTATCATATGCAAGCTTCAAATGTTTAAAATTTTACTAAATGGATGTGAAATCTACATTTTTGAATGGTAACTTATATGAAGAAGTTTATATTGAGTCACCTAATGTTTTTTTAATGACAAGTAATCAGGACTATGTTTACGAACTAAAGAAGGATTTATATGGTCTTAAATAAGCTCCTAGAGCTTGGTATGATAGATTAGACATATATCTATTGATCCAAGGCTTCAAAAGAGGGATATTTGATAGTAATTTATATATCAATAAAGATGGCACTCATCAACTACTACTAGTATTCTATGTTGATGACATAATATCTAGTTCTAACAATGGCAACATGAGTAGAGAGTTTGAAGATGCTATGAAGACTAAGTTTGAAATGTCAATGCTAGGAGAACTTTTTTTCTTTTGAGGATTAGAAATTAACCAACTTAATTAATTTATATTCATTTCACAAGAAAAATACATCGAAGATATGGTAAGAAAGTTTGACATGTTGGATTGTAAGCCAATGAGTACTCCAATGATCATTGGATGCAAGTTAAGTAAACAATATGACTCACCAAAAGTTGATCAAACTTTATATAGATCCATGATTGGAAGTCTCTTATACTCTACTACTTCTAGGCCTAATATTATCCAAGAAGTGGATGTTTTAGGAAGGTTTCAAGATGATCCTAGAGAATCTCACTTGAAATCAGTCAAAAGGATCTTAAGATATCTCGAGATCGCAATAGAGTATGGATTATGGCATCCCAGGAGTAAATAATTTACTCTAAAGACTTACAATAATGCAAATTGGGCATGATGTATAGATGATAGGAGTACCATTGGTGGTGTCTTCTTCATGGATGAATGCTTGGTGTCTTGGCTAAGTAAAAATTAAGCCTATGTATCTCTATCAACTATAGAAAGTGGGTATATAGTTTTTTATTTCTACTATACTCAGGTAATGTGGATGAAAAAAACCTTGGAAGATTATAAGGTAAGATAAAATGGACCTTTTCCTATCTATTGTGATAGTACTATTGCAATTAGTATCTCTAAGAATTCTATTATGCACTAAAAAACCAAGCACATTCCTATTAGATATCATTTATTAAGAGAACAAGTAATAAATTATTAAATTGGAATATTTGTCTACAAAAGAGAAAATTGCAAACATTATGACTAAACCATTGGCAAAGGCCACATTTGAGTATCTAAGACAAAGCTTAGGAGTCATCTCCTTGTCTATGAATCATTAAAAGGTCATTTTAAGTAGAAGGAGAATGTGTTGTCATATTGTTGTTATCATGAAGAAGGTCTCAGATTTTTGTATATCACAAGTTGTGTATGTCATGGTTTCATGAGAATGTTTTTGAAAAGTTTCTAAATTTTGGTGGCTTGTATAGGATAAAGGTCAATTATTTAGTTGCTATGAGATCCATTTTGTTTGAAGTGTTATTGGCAGATCTTTTTCATTGAGAAGTCTTATTGAAGATGATCTTTTTCAGATAGAGCATGGAGTTAGGGTAATATAATTTAAATAGTTTGAGAGACTTGAAGAAATCTGCATAATGTTAGGGGATATTTCTAAGTTTTGTTAGCAATTTGTCAAGTCCAAGGATCAGAGAAGTCCAAAGTTCATATTGGTGCATGTCAAAGGGGAAGCAATTGATTCATATGCCTAAAAGTATGTAATTATCTTGAGCATCTTAAATAGTAATTAAGTGTATACATTTTGATGAGGAATGATTGTTGGCATGTTGAGGAAGAGACATTTGTCATTAATGTCAAAGGGGGAGAAAGATCATTATGAAGGAGCTCAATTCAAATAAGTGTGAAGTCATTCTGAAGATGTTTTGCCATAAATGACAAAGGGGGAGATTGTTGAGCATATTAATTGATGTTTAGTTGTCATTGATGTCAAAAAGAGTATGATGTACTAATGAATTAATGATAAAGTGATCATATTGATGGTTTGGAGTGATATAACACTTTTTTAGGGTTGTAAGGACAAAGCAAAATTTTTGAGGCATTCATAGATGTCTTGGTGAAGCTCTGGTATGTCATTTGATCATTTGGAATAAGAAACATGCATCTTCTAGCTTAAAAGAGTCAAATCACCATTGCATGTCATGCAGATATGAATGAAATAGTAAATTTGTGTATTTATTTCTAGTACTTATAAAGTTAACCAAAGTTAAATAAATTCATGGAGATGTTGTCTATAGTACCAAGGTCCCCTAAAAATTTAGACTCTTGAAGTATTTTCTAGCTCAAGTTATAAAGCTTCAAATTTTATCTTGTAGATTATGATGGGCCAGATACCATCAAGTTTAACTATGTTGAAGTCTGAGGTCATTTTATCCAGTCAGAGCCAATAGTGAGTGTTAATTCGATCAAGATCTAATGATGAACATTTTACTAGATCAGATAATGATCCAACAGTGTGTATGATCTTGTCAAACTTGATCTAATGGTGTATATTCAATCAAAATGTCAAATAATATAAGATTGCACATGTTTCTAACAAGTGTCACTATCTCGTTGAATTGAAAGAAGATCAATGGTTCATGGGCATTCATAGTGAAAGAGATCGATGGTGCGGGTTGATCTACTAAGTAGAATAATCATGGGAGTTCTGATATAAATCTAATAGTGAACATTGAAAGATAACAATTGAGTTAATTAGAGGAGATAGATGGTGTGTATTTGTCCATATTTTTCAAGATGCACAAGATGATGTTAAGGTGCTAGATGTTTAATGTTTGTACAATGATTAATGGAATTCAAATATTCAAATTAATGAGGGAAAACTAGTGCTCAATTTTTGGGCTATAAATTTTGATCCAAGATGAAATTTTTGATGAAATGAAAATCAAAGTTTTAGAGAACTTCAAGGTGCTTCCATTGAATCTAATTATAAGGTCTAAATGTTTGTACAGTCAAAGTTATGGATCTTAAAGTTTAATATTTGTTCATTCATGGTGTTCCTATGTATAGAATAATGTTTGGTCAAATTATGCTTTAGCAGAAGGGTGTTTTAGTGGGATAAATCACATGAAGATGTCTTAGAGATTATATGGAGTGGACCCATGTATTTTAAATTGATCATATGTTCTTAATTTTCTTGATGGATTGATTAATGGGTGAATAGCTCTCCATGAGACCTATAATGGCTTTTAAGGCCTAATTGAAAGGCATAGCTACTTAAGTGTGACCCATAAATGCTTTGGTCAACCTATGACAATGTATTTGAGCTATGTAATATCATGTTAGATATCTTAATGGTTAAGCTAATCTTATGGCTAACCAAGAAGATAATATGCATGAAGACTCTATATATATTGGAGACCAAGGCAATGGTTTCTAGACTTGGATGTGGAAGAATTGAGAGAGTAGAATATAAAGACAAAGGAAAGATATCAAAAAAGAGTGTGCTTAGTGGATGGACTGAAGTAAAAAATAGTTGAAAATGAGTGAAGAAGACTAGAGAGATACAAAAGGGTGTTTTATATGCATTGCTTGTATGAGAAATTTTGAGTATGGGTGATGAGTTGATAGAGAGATATTATACATTGTTTCTCCAATTAGATTGATCTACAATCAATGTTCTAGAGCTATTGTTTTCATAGGTGTTGTGTGAGTGCTCAACATCTATATAAAGTGGGTGCTTGTTCATAATTAGGGGTGGGTATTCCTTGTGAAGTGGGTGCTTCACTAAAAGGACTCATGTTTGTGATCATCTTATAGGACAAGTAGTCCATGTGTTTGTAGGCTTGAGAGTGGGTTTCATTCCCCAAGAGGGTTTCCCACATAGATATTATGTTATGTGTGTTATCTTGCATCATCTTGCTTATTAATTATTATGAACATCTTGTATGCTTTATGAATGCTTGTGTTCATCGATTAAGAGTTTGAAAGGATTACAATTAAAGTTTTAAATATCTTGCATCACTGATTCACCCCCCCCCTCTCAGTGATTGTACCTCCAATAATTTAAAGCTAAAAAATGAGTTTAAAATCATTGTAAAAGCCGAACAAGGTCTATTCAATTCCCACACACCTTATAAAATCATTTTGTACCTCCTTGACACCTCTATTTACTCCTTTTGTAATATTATGAGTTTGATTACATGTGTGTTTTTTGTGAACTATAGTTCTATGTTGGTTTTCTCCATAAATATTGATAAAAAAAAATAAAAAGAATGTATTAAAACCTTCAATAAGAGAGAAATAAACTTACCAAAACACCTTGAATCATCAAAAATAAATCTTTATTGATTCTTACTTCAACATTCAACTTATACAAACACCTTCACTGTCAACATACAAGAAAATAGGGTTTTTAATGATTTATCATAAAATGAGGAACTCCTTGTTTTTTTTTAACTTGAGAACTTAAACATTTGAATGAATTAACCTTCCACAAATACAAAAAAAATTATGATTCCTAAAACTACTCTACTTGATTTTGGACCTTCCAATAGTCACTATAGGGCTATTTAGAACATTGAAACATACAACAAGTTTGCATTGTTTACATTCATGAATTAAGACACATGTTATAGACACATGGTGTCTTAAATAAGTTCATACCAACAATTTTACACCTTTTATTTCCTTCAAAACACTCCCTCAACTCCTAAACTGCCTAAACAATTCAAAAATTCAGTTTTGGCTAGAAAAGCCAATTTTGAATTTTTAAAGAGCTAGAACTAAAACTAACATATTGAAATGAAAAATAAGGATAATATAAGAACCATAAGACATATTATACCCCCAAAAAACCAAATTTTGACAATAAAAAAAAATTAAAAGATAACTGAGCCTAAGAGTGATGTTCTTACATCACCAACCCACACAAGGCCTTAGAAGTTTTCCCTTCACACTGAAGCTAATAGAAGTATTGAAATAGAAAATAGTCCCTTCATGGAGGCTTAGATAACTATAATGTCATATCATCTAGAAAATATCACTACACATAATGCTCATGACACCCATAGTGGCTTATGGTGTGTAGATTGTGAGTCCAAAGGCCACAATTAAAATAATTGCCCTTGTAAGAGTATTCAAGCTATGTTAAATTAATCCTAGGATAATTTTCAATAAGATCATGATGTAAGGGATTTACCTTTTCTATAATTCACCACTCAATAAAAGGTATCAACCTATTGTAATATATGCAATGCATACACTCATGATACTAATGATTGTGGTCTCATTAGTGAAATTTATGAGGTGTGTGTGTGGTACGCATCAAACATATGTTGTAAATAACCAAGATAATGGAGGAGGTTATCATGGTCATGGTCAAGGTTGGGGACATGTAGGTGGACATTTTCCACCAAGAACTTGTTATAAGTGTGGTTTCCCATATCACTACTAATGTGATTTCCCTTTGTATCCTACATATTCCTTTTGTAAAAATGAACAATGTTCAAAGGAATTCCTTAACCTGTATACTAATATTATGAAGGAAATAAATGATAAGGGTGTTTGCATGATATGTATTGAAAATTTACAATGGAGACTACACTTTACTACTTTGATGGGTCCCAAGGTCAATATTATAACACAGAGTGGTGGCGAGTCCCAATCTATATCCAACCCACCCATTAATAAAGTTTAATGAGAAGAACCTCGTGCTAATAATTATCTAGATGTTTATAGGAAAAGTAGTCCATGTGTTTGCAGGCTTGAGAGTGGGTTTTATTCCCCAAGAGGGTTTCCCACATAGATATTATGTTATGTCTGTTATATTGCGTCATCTTGCTTATTCATTGTTATGAACATCTTGTATGCGTTATCAATGCTTGTGTTCATCAATTAAGAGTTTGAAAGGATTGCAATTAAAGTTTTAAATATCTTGCATCACTGATTCACCCCCCTCTCAGTGATTGTACCTCCAATAATTTAAAGCTAAAAAATGAGTTTAAAATCATTGTAAAATCTGAACAAGGTCTATTCAATTCCCATACACCTTATAAAATCATTTTGTACCTCCTTGACACCTCTATTTACTCATTTTGTAATATTATGAGTTTGATTATGTGAGTGTATTTTGTGAACTATAGTTCTATGTTGGTTTTCTCCATAAATATTGATAAAAAAAACTAAAAAGAATGTATTAAAACCTTCAATAAGAGAGAACTCAACTTACCAAAACACCTTGAATCATCAAAATAAATCTTTATTGATTCTTACTTCAACATTCAACATATACAATCACCTTCACTGTCAACATACAAGAAAATAGGGTTTGTAATGATTTATCATAAAATGAGGAACTCCTTTATTTTTAACTTGACCACTTAAACATTTGAATGAATTAACCTTCCACAAATACAAAACATTTTATGATTCCTAAAACTACTCTACTTGATTTTGGACCTTCCAATAGTCACTACAAGGCTATTTAGAACATTGAAACATACATCAAGTTTGCATTGTTTACATTCATGAATTAAGACACATGTTATAGACACATGGTATCTTAAATAAGGTCATACCAAAAATTTTACACCTTTATATTTCCTTAAAAACACTCCCTCAACTCCTAAACTGCCTAAACAATTCAAAAATTCAGTTTTGGCTAGAAAAGCCAATTTTGAATTTTTAAAGAGCTAGAACTAAAACTAACATATTGAAATGAAAAATAAGGATAATATAAGAACCATAAGACATATTATACCCCCAAAAAACCAAATTTTGACAATAAAAAAAATTACAAGATAACTGAGCCTAAGAGTGATGTTCTTACATCACCAACCCACACAAGGCCTTAGAAGTTTTCCCTTCACATTGAAGCTAATAGAAGTATTGAAATAGAAAATAGTCCCTTCATGGAGGCTTAGATAACTATAATGTCATATCATCTATAAAATATCACTACACATAATGCTCATGACACCCACAGTGGCTTATGGTGTGTAGATTGTGAGTCCAAAGGCCACAATTAAAATAACTGCCCTTGTAAGAGTATTCAAGCTATGTTAAATTAATCCTAGGATAATTTTCAATAAGATCATGATGTAAGGGATTTCTCTTTGCTATAATTCACCACTCAATAAAAGGTATCAACCTATTGTAAGATATGCAATGCATACACTCATGATACTAATGATTGTGGTCTCATTAGTGAAATTTATGAGGTGTGTGTGTGGTACGCATCAAACATATGTTGTAAATAACCAAGATAATGGAGGAGGTTATCATGGTCATGGTCAAGGTTGGGGACATGTAGGTGGACATTTTCCACCAAGAACTTGTTATAAGTGTGGTTTCCCATATCACTACTAATGTGATTGCCCTTTGTATCCTACATATTCCTTTTGTAAAAATGAACAATGTTCAGAGGAATTCCTTGACCTGTATACTAATATTATGAAGGAAATAAATGATAAGGGTGTCTGCATGATATGTATTGAAAATGTACGATGGAGACTACACTTTACTACTCTGATGGGTCTCAAGGTCAATATTATAACACAGAGTGGTGGCCAGTCCCAGTCTATAACCAACCCACCCATTAATAAAGTTTAATGAGAAGAACCTCATGCTAATAATTATCTAGATGCTTATAAGAAAATTAGTCCATGTGTTTGCAGGCTTGAGAGTGGGTTTCATTCCCCAAGAGGGTTTCCCACATAGATATTATGTTATGTGTGTTATCTTGCATCATCTTTCTTATTCATTGTTATGAATATCTTGTATGCTTTATGAATGCTTGTGTTCATCGATTAAGAGTTTGAAAGGAATGCAATTAAAGTTTTAAATATCTTGCATCACTGATTCACCCCCCTCTCAGTGATTGTACCTCCAATAATTTAAAGCTAAAAAATGAGTTTAAAATCATTGTAAAAGCTGAACAAGGTCTATTCAATTCCCATACACCTTATAAAATCATTTTGTACCTCCTTGACACCTCTATTTACTCCTTTTGTAATATTATGAGTTTGATTACGTGTCTGTATTTTGTGAACTATAGTTCTATGTTGGTTTTCTCCATAAATATTGAAAAAAAAACTAAAAGGAATGTATTAAAACCTTCAATAAGATATAAATCAACTTACCAAAACACCTTGAATCATCAAAAATAAATCTTTATTGATTCTTACTTCAACATTCAACTTATACAATCACCTTCACTGTCAACATACAAGAAAATAGGGTTTTTAATGATTTATCATAAAATGAGGAACTCCTTGTTTTTTTTTAACTTGAGAAATTAAACATTTGAATGAATTAACCTTCCACAAATACAAAACATTTTATGATTCCTAAAACTACTCTACTTGATTTTGGACCTTCCAATAGTCACTACAGGGCTATTTAGAACATTGAAACATACAACAAGTTTTCATTGTTTACATTCATGAATTAGGACACATGTGATAGACACATGGTGTCTTAAACAAGGTCATACCAACAATTTTACACCTTTGTATTTCCTTCAAAACACTCCCTCAACTCCTAAACTGCCTAAACAATTCAAAAATTCAGTTTTGGCTAGAAAAGCCAAATTTGAATTTTTAAAGAGATAGAACTAAAACTAACATATTGAAATGAAAAATAAGGATAATATAAGAACCATAAGACATATTATACCCCCAATAAACCAAATTTTCACAATTAAAAAAAATTACAAGATAACTGAGCCTAAGAGTGATGTTCTTACATCACCAACCCACACAAGACCTTAGAAGTTTGCCCTTCACACTGAAGCTAATAGAAGTATTGAAATAGAAATTAGTCCCTTCATGGAGGCTTAGATCACTATAATGTCATATCATCTATAAAATCTCACTACACTTAATTCTCATGACACCCACAGTGGCTTATGGTGTGTAGATTGTGAGTCCAAAGGCCACAATTAGAATAACTGCCCTTGTAAGAGTATTCAAGCTATGTTAAATTAATTATAGGATAATTTTCAATAAGATAATGATGTAAGAGATTTAAATTTGATATAATTCACCACTCAATAAAAGGTATCAAACTATTGTAAGATATGAAATGCATACACTCATGATACTAATGATTGTGGTCTCATTAGTGAAATTTATGAGGTGTGTGTGGGGTACGCATCAAACATATGTTGTAAATAACCAAGATAATGGAGGAGGTTATCATGGTCATGGTCAAGGTTGGGGATATGTAGGTGGACATTTTCCACCAAGAAATTGTTATAAGTGTGGTTTCCCATATCACTACTAATGTGATTGCCCTTTGTATCCTACATATTCCTTTTGTAAAAATGAACAATGTTCAGAGGAATTCCTTGACCTGTATACTAATATTATGAAGGAAATAAATGATAAGGGTGTTTGCATAATATGTATTGAAAATATACAATGGAGACTACACTTTACTACTCTGATGGGTCCCAAGGTCAATATTATAACATAGAGTGGTGGCCAGTCCCAGTCTATATCCAACCCACCCATTAATGAAGTTTAATGAGAAGAACCTCATGCTAATAGTTATCTAGATGCTTAGAAGTAGGAGGCATTCCATGATAACATGAATCTATTGAGATAACTGTAATGAGAAATCCATTTCCTCAAGGATAAATATGTTACTACATGTGCTAATATGTAGAAAGCCATAGACCTTCACAATATGGTGTGTGATGAATTACATGAGATGTGCAAGTGATTCTTAGATGAGGATATTGTATTCTTATTGTGAAATTATATAATTCATCATCCACTTATGCTTATTAAATATCATTAGTTAAACCATTCACGGTGGCAAGAGACTCACATCTAGACTAGCCTAGAGGGGGATAAGGAGATATTGCTTAATGTTACTATATATGGATGGGTTATCTAGGATATCTTAGTTAATACCAAAATTGAAGTGAATGTACTTACCAAGGATGCATGGAGGAAGATGGATAACTCATATTTATATCCTTCACCCCATGTGCTCTTATGGCTAATAAGATTCATGCTTTTCCCATTGGCATACTTAAAGATGTAGATATCCTTAGTGTCACTTTCAAAGCCAACTTTGAATTCATAGAGTTGGCCAAAGATAATGACTTTCCATCTCTATTGGGTCACTCATGGTGTGACGTAAATAATGATGGTTTGAGCTTTAAGAAGTGATACATTAGTTTTGAGAATGATGAGAAATGTATTGTCATCCCATTGGACTGGGCTCAAGGACTTCCATATGTTGATCTGGTTAATGTTGATGAGGACACCAACCACATTTACAATTTTATGACTCAGGGTATTGAACACCTTGATCCCACCCTGGATTGCACTTTATGTTGGGAAAATGTGGAATTTATATTTGTTACCACTAGTAATTCCTATAATTAGTAGGCTCAAGGAGGTTATGACATTATTAGAAGGATCTATGACACTATAGGTGATTGAAATTATACTCTACAAAAGTATCATAAACATCATAACTTCTTTATCTCCTTCATGGATAAATTATGGCTGCACCACTAGTAAAGTTAAATGAAGCTCCAAGATTCCATGATCATATGAAAGTACACAAGTTTTTGTAGTAGTTTTAAGCCTTATATGACTTTGACATTGATTGGGTATGATCAATTATCCATATATTTAATGGCATAGTTACTCAATGATGGCAAAATCATCATTCAAACTTAATTTCTTGGGAGTGAGTTCATTCTACTCTACACCATCATTTTCACCATGATAATCATATTCATGGCACAATAAATTATATTGGCATCAAAGATCTTGAAGCCTAAAATACTATGTGGATGGTAGATGAAATTTTTTTGCCCAAGTACCTATGGTTTCACACATTCTATGGCACTTTATGTACTTGGGCTAGAGCATGGTATGTCCATGAAGAGAACCATTTGGAAATGAATTATTGGTGTTTCCTTAAGAGTAATATGACTATGATGTTAACTTATTCATCCTCATATATGGAATTATGTCTCACATTACAAGCCATTCATTAGGCTATAGTAGGTGACCTGACCCTAGTTGAAGATTAGATCAGATGCATACAAGGCATGCGAGAGGAGAGATTGACTAATTTATAGAAACCTAATGAGGAGGCATCATCTCCACCACCTGAACCTACATTGAACCATCCACTAAGAGAAAAAATTTGCAAATGTAATAAAAAATTCATGTACTAGGTTAATGAAGTTGTCATTTATAATTTACCTAACCCATCTACTGATAATTTAGATTTTCACATGGATTATGGGGTGAGAAATGTCCACAATACTATCCAAGATTAAAAACACCCATACTTAGAGTTGTTATAAATTATTGAATGAAATATTGGCATGGAGGAAGAACCCAATATAGATATTTTAGGAGACTACTAGTCTGATACAAATATCTCTAAGGTATTTGATCTATTATAAGAGTATCAAGAGGTCTTCCCATAGAACTATACTAAAATGAAAGGCATGTATCCTTCTTCAGCGAAGATGCACATAAAGTTGTTAGAGGGTGTTTGACCTGTCAAGTAGAGTCCCTATTAGATGAATCCCAACTTACATGCTTGAGTCAAGGAAGAAATTGATAGCATGTTATGTGAAGGAGTCATTAATCCTATAGATGAGTCTGAGTGGGTGAGCCCCATGGTTATAAGTATCAATAAATATGGATGTATTTGGGTCTATGTGGATTATTGGGTAATAAATTCTACTTGCATAATCGACCCCTTTTTGACACCTTCACTAGAGAGATACTCAAGGGAGTTATTGGATGTGAAATATTACATTTATGGATGGATTTTACGGATACCATCAAGTTTAGATTATGGAAGAGGATAAGCCAAAGACCATATTTACAACTGATTAGGAATCCTTTGCTTATAATATAATTCCATTTGGGTTGAAAAACACTCTTGTTGTGTTCTCCTAGATTATAGTCAAGGATTTCAAAGACTTTATTCATAAACTCCTTTAAGTCTACTTTGATGAATAAATTTCTTACATCTTAGTGAGGGACCACTCTTCAAATATATTACAAATGATTGAGTGCTATTGGAACCTTCAAATTTTCCTAAATCTAAATAAATGTGTGTTCGTTACCCTCTTTGGCATTCTACTTGGTCATGTCATATATTATAATATATTCTTGGTAGATCCAAACAAAATTGTTGTTCTACTTCACCTTCCAATTCTGATCACCTAGTGAGAGGTATGAACCTTCTTAGGACATACCATATATTATAGTAAATTCATTCATGGGTATGCTAAGATTATTGCACCATTAGAGGAATTGTAGAAACAAAATGGTAGTTTGTCTAGACCAATGATACTAGTAAGCATTTGTTACACTCAAAGATAAGCTTATTATTTCCCCTATTCTCTAGTTTCTAGACTAGATGAATCCTTTTCATTTACTTCTCAATGTTTCCATCATGAAAGTCAGTGTTATCCTTGCTCAACATAGTGAGGGCAACCTGGACCACCCTATCTATTTTACAATAAGAAAGCTTGTTCTGGATGAACATAACTACATAACTATTTATTGTAAAGCATTATCTATGGTTTATGCCCTCCAAAAAAAAATTTAGTACTTAATGACCATTCCATTCATCATCTTCATGGACCATGAGGCACTAAAGTACCTAGTAAATAAACCAATATTGCATGGGTACATTTACTAATAGATTGTGTTATTTCAAGAGTTATAGTTTTTAGTAATGGTAAAACTCAGTAAGGCCAACTATGGCCTTGATCACCTATCATGTATTGAATTTATTAAACTAGTACATGCCATTGAAGATGAATTTCCTAACATGAAACTATTCCAAGTCACATGTGTGCCTAAAGAGTTGGAAGATATAGCCTCCTTTTTGAATATAGGTTCAGCACCAGGTCACCTTAGCACTCATGAAAATAATCAATTTATTGTTTGTGCCACTCCATTCTAACTTATAAGGGGTGACATTTATAATCTTAGGTGGGATGAAGTGTTATATTACTACATCATCTAGCATGAGTGTAGTAAGGTTCTTCAAGAAGTTCATGAGGGTGTCACCATAAGACACTATATCAATAAAGCTACAACACAAAAGTCCTTTCATCTAGCTTATGGTGGCCTACCTTGTTTAAAGATGCTAAAACTTATCCACGCCAGTGTGATATTTTCCAGTATATGGGAAAGTTGAATATAAGGGATGTTATGACCCTTCAACCTATCTTTTCACAAGAACCCTTTGAAAATTGGGCTATTAAATAGTTTTCCCCATCAACCCAGAATGGAGGCATACCGGTGTGTACTATGTTATCATTGCTATTGATTATCTTACTCATTGGGTTGAATCTATGCCAATAAAGGATTGTACTATTGCTACTACTATGAGGTTTATCTAGGATAATATCATTACATGACTCATATGTCTATTGGGTTTGGCTAGTGACCAAGGAACCCATTTCCTAACAAGACCATTTATATCCTCTTTTCAAAATTCATGATCACACACCATAAAACTACACCATATCATCCTCAAGCCAATGGCATAGTTGAGGAATTCAATAATATATTTGGGAATACATTCACAAAGATATGTAATATTGGATGCACTGATTGGGATGATCATCTATCTATGATGTTATGGGCATATCGAACCACTTACAAATGGTTAAACAAGATCAAACCATTCTATATCGTGTTTGGTACCAAAGCAGTTATTCTAGTTGAATTCCTTATCCTTTATTTTCACATTATGCATGTTGGTCAAATGGATGATGAAGAATCCTTGAAAGCACACCTAGATGCTTTGTTACAATTGGATGAAACCTATTTTCTTCCACATTTGATTTAAGGAGTGGAGAAGCACAAATAAAAGGCCTAACATTATCACTATTTGAAGAACAAGAATTTTTCTCCAGGCATGCAAGTTTTAGTAAATGACTCCAAATTCATGTGCCACTTAGTCAAGCCTTGTATGCACTAAGATGGACCCTTCATTTTTCATAATATCCATCCCACAAACACGTGCATATTGAAATTATTAGATGGTCAATTGCTTCCTGGCCATTTCAATAGTAGTTGGTTGAGACCCTACTATTGTGAATAGTCATTCTTTTTTTTAATAATAAGGCATATTCCATTATGTTAGTCTAAGATTTTAATTTTTTTAAATAAAGTGTGGCACTAGTTGCACATCCTTGAGTAGTTTTAGGGTCAACACTTTATTTTTGTAATTCTTTGTATTATCATGGAGGACCACAAACAAATTTTAGTGTGGGGTAAGGGTAGAAGAAATAAAATATATGGAGCACTGAGGAAATGGTGAATGGGAATGCATGAAAATTAAGGGCATGTAAGTGGAAATGTAAGGGCACAAAATGGTACATAGGATGTCGAACGTAGCCACTAAGGTAGATCAACATAAAAAAGTAATATTACCACCTTTGGAATGGAAAATATTCAAATTCTTTACAACTATCATGCACTCCAGGAAAAGCATAGGATAGGGCATGTATTTAATACAAGGAAAGTAATTTTAATGACAAGTGTGCCAATTAAGAATTATGGAAATACCTTTATTAGCATTTACTATGTGAATTGATATAATAGGTAGTGGGGTAGTAAATGCAATTTACCCCACTTGAGCCTATAAAAGGTTAAATGTAGGTCATTTCAATTGGTACTATTATCACATTCACAAGATTATAGAACTAAGGGAGTGTATTTTAGATACTAAAAGAGTGATTTTCAAGCTTTAATTGAGTGAAAATTAACTATTTTCTACTATTTTTAATCATTACAAAGTGAAATAGTGGAGAGAAATTGGTAGAGTGATAGGAGGAGTGTAAGGATGTATAGGTTTTTTAATTTACAAGTTGCATAGGTTAAAATCTATCATTATAGGGCATTTAAGTAGGACATTAAAGTGAGATTAAAAATCAACCATGTACTTTTTTGGGAGGATTAGATAACTATGCCTCAATCTTTGGGATCCTTAAAGGATGATGTGGCCAAATAAAAAGGCTTAATGTAGTGATCCTTTGCCTGTGATACCAGAAGAAGAAGAGTTAGAGAGTGTGGGTCATGAGTCTATATTGATTAAATAATAGGTACTAAAAGAGCTCAGTGTGTGTATAAAAGACATGGAATCAGGAATAGCATGCTAGGTGAATAATAATGTTGTTGTACCCCATCCAACCTCATTATTGGTCAAGGAAATGTAGTTTACAAAGGTGGTGTTACACATGAAAAATTGGGTATCGAATGTGCCCACTTGTAAAAAAATTATTATAACCATCATCAACCTATTAATGAAGTGGAACTACAGTATGACTACTAAGTAGAGTTTCAAAATATGAGGAATGAGTTGGTTTATAACTTAAGTATATTTAATGCTCTTGATGATGTAGGACTTTGTTAGAGGTACAATCACTAAGAGGGGGTGAATTAGTGAGCCCAAATATGTCAATTACAATTGCATCCATTTCAAACTATTAAAAAATCAGCATATAACAACTTGATCAAGCAACATTAACAAGAGAGCTCATTCATTCAATGCATACATAAGATCAAACACATAACACATAGTTCCTATGGGAAACCCTCATGGCGAATAAAACTCACTCTCAAGCCTACAACACATGGAATATTGTTGTATATTAAATTAAAAACAAAATACTAATCAACTCCTTTAGACCATAAAACCTTGATCATATCCTCCTGACCAAAGGTATTTAATGAAACACCTATTTCACAAGGAACAACTACCCATAAGGAAGATTAAGTCATTTAGACCCTCCTTTGAACACCACCACATTATAACTGATGTATTAAACACATAATTATGGATCTCTATTTATCTAACCCATGCACAAAGTTCCTCTCTATCTCATACAAGACTCTCATATAGGCATGCCACAATCTCTCTCCTTATTCACTCAAACTATCCTCATATGCATACTTATACCTCTTTGCATATCTTAAAACTACAAGAAAAATTTTATGACATCATAAATATTACCTATAGGTCATACACACATTCATTAATTTTATCTAATTATCAACTCATCTAATTGGACACTCTACCTCTCCTTCACTCCATAACTCTCATATCCACCTTACACAAGTCTTTCTCACACCTAGAAACCATCATATTTAGTTTCATTATATATAAAGCATTAATTAATTATCAACTTCAAAATATTTAATATTTTATGTAATACATTCCTTCACCCTTAAGGCATCTCATATTGGTCACACTTAAGTATAATCCACTTTCAAATAGGCCTAAGTCACTTTTAGGTCCTATGGAGACCCATTCATCTCTTTGACACTTCTATAAGCAAAACAAGAACACAAGAATAGTTTCCAATTGTATCAAACCATTAAAAATTATCTATATTTCCTCATTAATTTCCAAAAACAATCACAGTTACCTCTTACTTAAGCATAATTTGCTAAACAACTCTCTGTACACACAGTCATTATGAGCGAACATACCGTCACCTTCTAAACCATTTTTAATATTGCATACAATTTTAAAAACCTTCATAATACACATATATGGTCTTCATGGATTCTAAAAAACTCCCAAATATCTAAGTCATCTTGATACATCAAAACAATATCAGAACGAGCTCAATTACCCTTCTCAAGTTACTTGCAGAATAAACATGAACACATAATCAAATTTGAACCTCAATATATTTGACTAAAATCAATTTCAGATAATTAAATATATATTTCCAAATTCAAGTTGGAGTCTTATACAAGTTCACTTTTTACACCATAAGCAAATTCATCATATATTGAAAGATATGGCCAAAATACAAAGTACTAGTTTTTTCCTTTGTTAAATTCAAATATTCAAATACAAATGGTCACAGTTAAACCTCAAACACTTTTCCTCATCTTTTTTATTCCTAATATTTTGTAATAAAATAACTCCATCTATCTCCTTCAAAATATATCAATATTTAATCTGTATTACTTTACTATCCAAATGTTAAACTTTAGTTACTTTGATCTCATCTCGTGCACCCTTGCAATATTGACTAAATATGTGCCATCAATCTCTGTGGATCAACCAAGTATTTAAATAGTAATGCTCACCATTATATCTATATCATAACTCCTAATATCATGATGTTTTTCACCCTTTCATGCCTTTTGAGAATTCTACTATCATTTCATGTGCTTGTACCACTTGACATCCTCTTGTGCAATGTTGACTCTTGACTTGTCTCGCACCGTTGATCTTTATCGGTACGAACCACCACTCACCATTGATATTCTATCAGAAAAAATATATTGTGAAACTTTTCACCTATGTATTAAACCTTTGACCTCACACTTCAATTCTAATAAACTTGATAGTTTTTTACCCATCACTATCTATAAGTGCAACTTTGAAGATGTATATCTCGAGATGGACAACACTTTAAGACCTCAAATTTTTAGGGTAGAATTTTGACATTATATAAAACATCTCCATGATATAATTTAACCAATATTTACCTTCCACATACCAAAAATAAATATATAAACTTAATGGTTCATCTATGTCTGCATGATGGTTTGTGATGGTTTGAAAGCATTACAAACTACCTAGGAAGCTAACTTTACACTTGTATATCTTTTGTCATACTTCAACACTTGTCTTGAAATTTAGCACAAATAAACTAGGCAAAAAACTAAAAAAATAAATATGATAATATTCTATTGAAATTTCCACGTGTGTGAGATATGCCATCATCAAAAATCTTACTTGACTCTTCTTGCCACATTGAAAATTTAGCTAAGTATGGGAAAACACTGTCAAAATGCTTGAGACCCCAAATTTGCATCCATATAAATATTACTAAACTTAATCACATGACTTGGGATTTATCACATAGTAAATAGGTAATAATTTTATCACAACCATATGACCAAATTCCCTTGACTCATCCACACGTGGCAATTATGATGTCATCAAACTGCCTACTTAGATTTTCTACCATTTGACCCAAAATGTCTAGATGAAAACTATGGACTACCATATGAATTCCAATTATGTAAAAAATATCTCCAATCATAATTTACCATTTATATGACCCATTTCACATGATCAAATCACCATACTCATCCCTAAACATCTCTAATCATGTCAAAACTAAATATCAACCAAGCCAACTTCAAGCACACTAGGATAAGCACATTGCACACTTTGTCATTGTCACTTAAGATATCAAGGTACTTCATCCACTCACCAAGACACCTCCATGAAATCAACATGAAATAATTTAAAAATCTCCAAAAATCTCCCCCTTTGTCTTTGATGTCAACAAACATCATTCAGCTCACCTTCTCTCTCTCTTCAAACACACTCATAATAGGAACTTTCTCCCCTTAACACAATGAAAAATTGGGCACAAAATAATATTAAATACCTAAAAATACCATAAATAGGAGGGGACCACTTTGAAATATGATACAAACTCCCCTTTACCTTGATCCTACCTCTTCTTGTCTTGGCAACATTCTTCTTACTCCATGCCAATACTCACTTCAACCAAGCACTACAAAAAATGAAACTAGACCACACAAAAATATTGACATCTTATGGAACATACCAATAAACATATGAGAATGAATCCTCATAAGATATCTTATGCATTACATCACTTGAGCATCTTTAGATCTCCATACACCATGAGGAACCACCATACAAGCTTACTAGCCTTTTCTCTCAAACCACTTATATGACCATCAATAGAAATTCATTCCACTCACCAAACATAAAAAATATATAAAATTACCTAGGAACTCTCATTGAAACATAAATGTCTTTCTATTTTGGAAACATTGAGAAAAAACATCAAATCTTCATAATAGGTCTATCTAGACTCCTTGTAGCCGTACCTAGAACTTGCAGAGCCCAAAAATTTCAATATATACATTTTCAAGACCTAAAACTTCATATATAGAGCACTCTCAAATGCCTCTTTAAGCAAACTAATTTTAAACACCTAGATTATCTTCTGTAATATACTTCCTTCTTTTTTATTGGATTGGCAATACATGGAGACAACATAGATTCATGACATACCTTTTCATCTATAGAATCTTCTTTGTAGCTTGGAACCTCATCACTAGGTACTATAAATTGATGTTTTTTGCATGAATCTTGCTCAATAATAATATGATGTTCACTTGTATACATACTTACTTCATAACTAGCCTCAACCAACACCTTGTTCTTCTCTTTGAACTTGGTCTCTTCATTCTCAACATGAATAGACAATGAGAGCCCTTGGCACTCTTCACATTCTATGGTATTATCTACTATATAAAATAGATTACTTGGACTTGGATTCTCATCATGACTCATACTTACCACCTTTGGCTTCCATGAGTTGACTTGATTTCTTCCTTGCACTCTAGGAGCCTGATTGAACCTATTCTAACTTGTAGGCCTCTGCTTATAGAATATATCAATGTGACCTCTCTTTTAATATTTTAAGCACATCATACCTTTTTTAATAAGCTCATTATTATTACCAGATTTGGATAAAATCTTGTAATTTATCCTAGTTCATAACAACTGTAACACTCAATATCTCTTGAAGGAAACTCAACTTGCCTTACCTTAAATGGATAATGTTTTATAAAGTGTCCCACATCAAGATAGTTGAATCACTCAACCTTGCTCACACCTTTTGACTGATAACCCCCATAATAGTTCCATATAAATTCATTTCTAACAAGTCTTTTGCATTCTCAGCTTTATGCCCAAATTAAGTAAAATTATAGTAGTAACCATTAAAATTTGCATACCTCATGGAATTTGGTTGTCTGATCTAATTTGTATTCAATCTATTTGTACCATCATTCTTTGCCTAATGATTTGTCTTCAAAGGCTGATTATCCTTATTCACATTAGTATTCATCTTATATTGAGTTTTAGTATCTAGTTATTCTTTGTATCCAAGACCAATCTTATCACTTGCATGCTTTTGATCATTAAGAATGTTGTCTAGATCACTTGAGCTCTTTTCAAAACTCAAAAATGACATTAACTTACTATATATCTTCTCCAACTTGGATCTCAATGACTCATTTTCAATTACATACCTTGAACATTCATCTTCTTTAGCTTTCAGTCTTGTAGATAAGACTTCTAATGGACAACTGAGATGCTTGACTATATCTTCATGTTTCTTGGCATCCTCATCCACTCTTACCTCAAACACACTGAATTGCTCCTCAAAGTCCTTGAGTTTAGATTTCATATTCTTATTGATCTTCTTCTCAATATTCAATTCTTCATGAGCATTTATCAATGTAGTCTCAAAGTCAACCTCATCTTCATCATCATCTAAATCACTCCAGGTAGACTCCTTTTGATGTGAGCAATAACCTTCCTCAACCATGAATAGATCTCTTCATCTATAGTAGGACCATTATATTCATGATCATACTTAGAGTCATTGACTTCACTCTTATCTAATGAGCTACAATCTTCTTTGGTGTATAGACACTTCTTGTCCTTGAAGTACTTCTTGTTATCAAACCTTTTGAATCCCTTTTTGCCTTTATTAGACCTGAAATATTTCTTGCCATCATCATGAACTTTTTCATGATCTTCATCATCATCCTTCTTATACTTATGAGGAAAATTATTAGAAAAATGTCCTATCTCACCATAATTAAAGCATTTGAGGGGTATTTTACCTTTATACTTTCTTGAACCTATTCTCAATTTCCTTGAAATCAAATAAATTAGTTCATCCTCATCTATATCAGTAATGTCATCCTCTTTGGGTTTCTTACCCTAGAACTTCTTTAGCTTCATATCTATCTGTAATAATGCTTCTTTCTTTGGTGGTATATCATCATTCTTCCTCATTTCATAGGAATTAAGGGTGTCATGCAATTGATCCATATTCAACTGAGTAAGATCATGAATTTCTTATATAGTAAATGCTTTAAGATCAAACTTGGGGTATAAAGACTTTAATACATTTTGAACAATAGTATCCTCTTCAAGGTTCTCTCCAAGACATATGATGATATTCACAATCTCATCAACTCTCTACAAAAAGGATGCCACATAATCTTCTTCATTCATTTTGAGACTTTCAAATTGCCTTTTGTGATTCTACAACATAGCAAGCTTAACCTTTGAATCTCCTTCATAAATGATCTATATTTTATCCCATATCTCTTTATTAGATTTACAATGGATTACCTTGGTGTATTCAGTCTTTGAAAGAACACAAGTGATAACATTCATGCCTTGGAATTATTCTCAAATAACTTCTTGTCTACAACATTGGATGGAGGAGTAGTAGGAGAAACATAACCATCTATAATAGATTGACATACATTAAACCCTAGGGACATAATGTATGTCCTCATCCTTGCACTCCAAAAAACATAATTAGATCCATTGAACATAGGTGCTTTCTTAGTAGATAAACCTCCTTGATTACTACCCATATTATAATTTGGATTGCCTTCAAGTTGTTAAGCCTTTACCAAAGGTCCAGCTCTGATACCAATTGTTAGAGGTAAAATCACTGATAAGGGGGATGAATCATTGAGCCTAGATATTTAAATTACAATTGTAACCCTTTTAAACTATTAAACAATCATAATATAACAACTTGCTCAAGAAATATTAACAAGAGATATCATTCATTCAATGCATACACAAGATCAAACACATAACATAGTTCCTATGGGAAACCCTCATGGGGAATAAAACCCACTCTCAAGCATATAAAACATGGACTATTTTCCTATAATAAATTATAAATAAGATATTGATCAACTCCTTTAGACCATCAAACCTTGATCATATCCTCCTGATCAAAGGTATTTAGTGAAACACCTATTTCACAAGGAGTAACTACCCTTAAGGAAGATCAAGTCCTTTAGACCCTCATTTGAACACCTTTACCTTATAAATGATGTCTTTCACCCTTGATGATTGATCTATATTTATCTAACTATTGCACAAACTTCCTCTCTATCTCATACAAACCTCTCACATAGGCATGCCACAATCTCTCTCCTTCACTCAAACTATCCTCATATGCATACTCAGATCTCTTTGCATATATTCAAACTATAAGAGCACTTTTTTGAAATAAAAATATGACCTAAATTTCATACACATAATCATATATTTTATCTACTTATCAACTCATCCAACTGGTCACTCTACCTATCCTTCACTCTATAACTCTCACATCCACCTTGCACAAGTCGCTCTCGCAAGTCTTCTACACACCTAGAAACCATCACATTTGGTTTCACTATATATAAATAATTCATGAATTATCAATTAAAAATATTTATTATCATCCATACTACATGCCTTCACCCTTAAGGCATCTCACATGGGTCACACTTAAGCACAATCCATTTTCAAATATGCCTAAGTCACTTTTAGGTCCTATGGAGACCCATTTAGCTCTTTGACACTTCTTCAAGAAAAATAAGAACAAAAAAATACTTTATAATTACATATACACATTAAACATGATCTATAGGTCCTCCTTAATTTCCAACAACCATCACAGTACCCTCTTTCTTAAGCACAATTTGCTCAAACAACTCTCTATACACATAGTTATTATGGGTGAACACACAGTCACCTTCTAGACCATTATTCATACTACATATGATTGTTCAAACATTCATAATACATTAATATTGTCTTCATGGAGTATAAAAGACTCCTAAATATCTAATTTATCATGAGACATCGAAACAATATCATAATGAGCTCAATCACCCTTCTCGGGTTACTTACAAAATAAACATAAACACATAGTCAACTTTGAACCTCAATATATTTGATTGAACTCAATTTCAGATCATAAAATCTATATTTATACATGTTCCTTAGATTCCTCTACATTTTCTATTTTTACACCATGAGAAAATTGATCATATATTGAAATATACAACCAAAATATAGAGCACTAGTTTTTGCTTTGTTAAATTCAAATATTCAAATGCAAATGTCACAGTTAAACCTCAGACACTTGTCATAATCTTGTTGCTTCCTAATATTTTGGAACAAGATCACTCCATTAATCTCCTTATAAAGTGATCAGTATTTAACCCATAGTACTTTACTATCCAAACATTAAACTTTAGTCACTTTGAACTCATCTTATGCACCCTTATAATATTGACTAAATATGCATCATCGATCTCTATAGATCAACCAAGTCTTTAAATATAAATTTTCATTATTAGATATAGCTAAAAAATCATAATATCATGAAATTTTTCACCCTTATGTGCCTTCTAAGCATTTTATTATTATTCCATGTACTTTTGCCACTTGGTAGCCTCTCATACAATGTTGACTCCTTACTTGTCTTGCACCATTGATATTTGTCAATACAAACCACTGCTCACTATTGATCTTCTATAAAACTAGAAATATTGTGACACTTCTCACCTTCATTTTTAACCTTTGACCTCATGCTTTAATCTAAATTAACTTGATGGTTTTTGACCCATCACTATCTGTAAGTGTAACTTTGAAGATTTATATCTCGAGTTGGATAACACTTCAAGACCCCAAATTTTTAGGGTATATTCTTGACATTATAGAAAAAATCTCCATGATATATTTTTAGCAGTATTGACCTTCCAAATAAATTAAATAAATTTAAAAACTTACTATTTCATCCATGTATGCATGATAGTTTGTGACGGTCTAAAAAACATTACAAACTGCTTAGGAAGCCAACTTTACACTTACATATCTTTTATTGCACTTCAGCACTTGACCTAAAATTTATCACAAATCAACTAGACAAAAAATTGAAAAAAAACATATGATCACCTTCTCTTGAAACATATACACGTGTGAGATATTCCATCATCAAAAATCTTACTTAGTTCTTCTTGCTACATTGCAAATTTGGCTAAGTATGGGAAAACACTATCAAAATGCCTAAGAGCCCGAATTTGCATCCATATATATTTGACTGTGCTTAGGTGCATGGCTTGGGATTTATAAAATATAAAATAGGTACTAATGTGATCACAACCATATAACCAAATTCCCTTGAATCATCTACACATGGTAATATGACATCATCAAACTACCTACTCATATTTTCTGCCATTGGACCCAAAATGTCTAGATGAAAATTGTGGACTACTAGATGAATTCCACGTATGCACATAAGATATCTAATCATCCTTGAACATCGATACGACCCCATGAACATGTTAAAATAATCATACTCATCATTGAACATATCTAATCATGACAAAACTAAAGATTAACCAAGCCAACTTCAAACACACTAGGACCAGTACATGACACACTTTATCATTGTCACTTAGACTATCAAGGTACTTCATCTACTCACTAGGACACCTCCATGACATCACCATGACATCATTGAAAACTCCCCAATAGAGTATTCCAATTATTCAATACTTTTTATTTTGGGAAGTTAGTTTAAGTGGAAATGTTTTTGATTTCATGAGTGCATGAGGACTATTTATACTTTGTTGGGTGTCAAATGCATATTACACCATAGTGGATAATCAAAATCACTGTGTTATACTACTTAGGTTTAGACCTTGATTACAACTTGGAAGACCAAGACAAGATCAAAAAGACTACTATGGCACCTGAGTATTTGAAAACAAGGCCATGTTATGAATATCACAAGTCACCAAGACCTTGCCTTTGGATTGGATGCATGCATCATCATGACCAAGGTTAGAGGCATTGATAGGTGTAAAGATGTGGATATGGCCCACATTTATGTCTATTAACAAGTTACCATGGGATTAAATTAAAATTGAGCACATTACTTCACTAGAAATATTATCACAGATGCAAAGAAAGCCCACTACCTACCCAACCAAAATTTTGCATGGGGTGTGTTCCTTTTATTTATGGTGTTTGACAAGATTGGTATACCTGAATACACCACTAGATAGTTTTAATGGGCATACCCACTCAATAATAATTCCCTTGTAGAGTAGTTCAAAGCATTTAATTTCCCTAGATTGATAATTCCATCCCACAAAATCAAAATGAAGGGATGGTATGATGAGATGAAATAATCCTTTAGGAATGAGTGACGCATTCCAAATGACTTACTTAGATAGGTTGGGAACCAAGCAAAGTTTTCAATGAATCAAAATTTTTCCTTAGTGTGCATCTAAATGGCTCCCTCTATAGATTTGTTTGGATGGTTCAAATTACCATACACTTTCATTATGTGATACTTCATGAACACCATCAACCAAATATATGACACACAATCGATGAACATTGTTGTAGACAAGATTGACATGGAGAATCACACCCTCCACCACTTGTACATATATCCCAAAAAGAAGGTATATAATAAAAATCTAGAGTTGGATAAAACTAACATTAAATTATAGCATATTTTGGTTGGAAATTTAATTCATTCTTTGTTTTACATGTTGAATCCTAGGAATAAATCATCAGGGAGTGCAGAACAAAAGAAAGAGACAATCTTGCCTTGACCAACACTAGAAAATAAGAAGTAAAAGAAACAAGGGTATGATGATAGCACTAGCACCTAGATATAACCTACAAAGTGTCAAAAGACTACCCTAGTACTCACCAAAGAAATTCCATGAGTAAGTCAACCTGAAGGTCTGAAGCCAATAGTAAAAACTATTCTTTTAGAACATGAAACATTGGTAACTAAGGACAGTGACTTGGAAGAAAATATAGAGATTCCTAAGGAGACACCAAAAAAAAAGATGTGGTAGAAGAAGAATAGGTTACCATGAACTCAGACAAGACACATTTACTAGTGTGGTGTGAATAATCCACCCTCGAGGAGGGACAAGTGGAAATTGAAGATGTCACTAGTGATGAGAGGGATGGTTCCAAAACAACTTTGGGAATAAGTGAGTTTGACATCAGGGCCAATCACTAGAGTAAAGATGTGGACATCAAAATACTCAAGTGAGATGCCTCTAAGGGGAAAGATATAGTTGACAAATTTGTATAAAGGCCATATAAAACTGAAGCAACCATGACCTTATGTGCCCAATATCAAAGGGGAGTGCTAGAAAAGTTCTTGTACATGTTTTCACATTTTACACTAGAGGATGCATCTGATTAGACTCAATGGGAGTTATCTTTCTCTCATGATGTTTATAATGAAAAATTCCATTTTAAGATGCCTTCAGTTAACTTGGTACTAGATCTAGAAGCAATGGAACTTATAGATACCCTTTGGGTAGACCCAAAATAGTTTACCATGATACATGCTAGCACAATACTTCTAAAGTTATCACATAAGGTCACAAGGTAGAATCCCTTATCTAAGTCTGATTCCTAGTGAGCCCAAAAGAAACATGCAAAAATGGTGATTTTATATCAGATCAAGGTCATTATAAGAATGAAACTTTAGTAATAATTGGTCGAGGTCAAGCTCTAGTTAGAAGTTGAAATGTTAGCCAAGGTGAAAACATTGAACATTTGTAAAACAATTTTTAGCCAAGAACCAACACTTGTAGATAGAGTGCCACTTTCTAGTGAGCTAGTGGATAAATTAGAGACCTCAGTAGAGCTCATGCTGAAATGGTGCAAGGACCAGCTTTGCCCCTAGAATGAATAGACTTGATTTCAATATATGTGCATATATTAGACAGCAATGTGTCATTTTTGTGTGTGTTTGTTCCTTTCTAGAGTAAAAATGACTAAATAGGGCCCATATCACATGCAATCAAGGAAGCTAAGTCAATTTAGGGATACATCCACACATTATACCATAATATATGTCATTTTTATGTTATTATTTCTATTATAGAGTGAATTCTCCTAAATGAGGCCCATATCACATGCAATTAATGTCATCATAAGTCAATTTACTGATATGAACACACATTGGATCACCAATTATCATTTTTGTGTGTTCATATTTCCTTTGTATAGCTAATTTAACTAAACATTTCCCCTATCAAGTGTAATCAAGGTGATAAAGGTTGATTTATGTCTAGGATCACACATTAAACCAACATGTGTCTTTTTTATGTTTCCTTTCAAAAGAGAATTTGAATAAACAAGGTCCTTGTCACTTGCAATCAAGGCATCCAAGGTTGATTCAAGGATAAAAACATACATTATACCTTGAAATGTCAATTTTGTGTGTTCATGTTTTCATTTTAGATTGAATTTAACCAAGTAAGGCATTTTTTACATGAAATAGAGATAATAGATGTTAATTTATGGCTATAGGAATGCACTAGACCATAATATGTCTTTTTTGTTTGTTTTTATTTAAATTTTAGATTGAATTTTACTAAAAGGGGCCTATATCACATGCAATCAAGGAAACCAAGGTTAAGTTAAGGCTACAAAAACACATTATACAGCAATATATGTCATTTTTAATGTTTTTATTTCATTTGTAGAAGTAATTACATAAACAAATCTCCTATCACATGTAGTCAAGTCAAAATATGTTGATTCATGGTTATGTTCATGTATAATACCACCATGTGTCATTTTTGGTCCTTTATAGATTGAATTCAACTAAATAGGGGCCCTATGATGTGCACTTTTAGAAACTAAGGTTGATTTAGGTATATGGGAACACATTAGACCACCACATTTTTGTAGAGTGAATTCCACTAAAATGGCCCTTAACACTTGTAATCTAGGCAATGGAGATAGATATAGTGTTGCAGATATACATTAGACCATAATGTGCCATTATTGTGTGTTGATGTGTTCCTTTCAGAGTGAATTTAACTAAAATAGTCCCCTATCACATTCAATCAAGACAAAGGAGGTCGATTTATGGCTAGGGCACATATTGGACCATTATGTGTCATTTTGTGTGTTCATTTTTCCTTTTTAGAGTTAATTCGACTAAATAGGGCCTTGATCACCTGAAATGAAGGTAATCAAGTCTATTTAGGGATACATGTACACATTATACCACAATATTTAAATTTTTTATGTTTTTCTATGTAAAGTACATTCAACGGCCAATATAACGTGCAACTAAGGAAACAAATGTAGATTTAAGGGTCTAATTTGGGGATAAAATCAACCTAAATTACATCCTTAATGGATATAACTAAGTAACTAGTTTAAGCAGTGATTACATTAGGTACAATTGATTTATAAATGACATCTTATAGTCAAAAATAGATTCACTTGGCTCAAATTAGTTTGAATTATGTCTCTAATTGAACCAATCAAGTAATAAGTTTAATCATTGATGAAATTAGGGCCAATTGAGACCCAAATGATATTATATAGTTAAAATATGTTCATAAGGTTAAAATTGATGAAATTTTATTTGATTAAACTAATTGAGTAATTGGCTTAATCAATGATAAAAATGTGGCCAATTAAACCCCATACCATAACATATTATTGTAATTAGGTTAAAAATTCTTAAATTAGCCCAAATTAAATCTTTGATTGAATAAATTAAGTATTTTTTAAAATTAATAATTAAATTGATCCCAGTTGAGCCCAAATTTTCATCATATAGTTCCAATCAAGTCCACATGTCTCAAATTGGCCTTAATTATATCCCCAAATGAACTAATCAAGTAATTGGTTTAATCGATGATGAAAATAAAGCCAATTGAGCCCTAACTCACATTTTATAGTAACAATTATATTCACAAGGATCAACTTGGCCCAAATTACATCTTGTATTTAATTAGTCAAGTAATTGGTTCAATAAGTGATGAAATTGGGGCCAATTGAGTCCCAAATCATATAATATAGTCATAGTTATGTTCAAAAGGATCAAATCCACCTAAATTTCATCTTTTTTAGATCTAATTGAGTAATTTTATCAATAAATGATAAAATTGGGGATAATTGAGCCTCAAATCACATAGTTAAAATTAGATTCATACGGATAAATTTGGCCCAAATTATGTACCTGATTGATCCAATCACATAATTGGTTTAATTTATGATGAAATTGGGGCCAATTGATCCCTAATTCATATCATATATTCATAATTAGGTTCATAGGGATAAAATTGGCCAAAATTATGTATGTGATTAAACCAATCAAGTAATCAATTGAATTATCAACTCAATTATGGCCAAGTGATACTCAAATCATGTTGTACAGTCACAATTAGGTTCATAGTAAAATTTGTGGGTTGATATCCTCAAGTAAAAATAATTATCGATTGGAGATATGAGGTTTTTAAAATTAAAGTTTGACACATATAGAACTCCTAAATATGTCAAAAACTAATCCAAAATGTCTAAAACTTACAAAAATACTATATGTTTTCCCAAAACATACACTAGATACAAAATTTACACCCTGAAAGCCTTAGGTTTAATATTGAAATCTTGAAAATGATTAAATTCTTACCAAAATGGATTTTTTAAAATTTTCTTATAAATCATAACTCATGAAGTTGTGAGACAAATTCCATAATATGTAATGTATGTATGATGTTGAACCCTGATGATGTGCATAACTCTAGAAATCATCCTCATTCACCATGAAATCCTAGGTGTGCTTGTGAAGATTAGAAACCTAAAAAAATTGGGAAATTGTAAAGAGTTGAGCTAACCCCAATTCACCATTTTTTTATGATTGACCATTGCTTATTTCAATTATGGAAATAAATCCACATGTAGTTCTCCCACCTAGTGTAATTATGTAATTATTCCCCTTCACTATATGAATGCAACTAATTATTTGGATTTGATATTTGATAATGTTTGCTTTGACTTGGATTTAGTATGCTTTAAAATTGATTTATGACTACCCCTAAATGATTGATTTAAATTTTAGAAAGAATTTATTGGATTTGCTCAATGTGTAGTAGTGTATATATGTGTACCAGATAAGTTCCAGTCCCCTATTAAGTGAGACTAATATTTGTATACATATATTAGTCTAATTGGGTAATTTACCACACTAGTGACATGATAGATATATGGGATGACCCTAAAGATAAATTTGATTTTGAAAAGTAACCATTTCTATAAAAGATTCGGTACCATCATGCTCATGTCGATATTAACAAGTGATACTAACCCAATCTAATGTTATTAACTTATGTGTAAACTAAAGTTATATATATGTATATGGAGGATAATAAGCAAGTTTGAAATAGAAAATGAGGTTCATATAGGTGTGTAACAATAAAATAGAAGGATAAAACTCATAAGGTAGCATGTTTATGTGAGATAATGGTGGGTTAGGGTCATATTTGTGTACCCTAGTCATGTTTAGTAAATTTATGTCAAGATAGTCATTATTAATTACTTAATACTATATTTTATTATATATAAATGCTCCTCTTTATTCTAGTAATGGAATTACTAGAGTAAAATAAAAAAGGTATGCCTTACAGTGTACAACACACTTTGTCTTTGGTATGAATCTCCAATTATGTAGGTCACTTAATTATTAAAACCTACAACAAAAAAGTAGTAGCCAATGTCCATAGATTGAATATTTGAAATTTTGAAAAGTAAAGAGCAAGGAAGGAGTACCCCTATGTATTGGTGAAAACCATGTTTCCCTTGTAACTTGTTGGAGATTATGATTGTTAGTATAGGTTCCTTGAACCCCCATCAAAACATGTTAATGTTTATTGTTGTGTGAATTAGAATAAAATTTAAAATCCCAAATTAAATTATAAAACAAGTTGAGTATTCATTTTGTTTATATTTAATGATTGTCCATAGAAATGTAGACTTAATTGTACAAAACATTCATTATTATTATGTGATTAAATAAATTCAAACATAATAGAATACAACTACACATGAAATAAATACAAAATACATTGGAAGAACCATGAATTTATTGGTATATTAATCTCTTATCATTTATGACTCTTTTATTTTACATCTGATCAATATATATAGAACTTAAAATGCCCTTCTACGTCTGATTCTAACCTTTCATTTCTTACTTAAAATAATTTTTTTTAAATGAGTTTTTTTATATTCTATAGTGTTTTGATATACATACATAGGTAAAATACATAAAAAAATGATATAAGTTATATAAAATTTCATTCATCTCACACTTTTCATGCATCTACGCTATGATTTTACATTCTTATGCCCATTACCAACACTTTCTGAGACTTAAATAGTTGTCTCATCCTGAGACAAAGTCATAGTAAGTGTGCCTAGTGTTTGAGTTTGTGGAATTTCCTATGGAAAAATTAGGGGTTTGGTCCAAATCAATATTTTTGATAATCACTATAGATGTTATTTACCATTTTTACCTATTATATACTACTTATCCACCCTCTCAGGTTTTCAACTAAATAGTGTACCAATCTACTACCCTTTATAGGTTTTTAATAGATTAGCCATGATTATGGCATTCCCTACTTATACATTCTTAAAAATGTCAAAATTGAGAACTATTAATTAGCTGGAGAGACGGAGGAGGCATGGATTATGTTTTTGCATATGGAAGAGGTTGTTAATAAGGTGTTGTGTTTAGATTTGTTTTAGGTGATATTATTGTAAAAGAACATGACACTATTGGATTTATTATTTAAGATGTCACAGTTACAAAATCAACTATTGGAGGTGTTTAATTTGGGAGGATTATTGGCTTTATGGATCTCTTTGTTTGGAGCTCTTGTTAGATTTTGGTTAGCATAATGAGTTGGGGGCTCCTCAATTATTTATACAATATAACTATCCAGATAGGACAAAACTCACTTGAACATAATCCAATCAATGAGGGTTTCCTGCACCATATTGATCAGGATTCACAAAGTAATTTAGCATGCCATAATATTTTGGATGTCTTCATCCTATGTTATAGTGATGGTGGCCTTAATATATGACACCTTTCACTAGATTTATAGTGTCATCTCCTCAATCTTATTTGTGTGTTGTATTTGAATTCTTGAAAATGTGTTATAAACATTTCATTCTATCAAGTGTGTAGCTTCTCCATCACATTTTATCTTGAGGTTAGAGACTCCTTTAATATAGAATCCATCTGAAAAAGGGTAGCCATTTGGTCCTCCATTGTTGCTTTAGATTTTTCATCTTTGCAAAGCTCCATGTTTACTTCATTATAGGTGTTGGTTAACTTATGTTTCTATTAAAATGTATTTTAAGTCATCTATTGAGCTTAGATCACGACAATGTTCATTACTTTGTCATATTCCTTAAGGAGTTTAGACATGACCTTTATTTCATCCTTCAAGTGTTGACCTTGTCTTTAAATCCTTTATATAGTAATCTAATCCTTTCTAAGCTAAGATAGAATAGTTGTGAGTTTTTTCTCATCTGATTTGACCTAGTCACCTAAGACTTGAAACACTAACATAAGACATGTATCATCAATTATTTGTTAGGCCTTGATGAGTAAAGATGCAACTATGTGTTTTCCTCTCTCAACTAGATTATATCATGTTCTAGATCTGATGCCTTCTATGTAATCTAATATTGGAACACATTATCTCCTTCAATCTACTTTTCCAATGATAATTTGGTCACATTAATTGATACTTCTTTTGATGTTGTGGTCAAAGTCAATGCAAAATCTACAATTATTATCAACACTAGTTATTGTCAAATATGTACCATAGGGAGTGTGAATGTTGTGTGCCTCATTATTGGTGCTTGGACATCCCACAAGCATTTAGGTTATATCATCAATTTATGTTATGAGGATTCTTCTTGCACACCTCCCTGATTTGATCCCAAGCCTTGTGATGTGTCAAATGGATGCTAGGCTTCAATGTTTGTTCCTTTTTAGCCTCTTATACATGATGTTCAATTATGAATTCAACCTTATTTTTATTTTTCACTTCATATTATGTTTTATAAGCTACCTTTTCATGTTCTTTAACCTTTTTATCTACTTGATCATCATCCTTGAAAACTTACTCCTTAGTTTATTTTTATCTTCTTCTTGTTTTCGTAGGGCTTCTTTCTTTTTCTCCTCTTCATCGATTATTGTGTCAATCTCATCTTTATTATTCTATGACTTCTAGGTGTCCTTATATTATTTATTCTTATCTTTGCTCATAATGTCTTATTCTTATTGTTTTGTATTCTACTCCTCTTCTTTTTCCTCCTTTTTGCAACTTATTCTTCTATGCAATAGCTTCTTCTTACTTCTGATTATCCTCTACCTCTAGCTTATTACTCTATTATTATTATTATTTATCCTTGCACTCAACTTATCATTTTTTTATATTTTCAAATTATTATTTTCTATTCCTCTTTCCTTATCTTTTTCTCTACTTCTTTCTCACCCTTATCTTGCTCTGAATTGGCTTGCACTACTTCCTCTTATGCTATGATATTCTCCTATTATGAATTAATTGGGAAATAGGGAGATGCATGGGGTTAAGGAGGTGAATTAATTGGTGAATTTGGAGGTAAGGGAGATGGAGAAGACATAATAAATGTGTTATTTTTAACTAGTGTATTTAGATGATTAAATGAAACTAGAAGCTATTTCAAACGCTTGTGTACATGGGTCATTACATCAGGTTGTTATTATATTGCTTGATCTTCTTTAGACTTGATGTCCTTCACTAGTTGTGGTGTGAAAAATGATTCCATCCATTCTATAATGGAATGAGTTCCTTGGAATTGTGTTTGACCTTGCTCTACACATTAGCAGTTGTTTCAAGATTTCTTATTGCATTACACATTACTCAACCCCTAGTTTTTTATAGGTTGTCTGTGTTGTTGAGGATCCTAATCTTGATGCTTCTTGGAATATGGTTGTTTTTATATCTTTGATAGCTTACTCCTCTACTATAGTGTTAACTATGATTTATTAATGAGGTGTGAGAATGTCGACCACTATGCATTTTGATATTTTTTTATGAATTTGGCAAGAGCACACTACTTTTAAAAATATTTTTTTTCTTACTCATCCTCATATACTTATGTGCCTATGTATTCTATCATAGGCACTTATTCCTTGGTGACTAAAGCTACATGATATCATAATCTATTTCAGTCTTCAAAACATTTATGTCATTGAGCCAGGGGTTGGTGTTATAAGTCTCTTTCTTTGGAGTTGGAGTTAGTGTTGTCCTCTGTATTGGCACCTTCCTTTTCCTTGCAGTTGTTTTTGATGGGGCCATAGATGTCTTTGGTGGTGCTTGTTTTTTAGCCTATGCTTCTACATGTGGATGTGTAATTATTTTTTTTCTCTTAGGGCCATAGAACATAGAGGTACCACCAATCTTTCTAATAAATCTTATTGCCTAAAAAATTCTACTTTCACATCTAACATGGTGATGAAAAATGTCAAGGAAATAGGTGTTGTTTTAACAATGCCATAAATTCATACCTACACTCCATCATGAAGTTTGGTGACCACTGCATGTGGTTATAGGTCTTGTGTAACATTGGTGAGCATCCTAGGTTAGAATACAATGAGCACCTATACTTAAATACACCATTTATTTAAAAAACCAAATTTGTGTAGTACTGCCCTATCCTAGTCTGGAAAATATTGCACAAAGTGGTTGTAGGTAAAAAATATCCTTCAGCTACAATAAGATCATTAAAAAACCTCCATTAAATTAAGTAGAGAAATAATTCCAATAAATGGTATTGGAAAGTATGTGTTGCATCTTAAATAATCTTTTCCATGTTGGAAACTAGCTCATCCACTAAGAACTATAGCCAATTGAAATTATCGTGTAGCTAGATCATGCAATATGTAATGCCAATGATCCCTTTTTGTTTCCTAGCACACATTTGTGGTGGTTTGTATAAAACTCCTTGTAATGTAATAAAATAACACTCACATTATGGCATCTTCCATTGAAGTAAGGTAGATTCCCTTGGATCCTCTAACATATTTTTCTTTTGTGTCTGAATAAATTGAATGGTTATTAGATTTGTAAAACATGAAGGATTTGCCTTGACATGGAAGTCCTATTTCCCTCACCATTATTGTGGAATTGATGTAAGTGGTAACATCTTTTGACAAGTGTATTTCCCCCTCATTATACTATCTTAGCAACATCATCATCATCTTGTCTAATTTCCCAAATTTTGGGAGCTTGATTAATCTCTCAGCTTTAGACCCTCACAATATATGTTGGACAATTAAGGATTCTAGTTTCATCCTCATCGCTAGATCTAGGGAGAATAAATATGTCTCTACTACCTCTAAAAATTTAAAGAAGTCTAGATCATGGTACCTTATTTGTCTCAACACCAACCCATTTATAATTTCCTCCTTTTGTGCATCATTTAAAGGTGTTAAGAGATATGATCAACTTAATATTTTTATGTTGTAGTGAAAATGATGATGCTTTCATGCTCAGGTAATTAACTAATGCTCAAATTGTAGAAGACTCTTGTTCTCTAAGGTATTTTAGATGTGTTGTGTTTTGTATACCTTTCCTTACATAGATTTCCTTTGCTCCACTCCCCTGACCTTTTTCATTATATTATGTTGATATGTTTTTTCATTTTTATGTGCTTAGTTTGAATGCCATTAGTTATTGTGATATGACCATGGTGTTTTTCTATACAAGTTCATTTCTTTGGCTTAGAACAATCTTTGGTGTGACACACCATATTTTATTTTCTAAATTTTCTTTTATTTTACATTACCTAAGTTAACAGACAATTTGCTTTGGGAAAAATGTGATCTTTGAAGTACTTTGTCATTAACCACTTTATGAGTGAACATTTGTTGCTTGTCATCCATACCCTTTTTTTCAATGTTTCATTCTCAAACTTAATTTATTGACCCCATGTTGACACTTTTTAATGTTTCTTTTTTAGTTACTTTGTTGCTTTTATTTCATACTCTGTGATGTCAAATTTTTAGACTATGTTTCAATTTCTTAAAATATAGAGATTAGATTATACACAAATACGCTAGAAACCTACAAAATATGATAAAATTTGTAAAAAAATAAAACACCTACTCTATTTCTACCATGAGACTATTACATATCATTAGTAGTAAGGCTTAATCCTACAACCATTTACATGCCCTGTGAGGATGGTTCTTTGAAGGTACCTTAGCACTATTTTTCCCTATTGAGACACTTTATGGATGAAATATGGCCTTTCCATTGAATGCATAATTTACCTGGATGTGCATGAAATATACTATAATAAAATAATACCATCTATTCTAGATAAAACCTTTAGATCATAAATAGTGATCATGCCATGATTTTGACTCTGATTATTTAATTCATCCATCAAAATCACCCTCTACATAGTTTATTCCTTGAAAGTTATATCTAAAAACATTTTCAAAGTCAATCTTAATCACCTAGTCGCATTATCAATGCGATTTTTAGACTAAGAAATATTTATTCCATTGGCATAACTGACTTTATTCCATAGACCAGATAGTAAGGATTTAACTCTATCACACATTTATAATTAGTCATGTATGCCCATAAGATCATAGTAATTTAATTGTCCCAATTGTCTCCCTACAAATTTCATTTTTTTATAAGCATTTTCTCAAGGAATTTATCTTGTGGTGCCATATCATAAATTATTTAGCCTAAGTTTTGATAGTATTATTGAAGAAGTGTGTTCTTATATCACTAACTAACTTCAAAAGACATCTAAACCTTCTTGTGATGTTCTCGTAAAAAAAATTGGCTACATATCTTGTGATATAGTTTTGTGTTGTATCAACTTCTACCCATTTTGTGAAGTAATCCATCACAATAATTATATATTTGGCATGACTATGTTTTATTAACATATTAATAGGCACTACAAATTTAATTCATAATTATTTAAATTTTTTTAGTGATAACATTGGGTTCAGAGGATTTTCATCCCTTCGATTTGGTCATCCTATTCATTATCAAATGTCACATTTATTTTTAAATGTGTGTGTATCCTAGAATAGGGCAAGTCACCATAGACCACTTCGCAATATCTTCATCATAATATATTGTCTTGGGAAGTGTCCTCATGCCATTATCCAAGGCTAATTTTTTCATCACATCATCCTTACCCATCTTGTACAAAATCCCACTGATAATATTGAATGGTATGGCTCATGTGACTAGCTGTTTTTTATCTTTCTCAACATAGTGTCCCAGAAAAACTCCTTGTTTTATAAAATTATCTATGTCTTTCATATTCTTCCCAATCAAAGATATTTTAGATAAGTGTGTATTCAGTGACTCATCTTTCAATTCTTTTGTTTCCTCACCATTCCTTATTCATCCAAGTTTATCTAGTCCCATGTTTTCTCTTCTTGATTTAGCATTGATCTTAAGTTTGAACTCTTGGAATAACATTAGCCACCTAGATATTCTTCCACCTAGAATGGGATTATTCACTATATATAATAGAGATTGGTGGTTTGTAAATAATTCAAATGGCGTTTTTAAGGTGTATTTCCTAAATTTTTGTATCAAAAACACCAAGTCTAAGACTCTTGCTCTATAGTAGTGTAACTATTCTCTACTCCAGATAGTTTCCTATTTATGAAGTGAATGGAGTGATCCAAACCTTCATCTCCTAGATAATCTAAGACATATCCTACTATGGTTCACAAAGCATCTACACACACATTAAATATCTTACTCCAATCAAGAAACACTAATATCTAGGTTATTACCAACCTATGCTTCAAATCCATAAAATATTTTTGACACTTAATAGTCTATTCAGACTTTATATCTTTGTGCAATAGCCTCTCCATTGGGGTGGATATAGTTATGTACCCTTTGATGAAATTTCAATAATATCTTGTATGTCCCAGGAATGATTACACTTTATTAGAGTTTTTAGGAGGTGGCATACTCACAATGACTATGATTTTGGCTTGGTCAACAAAAATGCCATTGGTATATGTTATGTGTCATAAGAGAACACCAAATGGTATAATAACAAACACTTTTTCAAATTTAATGCAATGTGTAGAGTTAAGTATCATTTTAACATGATTCAAAGATTGGATAGGTATTCTTTAATAAAGAGAATATAATCCATTCATGAATATAGACTTCTAGAAAATCATGGATGAAATCTTTGAACTCTATGACCAAAACCCTAGAGAAAAATATAGGAGCATTCTTCAGACCAAAGGACATTACTTTATATGTGAAGGATCCCTATTTTGTTGAAAAGGTGTTTTTAGCCTAATCTCAACTATGATTGGTTTCTAATAGTAACCATTGAATCCATCTATGAATGAATAGATTTCATGCCATGCAACTAACTTTAGAACTTCATCTATGAAGGGAATTAGAAATAGGTCATTAAAATAGAAATCATGCAATGCCCTATATTCCTCATAGTCTCTGATATCCCCTAAATGTTTTGGTTGAACCACCTTTGGACTTAACCATTCTACTTTTTATGTGGCATAAATGATCCTTGTTTCATGCATCCAATTAATTTTAGCCTTAATTTTAAGCTTCATATTGCGATTTAACCTACATGGGCACTTCTTTAGGTTGTGAACACTCTTTCAATTCTATTTTCCTCTCTCCTAATGAAGGGTATGCACTCTTGACTTTTGAAAACTTTATTAGGAACACATATTGATAATCTCACATAAATTAAAGCCTTTTTGATATCTCTTGTTGTGTTTAATAGTCACCCAAAGTCATAATCATTGGCACAAACTTGGTACCAAAGTTACCTATTAATTTATTTAGTGGTTCTTGATATATATTGTTAGACCCACTTGGGAGTATCACAGTGTCCTCTACCCATCTTTGTCCTAAATTTTTAAATTTTTTAGATGCACCTCTTTAGTTTGCTCTTTAATTGTGGCTTTTGGTTTCTCTACCTCTCACTCGGGTTTGAATAAACCCTTCAAATCTAAGTTCTTAATTTTTTCATTAATTTATTGATATTCTTTGTTTTCTATGATCTTATTTCAATATTTCACCAAAAACTTCTCTTTCTACTTAGTGACCTTCTAATTTTTAAGAGTTGTGCTCAAGTTTATAGTTGTTTCTTCCTACAAAGAGCAATCATGTGCATTGCTTAGATGCTCTACTAACCCATGATATAAAACTATCTTCATATTATAAAGATATTTTGACATAATGGGAATATCATCCTCAAAGACAAAGGTTTGAGTAAAATATTTCTAAACTTGTGGCCAATTCTTAGTTTCCCACCTATGTTCCTGGTGTATGCACCAAGCTATCAGAAGAGGTGATAGGGTATACCTAAATACATGTTCCCAATATCTAGGTTCCACACCCTCATACATCGACACATATATGAATATGAATTTCAAGATGTTCTCTTTCTATGGAAAATGGTCACTAATTCATGATCACATACATTATTTTAAATCAAGCTTGCATCAATTCACAAATATCTTCCTAGTGTAACTAATTTATCTTGTGTAATGCCTACCATGTCACATAAAACCCTTTTAGTGAATAATTAAATTCACTAAATTGATGATCTATAATTTTAACATGTTGTTATAATCTATAAATAAATTAACCCAAGTCCTTGGTTGAAAAATATTGAGGTAATTATCACTCTATAGTGAAAACCAGTCACATTGATCTCACCTCATGGTCTCCTCTCACCCAATTTAGCATATGGTTATCTAAATCACCACTTGATAAAGACATGATTTCCCAAGATAAAACACATTTATGACTTTATTTTGTTTAGTTCATATATGTTACTCCCACTTGATATAATAAGTCTACTTCAAACCTCATTGGTGATCCCACATATGGAGACTTGCACTCCCCTATATGGAACTATGGAACTTATTCCTTTGTTATCACAAATATATGATAGTTTTAATAGTTGTTGTAAATAATAAAGTCATTCTTTATTTGGGTGGAAAAATTTAAAATCTCCATTTTTCAGTGTGTTGTGCTTAGGCTTTATGCCAACCTTAAACTAGTTGTTGTCCCTATAGGCATAGAGTGAGTCAGGATCTTTAAGAATGATATATGGATTTCTCTTAGATTTATTCATGGATATTATTATAATATTATTCCCTTAGTGTGCTTCCAACTGATTAATTATTTTTTTAATGGAGTTTAACCATCCACTTTTTACCAATCAATACAAGGTATTATGTTTTATTAGTATTCATAGCTATGACTTTAAATTCACCTCACAGACTTAGATCATCGACTCTAATTATTACATCCCCTAATTTACTAATAGGTTATACCCTTATGTAGTCTATGAGACTCAACATAACTAGGTTTTAAGAAATATAAAGTCATCCAATGGCTTCCCATGATGATTGAGGAATCAAATTAATTTTACTTTCAAAGTCATATAAAACATTTATAACTCCATACCCTATCAATTCCATATCCATTCAGGAATGAACATCCCATCACTTCTTGGTCTTTACATACCATACCACCTTATAAGTGCATTGGTGACCAATTTATGTGCAATTTAATATATTATGTATATGTTTTGTGATTTTACGTGATATATCTTCATTTCACAAAGTACTAATCAATTTAAATATATATCTATAAAATTAGTAACAAATCCTTCATGCCTCATCATGTGCATAATTTTACCATACATATGTACATAAATGACTATAACATCACCTTTAGGCATGGTTTGATGTTGGATATTCTTCATTGTCTATACTACTTGATACATTAGACCCTTTTCCCTAGTAGGATCAAGATATTTTTTTATTGCATCTTTATGATTTGTTGATCTTATGGAATCTCCAAGGGTGGAAATCCATGTTGTGTTGATGTCAGGTGACTACTTATATGAATTTAGGATCATTTGGGTGTTAGTTCTCCATATTTATGTTTCACGCTAGTTTTTATTTTCTATTCTTATTTAACACATGGTAATATTCTGTGTGATGTTGCCTTGAATCTCTACAATATTCACAGTTTACTTGTCTATGAGTATTTTTTAGATAATTTAATGCAAATTAATTATATTATCCATATGAAAAATAAATAATAATTTGTCATTAAAGTCTCTCATCTATTCTAAAATTACCTCCTTGATATCCACCTCAGCACCCACCTCTATATCCCATTGTCCCTATTAAAAATCCCAACCTTGTTGTTTTTGGCTATCATATCCTTCTTCTCACTATGGGGAACCTCACCCATATTATTTTTGGACATCATATCCCTCATATGTTCTTTGGGGAGTATATGGGGCCCATCCTAATTATTGTTATTAGGGAGATGTAGTTTTGTATAATTGTTGATAATGATAGGATGGAGTAGTCCACCTTATTTGGTATTGTGGAGACAACAGTGTCCAACCTACTAGGCCTTGAGGTTGATACTGAGATGATTTTTTCACCCTCCCATAAGTAATTTAATTCAAAGTTTTTATCTATAAATATAGGCTTGGAACCCTTGGTTTCACAAAGGGAATATTCTATGCCACTACTATGAAAACATTCTTTGTGATGTCTTTCTTGAATTCTCAGAGGATGTGGTAATTTGTATCATCATGATTTTTTGAATTACATAAATTAAAATACATATTTTGAGGTTTTTGGATGTATTTTAATATGAGATGACATTTCATAGTCACATGGCCTACTACATAGTAGCTCACAGAATTCTATTTTGACTTTTGGGTAGCCATTTTGGTGGTGTCCCTATTTTCCACACTTCATACACTAAATTCCTAGTTTGGGTATATTACATTCATGTATATATTCCATATTGTGTAAAAAAACATCTATATTTACATTAGTTTTCATAGTAGGTTGCGGACTATCCCCATAGTCCTTTATCTACTCCACCAAAGCATAATTTCCTAATCCTTCATCTTGATAGTAAATTGAGTTTAAATAATGAAAAACATAATGCAAGGTCAAATGCCTTATAAAAACCATGTGGACTTAATTATATCCTAAAACATAAAGTCTAATTAATTTATCACATTGTTGGAAATATTGTCATTGATGTCAAAGGTCTAGCATTGATGATAAAGGCCACATAGCATTTATTGTCTAAAGGCATTTTTAATGTTCATATTTTGGCTAAAATGTGTTGATATTTATTTAATATTAATGAATATATTTTTGGTAGAATAAAATTCAAAAGAGGGCCCATGCAGAAGTCAAAGAGTCACAGGGTAAAGACAAAAGAGGAATGGGATGCATTTTCCCATGAAGAGTCATCTTGAGGAATTTCAAGAGTTACCAAGTGAAGACAAAAGAGGGTGTGGTGAATTTTTCCATGAAGAGTCACCTTAAAGAATTTTAATGGTCACCAAGATAAACACAAAAGAGGAAATTATGCATTTTCTTATGAAGGGTCATCATGTGACTTTTCAAATACAAGGATTTGAAAGGTCATGAAAGTTTGGTGCCATTTTCCATGAGGAGTGAAGAGTCACAAAGGGTGAATGCCAAAGGTCATTTGAAAAGCTATAAATAAAGACTTGGGAATCCATTTATAATATGTAAGAGAGTGTGTGGTTTGTAAATGTTTTATATAATAAAAGAGGCGAGAGTAGAAAGAGATATTGTAGAGTTATATAATTTTTTTAGAAAGAAACATTGAGAGATAGTTGTTTTTTATACATTAGAGGGGTTGGTGCTCATGTGGGTTGGTGCTCACAAATATTTTCAAGGGGTTGGTGATCCTATGGGTTAGTGCTCACAAATAGTTGTTGTGTTGGTTCTCAATAAAGGACTTGGTGCTCCTTCAAGTTGGTGCTTGCAAACTTTGTAATTTGAGTTGGTGCTCTTTCGTATACTTGAGATTATTCTATGTTGTTTTTTCCACTTTGGGCTTCCACATAAAAATTTGGTGTCTCTCTCTCTCTCTTATGTGGTACATATTATTTCAACTTTATTGCATATCTTAAATGTATGGTTAAGTTTATTTTGATTAAGTAAAATATTTATAAGATATATGATATACTGATTCACCCCGCTCTCAATATATCTCATGCTTAACAATTAGTATCAAATCAAGTTCCTTTGAAAAAACATTATAGCTAGAAGGTAGATCGAGGAAATCACGATGGCTAGAAGGTTTTTATACAAATAAGGCACCTTTGTTTGATGAGACAAATTATGCTTTTTGGAGCATAAGGATGAGGACTTATTGGATGTCTCTTGGATTTGATATTTGGCAAGCAGTTATGGATAAATATGAAGAGCCACAAACACTTGTGATTACTCTAACATAAAAGAAGGCAAGTGAAAATAATAATAAAGCTTTAAATTCTATTTTATTTGGTTTATATGAATCAAAATGTTTTAAAGTTATGCAATGCAAACTTTCTCATGATACTTGGGTAAAACTTGAATTTATAAAGGTGATGGAAAGGTTTAACAAGCTAAGCTCCAGACTTTCAGAAGACAATTTGAGAGTTTGAAAATAGAAGAGGAAGAAAATATAGAGAGTTATATTTTGTGTGTTGATCAAATAGTTAATCATATTCAAGGCCTTGGAGAAAATTTCAAAGAATAAATGGTGGTGCAAAAGGTTTTGAGATCTCTACCAATGAGATATGATGAAAAGGTTTCAGCAATCAAGGAGATGAAGGATCTAGCCAAGCTAAATATGGATGAACTACTTGGTATTCTTATGGAATATGAGGTGTGGATCGAACAAGAGAAACCCTCAAAAAGGGAAGTTACTTTAAAGACATCAAAGAAATACAAGGCTAAGATTCAAGAATCAAGTGACATCTCTAACGATGATGAAGATGACAATGGAGCTCTATTCATCTGCAAGCTAAAAAAGGGCACAACTAAATATCAAATAAAATTACCTTTTAAATGTTTTAATTATGGAAAGATTAGACATTTATAGCTAAGTGACCAGATAAGAGTAATGGTGATAATGAAGAGGAAGGTCTATATAAAAGAAGAATTTTAAAATAAAATTCAAATAGGGATTTGAGAAAAAGAGTTTATACTCTAAAGATCCTAGCTCAGTCGAAGATAGTGGAGTCAGTGATTCAAATGAAGATATTCTATTCATGACCATACATGAAGATGCCTCTACAATTAAAAGTATAGATAATCAAGAAGAAGAACAAGATGAAGCTGAGGTGAATCTAGAAGAACTCATTTCTACCTTAGAATAATTAAAAGCTCTTGAGAAGAAAAATCAAAGATTGAAGTGCCAAATTGATAAAAATGAAAAGGAGTCAAAATAAATAATTCAAGACCTATAAGCACACATTGAAGAAGCCAAAAATACTGAAGAAGATCTAAAAACTTAGTTACAAAAAGTAAGTGAAGAATGTGAAAGGTACATTGTTGAAATTACCTCTTTAAAAGTAGATCTTGAGAAAATAAATAAAGTAGTCAATGATAGAGCAGCCAATGATTCAAAATTTGAGAATAACACTAATATGTTGAATAAGATATTAGAAAGTTAAAGATCAATGTCAAATAAGATATGTATCAAATTTTTAAAAGAGAAAGGGGAGGCCACTACTTTCATAGACAAGGTTAACATAGAAAAAGGAAAGAGCTATGTTGAAGCTCTTACAAAAGAGAAAATGAAAAAGGAAGAAGTTAAGAATATAGATGACATATCAAATAAATAAGGTTGGAAGGAGAAGAGATACAAAAGGCAATTAGGTCAGAGATACACAAACAAGTTCTATTTTTATGATTACTATTTTTATTGTGATGGATATGATCATCAGAAAATAGAATGTTAGAAAAGGGCTAACAATTTCAGAATACAAGGAGAAGGAAACTAATGTAGAGTCAAGTAAAAGCCACAACTCTTTTGATCCTCTATAAGGCTTTAATGAAGAGGTCAAATAACTTCAAACACATAATGTGGTACTATAGAAGTGTGTTCAAGTCAATCAATAAGTACCAAAGTTTCAAGGCTCCATTCATCAAGAAGAAATTTCAAATAGGTCATGGTAGAAGAAACAACCTAAAAAGTCTATGTTAGTTCAGATAGCTTTGCATGTAAGAAATGAAGAAAAGCCATGGTTCATTGATAGTAGATGTTTGAGTCATATGACAAGAGCCAAGAGCAAGTTCATAACCCTGAAGAAGATCAATGGTGGCACTGTGAAATTTAGAGACAATACTACTGCCAGAATTGTCAAAAAAGGTTCATTAAGTTTGGATAATGGTAGAACTAAGACTGAAAATGTTCTATATGTAGAAGGTCTTAAGCATTATCTTTTGAGTGTAAGTCAAATGTGTGATCAAGGACACACACCAAAGTTTTATGTATAAGGTTGTGAAATTAGGATAAAAATTTTAGATGTGTTGATTGCAGATGCTCAAAGGATAGGCAATAATTTATATATGTTATCAGATATCAAAGGTCAAAAATGTTGTTGAAGTCAAGTTGAGAAAAGTTAGTTATGGCACAAGAGAATGGAACACATAAATTTTAAAAATATTATCAATATCATTAAGAATCAAATAGTTAGAGATCTTCCAAAGATTACAAAGCCCTCCAACCCACTTTTTGAACCATGTCAACATGGGAAGTAGGTCAGAAGATGGTTCAAAACAAAAGAATACCCGACCACGCAGATTGTTCACATTGATTTATGTGGACCTATGAGAACTCAAAGTACTTAATATGATAAATATTTCATGTTTCTTATTAATTATTTTACATGTATGACTTGGTTGATATTTTTGAAGAAAAAATCAAAAGCTTTCAGCCACTTCAAATCATTCAAGGCTTTTGTTGAGAATAAAACTGATTTGAAGATTAAGTTTTTGAGATCAAATAAAGGAGGAAAATTCATGTTAGATGATTTTATTGATTATTATGAAGACCATGGGATAAAGATACATTATTCAGTAACCAAAACTCCATAGTAAAATGGAGTAGTTGAGTGAAAAAATAGAATAGTTCAGGAGATGATGAGGACAATGCTAAAGGAATCCAAGATACTAGATAAATATTGGAGAGAAGCAATAGTTATAATAGTGCACATCTAAAATAGAGCATTGTTAAGAGTTAATAGTGACAAGACTCCCTATGATCTATGAAAAGACAAACCAGCTACAGTTGATTATTTTAGAGTTTTTGGTAGCAGATGCTTCACAAAGAGAACCAATGAAAAATTAGGTAACTTTGAATCTAAAATAGATGAAGGTATATTTTTTTGTATGTTATAGCAAAAGTAAAGATTATAAATGTTATAAAAAAATAATAAAGAAGATTTTTAAAAGTGCAAGTGTCAAGATAGATGAAGATGTAGCAAAAGAGCTAGTGATCCAGTGGACACTCCTAAAATGATTGAAGAAGAATATTTTGAAGAAACAGATGAGGATGAGAAGGAGCAAAAGGATACCAAGACCCTATCCAAATATATTCATATAAATCATAATAAGAGTGACATCATTAGGAACATAAATGAAGGATTTCACACTAGAAAGATGGTAAGTGAATCTGAACAAGTTAATTTTTCTTTGTTATCCAAAATTCAGCCTAGAAATTTTTTAGAAGCTAGACATGGTGGGCATTGGGTTAAGGCAATGGACGAAGAATTAAATTAGATAGAAAATAATGATACTTGGGAATTAGTGCCAAGACCAAAATATAAAAATATGATAGGAACAAAATAGGTATACATAAAAAAGTTGAATTAAGATGGTGAAGTTACCATAAATAAAGCAATGTTAGTATGTAAAGGATATGCTCAGATTTAGGGTATAGATTTTGAAGAGACTTTTGCACCAATGGTAAGAATAGAGACTATTATAATGTTTCTTGCATGTATAGTGTTTAAAATTTTCAAAGTGTTTTAGATGGATGTCATTATGCCTTCTTAAATGAATCTAGAAGAGGAGGTCTATATTGAGCATCTTGAGGGATTTATTCTCTCAAATGATAGTAGCCATGTATGCAGATTGAAGAAAGCATTATATGGATTGAAATGAGCTCCTAGAGATTGGTATGTAAGACTTGGTAAGTGCTTTCAAGATCAAGGTTTTAAGAGAGGTTTTGTTGACAGTAATCTCTACATCAAAATAGAAGGTGAGCATCTATTGATTATTGTGGTATATGTTGATGACATAATATTTGGAGGAAACATTAAAAAGAAGAAAAAAGAATTTTTTGATAATATTTAAAAATAATTTGAGATGTTTATGCTTGGATAATTATCATTTTTATTAGGTTTATAAATATTTTAGTCAAATAAAGGAATTTTCATATCTCAAAGTAAGTATGCCAAGGAAATGTTGAAAAAAATGGTTTTGAGGATTGTAAACCAGTTGGCACACCAATGAGTATAAGGAACAAAGTGAGTAAGGATGAAAATTCACCTATTATAGATCAATATTTGTATATATCTATGATTGGTAGTATTTTATATTTAATAGTATCAAGGCTAGACATCATACATATAGTAGGCATGGTTGTGAGATATCAGGCAGCCCCAAAGGAGAGTCATATTTAGTTGGTGAAGAGAATATTTAGATATGTCAAGGGGATATTGGATTATGGATTATGGTATCCCACATGCAAAGATTTCACTTTGGTTGCTTATACAAATTTAAATTGCTCAGATTGCTTGGATGAAAAAAAGAGTACAAGTGGAGGATCTTTCTTCCTTGGTGATAGCTTAGTATCATGGCTAAACAAAAAGAAAAATTTAGTATCACTTTCTATATATAAATCAAAATATATTATAGTGGTATTATGTTTTACTCAAGTGCTTTGGATGAAGAAAAATTTGGAAGATATCAAGGTAAAATATGATGAAACTATGTCTAATTTTTGTGACAACACAAGTGTTATTAATATTTCTAAAAATCAAGTGATGCATTCAATAACAAAACATATTCCTATCAGATATCACTTCTTGAGAGAGTAGGTTGCAGATCAATAGGTTAAGATAGAATATATCAGTGCTATAGAATAGAGTGAATATATTTTCACAAAGGCACTACCAAAAGACACATTCGAGTATCTAAGAGAGAAATTGGGAGTAATTTCTTTCACTTCCTACCATTGAGGATCAACATCAATTGAGGGGGAGCTAAGTGTTAGCTCCAAGATAGGCCCTTTGTCATTGATGTCAAAGGGGGGGGAAAAGAAAATAAATAGGTATAAAAAATAGGTGCAGGAATAAGTACAGGGAATATGTGCAAAAATAGGTATAGGGAATAGGTACAAGATGCTATAATAAGGGAGAGTTATTGTATGTTTCTTAGATGGTAGTATGTATAGTACGGGTTTCAAGATGATGTAGTTTCAGTTTGAGGTTGCCATCAATGACAAAGGGGGATATTGTTGGAAATATTGTCATTGATGTCAAAGGTATGGCATTGGTAATAAATTCCCCATAGCATTTATTGTATAAAGATGTTTTTAATGTTCATATTTTGGTTAAAATGTGTTGATATTTATTTAATATTAATGAATATATTTTTGGTTACATAAAAGTCAAAAGAGGGCCCATGGAGAAGTCAAAGAGTCACAGGGTAAAGACAAAAGAGGAATGGGATGCATTTATCGATGAAGAGTCATCTTGAGGAATTCCAAGAGTCACCAAGTGAAGACAAAAGAGGGTATGGCTCATTTTTCCATGAAGAGTCACTTTAAAGAATTTAAAAGGTCACCAGGATAAAGACAAAAGAGTAAAGGATGAATTTATTTATGAAAGGTCATCATGTGACTTTTCAAATACAAGGATTCAAAGGGTCATGCAAGTTTGGCACCATTTTCTATTAATAATGAAGAGTCACAAAGGGTGAATGACAAAGGTCATTTGGAAAGCTATAAATAAAGTCTTGGGAAGCCATTTGTAATATGCAATTGAGTGCATGGTTTGTAATTGTTTTATATAAGAAAAGAAGAGAGAGTAGAAAGAGATATTATAGAGTTTTATCATTTGTTGAGAAAGCAACATTAAGAGATAGTTGTGTTTTATACACAAGAGGGGTTGATGCTCCTATGGGTTGGTGCTCAAAAATATTTGTTTTGTTGGTGCTTGGAAAATGGGTTGGTGCTCCTACAAGTTGGTGCTCTTTCATATACTTGAGATTATTCTCCATGGTTTTTCTCACTTTGAGTTTCCACGTAAAAATTTGCTCTCTCTCTCTCTCTCTCTCTCTCTCTCTCTCTCTCTCTCTCTCTCTCTCTCTCTCTCTCTCTCTCTCTCTCTCTCTCTCTCTCTCTCTCTCTCTCTCTCTCTCTCTCTCTCTCTCTCTCTCTCTCTCTCTCTCGTGTGGTGCATATTATTTTAGTTTTATTGCCTATCTTGAATGTATGGTTAGTGAGGTTTGATTAAGTAAAATATGTATAAAGTATATGATATATTGATTCACCCCCCCCCACCTTATAGTATATCTTGTGCTTAACACAAATCATATAACTTAAAATCATAGTCCTATACTAATTTTCTTATTTTTTTATGAATCTCTTTCAAGTCTTGGATTTTATAACTTAAAATTTATACATTTTAAATTATCCTACAAACTGATCTTTAAATTATATAAGGCTAAATTTTTTAGCATACATTTTATACATTAATTTTAGAGCTCTACCTATTAATGCTCCTATGATCTCACACTTCTTTGTATCCGTTGTAGTTATAAAATTAACCTGACATTTCATCTTACATGTTAATAAGTATTATCTAGGGTCAAAAGACCCATCATATAGTGCCAAGGTGGAAAAAACTCCTATAGTGAGAGCCATGCTTCTTGTGCTCACACATAAAACCACTTGTTGTGAACTAGACTTTATTGGAATCTTAGATTTTTCTATGATTTGAAATACAAACTCACTCAATCTATTCCTATCCATCACTTTCTTAGTGTTTTCACTAAGTTTTCCAAATTTATCTATGAAATTGTCAAACCACTGTCTATCTTACCCACTTTTGCACTTTTTCTTCTTAGACCTATTGATAAATTAGGCACATGGGATGTGTACCCTTGAAGTTACTGATCCTTGTCTCTAACTTTTTACTCATTTTAACTTAAACCTACTTTAATCATATGACTTAACATAACTTCTTCAAAATATTATTCCTTCTCTTCTCCAAAAACTATTATCCCTTGTAGCTGAATTTAAACTACTTTATAACTTCTCCTCTACTATATTTTCACTCTCTTTCTCCTCGCTCTATTTCATATCCTATGATCCCTTTCCCAAATTTTATCTATTTTTGTGTTCTTTTTGGCACTTTCTCCTCTTTCAAGGTTGTTAGGAATGGTAAAAACATTCCATGAAGTCAAGATCTGAAGAGTTATCAATAAGAACATCATAAATATATTTTTATATAAATGAAATGTAACACAAATAAAATCAAATGATTATTCTGAATATGAGATAATGAGATGCTAGTACAAAGGTAAACACTTGCTTATATAGGCAAGGCTAAAAACTAAACAAGCTAAACTAATAAATGTGGGATAAATCCTCATATAGGACAAACCCACTACAAGATAAAATAGCTATCTAAGACACTATCAAACATGAGAAATACACATTAAATACATACTCTAACACCTCCTCCCCTCAAGTGAAGCTAGGGGCTAAAAAATCCAAAAAATGAAATAGTGACATATCCATAGAATGAGTCTTGACAACAATGCCTGATAAGGTACTCATGTACAGTATGTATCCATGAAATGAATAAGTAAGATGTCCTCATAAACACCCCCCAAGGAAGAATTCTTAAACCCCAAACATGTCATGAAACTCAAGGAAATGAGGTGATGCAAAAGGTTTCATGAAGATGTATGTAACCTACTATTGATTTGGAATGTACTCCAAGCTAAGAACACCATCTTAAATGTGATTATGAATGAACTGCATATGTACCTCAATGTGTTTGGTCCAACGATGGTTAACTAGTTTGTGAGATATATGTATTTCACTCTAGTTGTCACACTAAATTATAGTGGGTGAATCTTACAGAAGCCAAACTTTGTCAATAACTAACAAAGCCAAAGAACCTGATGACTTATTTTAATTATTTCCCTATACTCAACCTCTATAGATGATAGTACAATAGCCTACTAATTATTTCACAACCAAACATTATGTGAATAACCAAGACAAAATGTGTAACCAAAATTGAAATGCCTATCATCAAGATAACTTTCCCAATATGAATCACTATATCCAATCAACGTAGTAGAACCCCATGTGTAATGTAATCCAAAATGAGTAGTGCCTCATAGATATCTCAAAATATTTTTGGTAGCCTACTAATTACTGTCATGAGGTTCATGTAAAAACCTAGATACAAGATTAATTACAAATTAAATATCGGGGTGAGTATGGGTCAAAAAAATAAGACTTCTAACCATCTATCTATACAATGTAAGATCACAAAGTGGAGTAGTACAAGAGGTAGTGAGAGTCAATCCAAACTGAAAAGGAGAAGGACTTATATTGTAATTAATCAAGCCAAAATGTTGAATTAGACCAAGTGTGTACTTCTGTTGACTCAAATAGATCCCTATATCTGATTGTGAAATCTATAGACCAAGGAAGAAATGGAGAAGGCCAAGATCTATCATGTTAAACTAAGCTAAAAGTGCCTAATAAATAGTTTGAATCTAAGATGAGTAGTTTTTTGTGAGAAGAAGATCATCAACATACAAGACCATAATAATAATATCCTCCCTAATACACTGAATATACACTATGGGATTAAAGTGGTATCAAAAAAATATAATAGAGAGAAGAAAAGAATCCATCTTCTCATACCAAGCCCAAGGGTCCTATTTGAGACTATAAAGAGACCTCCTAAGTTGATAAACAAGATAAGAATCATAAATAAACCCAATAAGCTGCTCTATATATATTTACTCATGTAAGTTTATATACCAAAAATCACTCTTAATGTCCATCTGATATACTAACCAACCCTACAATGCAGCAAGAGAAAGTATAAGGTGAATAGAATCCATATTATAAATGGGTGTAAAATTCTCATAATATTCAATACCTTTGACTTGCAAGATTTTTTTTGCAATAAGATATGCCTTATACTTGTCAATAGACCCGTCAGCTGCATACTTAGTGTGGTAAATCCATTTGCATCTAACCAATTTTTTCCCTTAGGAAGAGTGACCAAATCCCAAGTGTGATTTTTCATCAATGAATAATACTCATCTATCATTGTATCATCCCACTCTTGTATCCCATGAGCCTATGAAAAAAAGGTGGATCCCTAGAGAATGCCTAACATAAAATTCCAATACCTGTAGAATGTGTATGATGATGTCAAGTAGGTGGAAGATCCTATATGAATGGTTATGCCTCATCAACTATAGTACAAGCCCACCTAGGCATAGTGGAAACATTAATGTGAAAAAGATCATCATCCTCTATGACCTCCTCAGGAATCTCTTGAATTGGCTCCTCAAAGAATGAATCCTTGAGAGGAGGTAAATAAACTAAAGAAGAAGAAGTAGGAATGGAAGAAGATGAAGATTCATGAGATGTGAAATGCTCATAAAACTATACATGTGTTTGAAAATGATCATCATGATTATCAGGGTCTAAAATATGATAAGCTCTCATGTCCTTATAATACCCTCCAAAGACCAAAGGTTTGCTCTTCTTGTCCAATGTTGTCCTTTTCTTCTTTGGTATAAGCACCCAATAAAGGCTCTCAAATACTCAAAAAAATGAGGCATTAGGCTTAGATCCAGACCAAGTCTCCTACAGAGTCATATGCTCAAGTGTTTGATGTGGTGTGTGGTTATGAATGTAGTTCACATAGTTAATTTCCTCTGCCCAATAGATAGGTGGTAAATCTCATGAATGCATCATATAGTTAGCTATCTCCTTCAAAGTCTAGTTCTTCTCTACTAAGACATTCTACTATAGAATATGTACAATATAATTTTGGTGAACAATATCATAGCCTGCTAAAAAATTAGTGAACTCTCGACTGAAGTACTCCCCCCCATTATCTATATGAAGCTTCTTGATGCAACTCGATGAATGTTTCTTGACCAAAGACTTAAAGAAATTGAAGTGAGAAAATATATCACTCTTGTACTTGAGGAAATAAACCCAAGTATGCCTTTAAAAAAATTCAATTAAGGTAGTGCATACTTAGCTCTATTAAAATAAGGATTAGGAAAGACCATCAAATCATTATGCACAAGCTCAAGTGGTGAAGAAGCTCTCATAGACACGCCCTTATAAAATATATCCTAATATTGTTTCTCTAATGCACAATTGGGACAAATTATATTAAGACATGAAATTGTAGGAAGACCCTCTACCATACTGTGAGTGCTCAATTCCTTCAAATATATGTATTTTAGGTGTCCAAATCTCTCATGCCAAAGCTAATTCTTGGAGTTTGCATGAGAAAATAAACACATCCCTAAAGGAGGAGTATCATCAAAACCCTCAAAATAATAAATTTGAGAACTATAATCAACAATACCCTATGTAATGAGTGTATGTGGCTCTAAAAAATCTCAAACTTTAGTACCCTATAGTGTGAAATTCGCTATCTTGCCCTGACCAAAATGGCAAATTTGATAAAATGAAACTAAATTGGTGTGATGTCTAGAACATATAGCGCATCATTGATCTGACCACCATATAGTTATATGTCACCCTTCCCCTTAACATATATTAAGGAAGAATCTCCAAACCTATTGTTGGAAGTGGAACTTATACCAAGAAATAAAAAGGACTCCTTGAAAGAAGTCATATGGTGTGAAGCACCATAATCTAGAACCCAACTATTTGTAATAGGAAACTATGATCTCTTGACAACATTAAGTGCTCTTCCATGCTCATGATATGTAGAAGGAGTGGAGATATAAATATTGTGTTTCCTGATGACATCCTCTAAGGCTTGCATTCTCTTGAAACACCTAGACTCTTCATGGCCAGTCCCCCCACAATAAGAGCAAGATAGGTTATACTTATTCTTGGATTTGGAAGATGGTTTGGGTTTAGATGTAGTAGTGTTGGTGGGCTTAGGCGTATTTTAAGGTGGAGGAGGAGTGTGTTTCTTTTTACCCTTAGATTTTCCCTTAGACTTAGTATGTGAGGCCAATAATGCTTTTTGAGAGGTGGAAGACTCAAGGTGAGATAATTGGGATTCCTCCCTAGTGAGTCTCTCACAAAACAACTCAAGATTTAGCATTTTGAATGCGGTACCTAAGGCATCTATACTAGAGAAAAAGGTAGATGTAAATATTTGGAATGGACTACTCAATTTTGACAAGATTAAGTATACACACTCTTCATCCTTTTTATCTCAACCACTCCCTTTAACTATGTCAATAAATACTTAAATTTTGTGAGATAATATAAAATAGAGGCAAAGTCCTTTGGATTGAGTGAAGTAAGCTCCATTTCAAGTTGCATCACTCTCAAGTGATCTAATTTCCTAAACAACCCTTTTAATTTAGTTCACATTTTAAATGGAGTGTCACACCCATCAAAGTGAAGCAAAATACTGTTACTCACATAACTCCCAATCAATCCCATACACTCTTCAAACTTACATTGGTGCTGAAAGTTTTTAAATTCTCTTGTAAACTATGGTTGTGTTTTATTTATTAGGGACTATAATCCTTTTCACTTTATGATTGTCTCTATTCTAAGTCTCTATGTGTGGTAATTATGCATATTTGAAGGCTCACAATGATCAATTCCAAATGTAGATTCCATTCCAACTAATCACCAATAATAGAAATACTGTAAAGGGTGCACAAAAATTGGCATCGAGACAACCCCCAAAAAGATTGTATTATAGGACACCCCCAGATTTTAGCACTTTATAAAATATTTAATTTTTATAATTTAATGACACCAATAGATAAAGAATCTAAAAATATGCACTTTTGAAAAAAATAGAAATCAAATATGAGCTATTCAAAAGTCATAAGCATTTTGATTAACCGTAAAAATAGGACAAAATAATTTAAAAACATTATAAACTAGAATTAGTGACCAAAATGAAAAATAATTATTGACCAAATTTGACTTTTACGTCAAATTGGGGAACCCCTAATAAAAAAATTGATAATTCAGCCTATGAGGGGGTGTAATTTATCATCATGAGGTGTTTTATAGGTCATTTGATGCCTTTAAATGTTATATTAACCTTGGTCACTCTTTTCATTAGTCTATCATGTCATATGGGGTCATTTCAAGGGCCTAAATAGTGAGTTTAATGATTTGTATAGGTTTTTTGGGAAATGTGAAAGTTTCAAAGATTTGTGTCATGTGCCATGTGTCCTAAGAGGTCTATAGTAACTAGCACTAACTAAAAATTGTCAGGTTACTCATAAAAGGATAGTTTTATTAAAGTAAAGAGTGAGTTTGGAAATTGTATGGCCTCTTTGGGAAGTGTGTCATGTGGTAAATGATCAGGAAGTGTCTCTTCATCTCCTTCACACTCACTTATATGTTTTTTTCTCTGGAAATTTCATTTGGAGGCCAAAACCATTCAGCTCCCTTCTTGCCCTTCTTAGCAGAATGAAGTAACTTACATGTTTTTGATTGGTACGGTCAACACAAGGGGTTTCAAGGAAAATACTGTTGGGGAATGTTATACACTTTTATACCTTCAAATCCATATAATTATTTTTATAAATAGTCAATTGTGCTTCATGAACCATCCATTTGAAGTGGACTATGCAAATATGCTTGTCATTTTGTGTACCCTTCAAGTTTTGCTTTAGTTTGAGTGATTCCATACGAACCAGTTGTTCATATTTTATTAATAGGATTTTTTATATGTCTACTTGCATTTTATATGATTTTTGTCTTTTTTTGAGGTGTTTTTATGATCAAATAACCTAGAATTTGTAGACTGGTCTCTTTTGGGTGTAATGGACATTTTTCACCATTTTTAGGAGCTCTATGCTTCTCCATGGCTTCAGAAGGTTATGTTAAGTTCACTAAAATGTTTTAAAAGTTTTCCAGATTCCCCATTCACTTTTCATCTTTAGTCTCCAAGTCAATTCTCATGGTTTTCAAGCTCATATGCCATACCAAACCATCATCAAACACCCTGTTTGCTCCATTATAGATGCTATCAAGAGGTTTTCACATTGGCAAGGATGTTTTTTATCTTGTTTCAATATGTTAATAGTGAATTTAATGAACTTAAATAATTTAATAATTATTTTTATTGTCCATATAGCCTTTCATCCATCTTTGTTACTCTATTTCACATCCATTATCCTCACACAGCCAATAGTCAGCTATAGGGGCCATTGTTGATGTCATGTTGAGTATGAGGATCTTGGTGAAGAGGTTTAAAATTTTGGAAACATGAAAAATTAATTTGGAGCTTTAAAGTGGTTCATAACTAATAAGAGGCTAAAAGTGTTGTGCATTGTTCACACTTGTATTTACTATTTGTAGACCTAATAATGTCTACCTATATGGTTCATTGATAGAGACCAAGGGTATTTGTGTATAGTTATCAAAGACAACAATGAAATCTTTCTTGAGGTAATAACATGATAAAGAATTCATAACATCCATGCTAAGATGGCTAAATTGTTAAACAAGTTGTAGACCATGATCAAAACTCTAGGACTGAGTTTTGGGGATTAAATCCCTAAAGGAGTAGAATAGAGGTCATATAGGTTTTTGGATGCCTTTTAACATGTCTACCATGGGGAGTTGGAACACCTAGCTAAGTAGATTTTGAAACCTATGTCATGAATAAGATTTAGGCTAGGTTTGAATAAAATATGATCAATAAAGATTGATGTTTTGATGGCTCAAACTTACCAATAGAGATACTAAACACAACCAGTATTCTCTACAAGCTTGAGTCAAAAGAGACATCTAATAACCTCAAGTCGTAAAATAGGCCAAGTTTTCATGCTTAAATGATTTTGATGATGGATATGGCATTCATGATCAAAAGGACCATCAAGATAGGTTGAGAGGTGGTGTCATGTTTCCATATGACCACTCTATGTCTATACAGGTGACCTAAATGTGCACTTATATCAAGGTTAAAATAATGACCTTATTTTGATGACAAGTTGGTGTCCTAAGGTTCCAAATAAGTGAAAATCAGATCATATTTTTAGTTTGTGACCTCAATAAGCTTATGATAAGTCCAAAAATATCATAAATGGTCTTAGTGGAGGCAAATAACACTTTAAGGTAGGGGTTTTTCAATCAAGAACATAGTCATCTATGATAATGAGCATATAGTTGTAAGGGCATAATGATCATGGGATGTTTTAACCCCTTCATAGTGAACAAGTATAAAAAAATGCAAAGTGAAGTTTTGAGAGTCTATAAAGAATTGTAAATAGGTTTCAAGTGAGAATAGGCATCTATAGGGGTAAAGACATAGGTGTCTCAGTCAACACCTATAAAAGCCCAGTTTTGAAGATCAAGATGCATTAACAGGGTTATTGAGAAACCCAAACCTAGTGAATAAATGTTTACCATCCCAATGGAGGTGTTGACAAAGGAAATTGCACCTGGGGCAAGGAGGCCTAGCTCCTACCTTCTACTTGCAACATGGAAACTCCCCTCTCACCTATGGGACTGGCGAAGCTAGAGGGGAGAGTCTCTAGATAAGGGCTAGCTCCCTTTGATGCATTGTGTTTGTTCCAGCAAGTGCTAACACATACATATATAGGTATATAATGGGGGGGATGAAAAGGGAGAGAGATGCAGGAAAACAAACTACTCTAAAGAGGTGATGGCACCAAAATAAGTCAACTTTCACTCCTCCACACTTGAAACCAGACAAACACATATATACACTACACACTTGGCAGAAGGACCAGGCTATAAGAAACTGGCAGGGAGGCTTTCATGAAAACACAAAAAAATAGAAAATCACTAAGGTGCTATGAAATGCACACTGTAAGTAAATTCCTCCATTTTGGTCTTCCAAATGCCAGCTCTTCTCCTTTCAGCTACAAAAATGGCACCTTGTAGACAACAGGTACATTGGTGTTGGACCTGTGAGAGCATCAAGAGACAATGACTGAACACAAACAACACTCAGCACATACTTTGAAATATCTATCCAAATGGAGGTAAAAAATTGTGTTTATTGATTCAAGTGGAAAATTTGCTAGGGCTACGCCTTAGCAAAATGTGGAATATCTCTTTTACAAATGACAAGTCTTTCATATATAGGAGAAACAAGGAGGCCATTTGGCACTCCTTTTTTACAAGTGGCTCATGTGTCCCTTCATTGGGAAGAAGAAAAACACTATTGTCAATGTCATCTTTCTAAAAGAGGCCTGCTAGAACCATGCTGTATAATCACCCAAATTTACTTTGGCATTCAAACATTAATGTCAGGACATGGTTGCACCTCTTTTCTGCCAACAGACTACGGTTTGTCTTCTTCCAATGCCAAATTGGAGAAAAATAGGTTGCACTGCTCAATAACTCTCCATCTCTTCACCACTTGGACACTTTGTCTTTTTCTACCTTTTGTCTTCTTCCTACTCTTTCAGCCCTCGGGGGCGATCTCTTGGCTGGTCGCTGCATTCCTTGGGCTTTTCCATGCTTGACGCTCAAAAGGTTCAAAAACAAACGGCTAGTTTATTGCATTAAAATTGATGGCCTTTGGGACGTCACCATCCTTGACAAAAGTCATCGAGTCTTTTCCTTTGAAGTGCGGCCTCCTAAAACCAAGCCATTGAACCAACCTATTAAACCAAGATTGGTTCAATCGGTTCAACGGTTCAACCACTGCGGGCCGATGCCTTTGAACCAAGCTGTTTGAACTTGCCTTTGAACCATTCAGTTGAACCATTTGTTGCACTTTAACTACTGAACCAAGGCCAAAGTGTTGAACTTGCCTTTGAACTATTGCAACCAAAAAATGAATTGGCCTTAAACAATAGGGAAGAAGTTGACCAAAATTTTCCTTGTCAGCAAAATTGGTCAACAGATTGGCGACTCACAGGGAAAGCATGCATGCTATGCTTTAGAATCTAGTTGCCTTATAGTCCATTGGGCGTAGAGTCAGATTTTAGCTATGAAAGAGATTAGCAGCAGCACTAGAAGATCTAAGAATCAAATATGAAGCCTTTACCCCACATGCAAAGGGAAACACACAAGGCTAAAAACACTACCTATGCAACTGCACTTAGGGAAAGCAGGAAAGAAACTAAAAACAAACTATTATGTATAGCTAACCAAGAATGCTCGCCTCCCTCCTAGATCAAAGGGAAAATTTCTTAATTCCCCTTCCTGGCAAGAAGACTTATGGTGCCAGGCAAGTGGCTGAATGAAAAAGAGAGTTGGTGAACTGCTCCTCCTGCCTGTCACCTGCATTGGCTAGAATTTGAGTGGATCAAAATCAAACATGCTTCTGACATATATGTACTTTTTTTGTCCTGGGAAGCCTGTTGAATGCTGGTCCCTCATACTGGTGCTCTTCACCAAGAAATCAATGGCTGTTGGCTCATCACCATAAGCCCTTTGATCTACACATTCCTTCTGCAATGTATCATGGTCTGACTTGTTTCCTTCTGCCTCATTGAAAATCTTGTTAGACTCATCCTCTACTTCCTCCTAGTCTTCTTGAAGAAGTGTGATTGTGGTGATGTCTAAAATGGAATCACAAACTGATTGTTCATCCCACAAAACATTGCCTCTTTCTTCAAAACTCTCTTCTTCAAGGCATTCCCCCAAGAAGTCAGACCTCTCCTTTTCCTCCAACTCAAGCTCCTTAGCGTAGTCATCCTCATCATCAAAATATCAAGGAATTTCATCAAACAGAGGGGAAGAGAGCTCACCATGCATTTGTTCCTCCTCATATTGCTGGAACATCTACATATATGCAAGACCTGCATCTTCTCCATTGCTGATAAGGTCTTCACAAGAAGCATCAATGATGATTCCACCTTCGTTGTCACTCATGACAGCCTCTTGAAGAACTGTAGATTAGTTTTTTTACTCCTCACCTATCTCTTGCAAAACAGGTTCCTCCTTGAGAAGGGGTGAAGTGGAGAAAACATGTGGAAGAGGGGGCAGCCCTTGAGCTAGAATCGAATGATTCTCCTCTTTCCACTTGGTTAGCACTTCATCTATATCAGGTGTGGCCTGATATATCTCTTGGAGGTGTGTGGACGGGCTAGGTTTAAACAGGTCCACTACACATTGGTTGAGGAATCTCATTTGGGACTCCAACTCTGCAATTCTCCTGGCTATATTTTCTTAAAGGATCCTTTCTTGGAGATCATCAGCATGATCCTCTTCAAAGCTCTGGGCTAGTTCCTGGCAATCCTTCTTCCAACTCATAATTTTCACATCATGTTGAAAAAATTGGGGAGGCTGAGGAATGCTAGGAAGAGACTGTTGATGCACTAGAAGAGTCTCTAAAAGAGGGATGTGCTGGCTAGTGTTACTCCCCCAAATGGAAGATTCACAATCTAAGGAGTTCAGAAGGTTCATCTCCATGGGAGGTTGCTCTGATGCCATCTGGTGTTGGAAACCCAAGCACACGGGATTGAGAGTGAATGTATTTGATGAGCTGCAGTGAGCAAGTGCAATCTAATAGAAAGGATTTGGTGCAAATGAGGAGGCTTTTTTTAGAATAGGAGGGGGGTGCAAGGCTGACTGCCTTAAAAAAATTGATTTCTCCATTTTTCTAGCTCCTCTTCCATGGATTGCAAGGCCTGTGCTTGCCTAAACCAACACTCCTCTTTATACATCAGCTCCTGTTGATACCCGTATTGCTCCTCCAATCTGTCAATCTCCATTGTCTACCTCTCAAACTCTAGCACCATTTCCCTTATCATTGCAGGGCAACTAGGAGAGTTGTTTGAGGCAATTCTCTAAAAATTTAGAGTCTGATTGAAGTCATATGAAGGAACATAAGACCCATGATTCTGTGTAAAAGAATTATACATACAAAAAATGATTTCTGAATGGCACCAGGCTGCTTAACCAGTAGATTCAACTCAGAGTTGCTATTGGTGTTTGATGCAAAGCCTCCAAAGGCTGGTCGGTTGAAGAACACACCAAAAATTCTTCAACTCTTTGGACAAAACCTATCCTAGTTGGTCCCATCGGGCGTGTCAAAACTGTTGACGCAGGAAATTGCACCTAGGGTAAGGAGGCCTAGCTCCTGCCTTCTCCTTGCAACATGGAAACTCCCCTCTAGCCTATGGGATTAGTGAAGCTAGAGGGGAGAGTATCTAGATAAGGACTAGCTCCCTTTGATGCATCGTGTTTGTTCTAGCAAGTGCTAACACATACATATATAGGTATATAATGGGGGGGATGAAAAGGGAGAGAGATGCAAGAAAACAAACTACTCTAAAGAGGTGATGGCACCAAAATAAGTCGACCTTTACTCCACACTTGAAACCAAACAAACACATGCATACACTACACACTTGGCAGAAGGACCAGGCTACAAGAAACTGGCAGGGAGGCTTTCATGAAAACACAAAAAAATAGAAAATCACTGAGGCACTTTGAAATGCACACTGTAAGTAAATTCCTCCATTCTGCTCTTCCAAATGCCAGCTCTTCTCCTTTCAGCTACAAAAATGGCACCTTGTAGACAACAGGTACATTGGTGTTGGACCTGTGAGATCATCAAGAGACAATGACTAAACACAAACAACACTCAGCACATACTCTAAAATATCTGTCCAAATGGAGGTAAAAAACTGTGTTTATTGATTCAGGTGGAAAATTTTCTAGGGCTGCACCTTAGCAAAATGTGGAAGATCTCTTTTACAAATGACAAGTCTTTCATATATAGGAGAAACAAGGAGGCCATTTGGCACTCCTTTTTTACAAGTGGCTCATGCGTCCCTTCATTGGGAAGAAGAAAAACATTGTTGTTGATGTCATCTTTCTAGAAGAGGCCTACTAGAACCATGCTGTATAATCACCCAAATTGACTTTGGCATTCAAACATTAATGTCAGGACATAGCTGCGCCTCTTTTTTGCCAACAGACTACGGTTTGTCTTCTTCCAATGTCAATTTGGAAAAAAACAAGTCACGCCGCTCAATAACTCTCCATCTCTTCGCCACTTGGATGCTTTGTCTTTTTTTGCCTTTTGTCTTCTTCCTACTCTTTCAGCGCTCAAGAGCGATCTCTTGGCTGGTCACTGCATTCCTTGGGATTTTCCATGCTTGATGCTCAAAAAGTTAAAAAACAAACGGCTAGTTTATTGCATTAAAATTGACAGCCTTTGGGACGTCACCGTCCTTGACAAAAGTCATCGGGTCTTTTCCTTTGAAGTGTGGCCTCCTTGAACCAAGCCATTAAACCAACCCATTGAACCAATATTGGTTCAATTAGTTTAACGGTTCAACCACTACGCGTCGATGCCTTTGAAACAAGCCGTTTGAACTTGCCTTTGAACCGTTCGGTTGAACCATTTGTTGCACTTTAACCACTGAACCAAGGTCGAAGCGTTGAACTTGCCTTTAAACTGATGCAACCAAAAAATTAATTGGCCTTAAACAGCAGGGGAGAAGTTGACCGAAATTTTACCTGTGGGAAAAATTGGTCAACAAGAGGCTTAAGCGCATTTTCAATATCCAATTCAAATATGTTCACCTATAGCCAACTATGAACAATTATTATGTAACAGTGAACTAAAGTATAATTGATTAGATAGTGGTTTAGACAACTCAAGATGAAGGAATAGTTATAAACCAATATTTATTGACCTAATTTCTTGAGGAAGAATCATTAAATGTTTTTTACAAAGTTACAACATGTATTCATACCTATAAATACACTCCATAAGGTAAGAACACAGTCAAAGAAAGCAAGCAATTAGGACTAGGCCAGTTAATGCAAAGCATGGACAACAAAAATTTAGAAGAGGCCTAATGTTTAAATGATCAAAAGTGAACAAATGACAAGTAATAGTCTTCTTTGAAACTTTTGTGTTGAATAACAAGCAGAGAAAAGAACCTTTCAAAGGCTAAACACAGTCCATCATCTTGAAACCCTACCCACAATCTTGCCTAACAGGTATGTATTGGTGATTAGTGTTATTGAAGGATATAATCATTGAATAATAGACTAATTTTTTATGTGGAGAGTCCTCAATACTTAATTAAGGCCATACAGTATTCATTATACCTAAGAAAATAGGGGAAAAGCCCCCTATTTTATCTCAAATATGAGGCACTTCACCCTTGTATAAACCATGCAAGTTTAGCAAAAAAAAGCATGGTAGGTGAATTAAAAGTTAAAGGAACTTGGAAATAAGGTGTGTACAGTTGAAAAACACCTAAAAAATCATAAGGAAGAAATCACATAAGGATGAAACCAAGTGAAGTGGGTTGGGGAGCTAGGTATGTAGGCAGAACTGTTTAAAGCCTAGAGCCAAATTTGGAAGTTACTTACATTCCTAGATTTAAATATGAATTTTAAATCAATAGGATATGTGCATGGGGTCATGAATTATATTTAAAATCTTATATCTTGTAATAAAATCCATCAAAAACTCATTTTGGGCCTCAGAGTGTGGACAGGCCTAGACCTAGTGCCCAAATGGGGGGTCTATTACACTTTTCACATGATTTAAGCTTTATAGCCTATATAAAAATGTTCATGGGATGGATTAAAATGTTTCCAAGCTATTTGTATGCAAATAAAACTAAGGAAAGACTCTTTTTGAGCTCAAAACCAACTCATCATGCAGGAATAAAGGAAAACAAGTGTGATAGGCCAGTTTCAAGTACTCATATATTTCTTGAGTATTTGCATGGATTCCAGAGAAGTTTATGGATTTTAGAATGGTTCCCTAATTCCATATTTGTGGAATTATTTGGAAACTTGGATGTTGTTAGGACTTGTTCCAAAGTCTTAACATTAGGTTAGATTTTTGGTAGGTTATTTAATATTATTGTAAATGGGGCATGCATATTTTAGTAAAGACACCCCCATAAAATAAACTTACTTAGTTTAATTTTAGGTAGTTTTCATATTTTATATTTATTAATTAAAACTACCGTACAGGTTGTTTTCCCATAAATAGTTGGTTATAGGTTAGTTGTCTTTACCGGTCATTGGTAAAAACTATATAAATCAATGTTTGCAATGTAAAAGGGTTAACGGAGTAAAGGCACCCTTATTTACTTTATTTTTTTAATATTAATAAAATACTTGTGCACTCGCATTACGCGGGGACAAGGTTCAACCTATTTTGGTTCAAGTAGTTATTAGTGGTATCAGAGCATGGTTATTTTGGGAGCTTGGTGAATTTGAAAGAAGAAAGGTGAAAAGTCAAATTCACGTGATTTCATTGGCATGAAATAAGGTATGCCATATAGTAAAAATTTTATTGGTTTAAATGTTTGAAAAATTATTAAATTATTTTAATTTTTCAAATATTTTTTTACATTTAAACCTGTGTTTTTCATATACCACCATCTGGTCTTTTTGATCATTCATACTCCATTAAAATTGTGTTCAAACCTCCTTAGCTAGCATAAAAATGAATTTTTTAGCATTTAAATGTTATTAAATTCATTATTTTTTACAAAAATCAAACTTGTATGACCTGTTTCCTATTGAAAACATTTGTAATTTCCATTCATGGTTGCCTTTGTTATTTCAATTCATTCTCAGGCCTCTTAAAAGCTAAAACATCTGCAAATGGTATTAAACCCCTATTTTTTGCATTCAAAATGAAAATCTGGCAATTTTTTGGACTTGTACAACTTGTTGTATGGCCTTCAAATGCCCTAGCTTCATTTTGAATCCATTCCCTGCAAAACATACCTTGAAAATCTACCAAAACTCAGTCAAAATCATTTTTATCCAGCTTGTATGGATTTATACGACCTGTAGGAGAGAGAACAAGTGTAGAGAAAATTTCAGGAGCAGCCATGGCATCCCAAGGAAGAATGGCATAAGTGTAATACATAGGAATTTTTTTTTTGCTGTTTCTAAAGTTTGATTCAAATATTTCTCTTAGCTGGGTCCCACAGGAGATAGCTTGGAAGAAGGTTGAAAAAGGGGAAAAAATTGAATTTATTTACACACATGTAATTTTTTTTTTCCCCTCATACACAAAATTTGGAATAAGTAGAAATTTTTGAGTGTAATATTCTGAAAATGCTCTTAGAGCAATTGGTTAAGCTTATTTTGTTAGAAGTTTGCAAAGGAGGAGGTCAAGGGTTTAAATCCCTTCTTTTTGGAGAAATTTCTTTTTGCTTTGGAATATGATTTTTTATAAAAGGAATATTCCCTTTTAAATCTAAATATTATAAAACACATACTTATTATATTGTGTTTTTTTTTTAAAATCAAAAAAGGGGGAATTCAATTATATTTATTTTACATTATTGTGGTGATATAAGGGTCTAATTGGTGGAATAAGGTTTTAATTTGGCAAAATAAGGGTGTAATCATTGATTTTTGGTGAGGTTAAGTGCAAAACCCATCAACAACACTTGTTTTTCTTTTTGTGCTCTACGCGGAGGTTAAGTGCAAAACCCTGTAGAAGCAGTGTCTTGTGCAATGAGTGTGATATTTGTTTCATCTATTTTGCATTTTGTCACACTTTTCTCTACTACACTTACTTTCATTTCAAAATTTTGAAGATTCAAAATTTGCTTTCAAATGGTGATAGATTAATAATTTCCAATTATTCAGATTGGAAATGATTGATGGAGGCTTCACTAGTTTTTAATGAGTTATGGGATATTGTCAAGAATGAAAATCCCACATTACCAAAAAAGTAGGCTAAATTAGATATATTCAATTTGCATGATTATAAGGCCTTAGCTCTCATTAAATTTTGTTTTACTCGTGATACTTATGTTCATATTGAAAATTCTCCTCATAGTTACACTGCATGGAAAACATTGTCAGATTTGTATGATAAGAAACCTAAGAATAAGAAAATAGATATTCATATGCAGTTGTTTACTTTGTCATTAGATGAAGATGGAGATATGGGAGAATATATTTCTAATTTTAAAAATATCACTACTGAGTACAATGAGGCTGGTTTTGGAAAACTAGATGATGACCTCATAGTTATTGTTGCTTTGAAATGACTACCAGGGTCCTATAGGAATTTTTTTGAAATGTTGCATGTCTCTGACAAGATCACAAGCATCACCTTTGATAATTTGGCTTAGTTTCTCATCCAACATGACCTCTCTCTACCCAAGAAATCTAAGAAAATTGAAGAAGCCCATGTTTTAGAGTCAAAGCCTAGTTCATCTTCATCCAGGCATCAAAACAATAGAGGAAATAGTTATAGAGGGGGTCGAGGTTACAGAGGAGGAAGATATCAAAATAGAGGTAGGGTTCATTTAAATAATCAACAATCTAATCAATCACATTCACATTAAACAAGTGATCGAGGACATGGTCACAACTCATATAGGGGCAGAGGACGAGGTAGATCAGACATTCAGTGTCATAGATGTGGAAAATTTGGTCACATTGCCTCACAATGTAGGATTCTTTTTGATAAAATTTTGAGGCCACAAAAAGTGACTAAGTCTAACTCTACTCAGTATGTTGATCATGACTATGATGAATCTAGTAATGTTGCTCATGAATCTGCATTCACCACTTTGGGGCACATTGATTATATTGAATATGAGGCTAGAGATGAGCTCACAGATGTATGGGTTTTAGACACAAGAGCAACCAAACACATGACATTTAGGAGAGATTTCTTTTGGTATTATAAGGAAGCTCTCTCTCTCCAATTTCCTTAGTAGATAATTCTATGCATACACCACAAAGACTTGGATCTATTAGGATTCTTCTTCCTAATGGGTCTATAAAATACTTGGAGGATGTTTGGTATGTTCCCACATTGAAGAAACACTTACTTTCTTTGGTAACTATTCGAAAGAAAGGTTATCAAATTGTGCTTGAAAATGGGCTCATTTACATAAATTTAGTGAAGGATGATTATTAAACAATGTATACAGGATATGAAGATGGAAACTTGGTTAGATTACATTATAAGGTGCTTCCTCCCAATATAGAACTTGCGGCAGTTATTGACATAGGTACAGGTACTATGTCTACACAGCAGTTATGGTATCTTCGCTATAGACATTTGAATATCAACTCTTTAGTGGATTTTTAGAGATATGGTATGGTGAATGGGTTGCCCACTTTTTGCACAGATAGTATTCTTTGTGAGTCATGTGTTTTGGGCAAACAAAATCAGGAAAATTTTCCTAAACAGTCATCTTGGAGAGCTAACAGATGTTTACAGTTAGTTCATAGTGATGTATGTGACATGAAAAAGTCATCCATTGGTGGATGTAGATATTTTGTCTTATTTATTGATGACTTTTCTCAGATGACTTGGGTATTCTTTATGAAAAACAAATTTGAATTTTTTGCTAAGTTTGTTGATTGGTTACACTTAGTCAAAAAAAGAAACAGGTTCACATTTGGCCACTCTTCGTTTAGAGAATGGAGGTGAGTATACCTCAAATGAATTTTTAGATTATTTTCAGGAACATGGAATTCATCGACAATATAGTAATGCTTATACTCCACAACAAAATGGAGTATCTAAACGGATGAATAGAACTTTAAAGGGCACAGCACATGCCATGTTGTACTATAAACAGCTTGATGATAAGTTTTGGGTAGAAGCCATTGGTACTGTAGTGTATTTGAGAAACAGGTCCCCCACAGTTTCACTTTTGGGACAAACTCCATATGAGGCTTGGTATGGATTTAAACCAAAATTTAAATAATTGAAAGTGTTTGGATGTCTTTATTTTGCTTTGGTTCCTATTAAACATAGAACTAAGTTGGAACCACGAAGTCAAAAATGCATCTTTCTTGGTTATTCTGAAGATAAAAAAGGGTTTCATTTGCTTGCATAGGATTCAAGAAAATTCATAGTGAGTCGAGATGTAATATGTGGTTTGGGACTATGAACACTGTAGAGATTGATTTTAAACTTGATATATTAGAGAGGAAAAATACAAAAAGAGATAAGGGTTTGAATAATGGGGACAACTCTTTGAAGTTATGGTATGAAACTCAAATTCCTTCACTTTCCTCTCCTTCATCTACAAGTTCACAGGTTGATGACTTAGAAATTGTTGAAAATTCTCTAAGTCCCCCTTCGAATGATGCACATAATGAGAATTCTGGAGTCCCTGATTTGAATAATTTGACTAAGTATCCAAAATGGGCTCAAAGTACTTTTTCTGACTTGACAGTAGATGAAGTTGGTTTAACAAGGCCTAGGAATTCTCAAAAATAGGTAAACTATGCTATGGTTGTTACTACTTCTTCCACTGAGCCATCCACTTTTGAGGAGGTATCTACTGAACATGTTTGGCAATAGGTAATGAAATGTGAGTATGATTCCATACTTAACAATAATACATGGGTTTTAGTTGATCCACCTCCACATGTTAAACCCATCAGATGTAAATGGGTTTATAGGACTAAGTATAAATCAGATGGCTCCATTGATAAACATAAGGCATGACTTGTTGCAAAAGGATATGCGCAACAAGAAGGTATTGACTATGAGGAAACATTTGCACCAACTACCAAATGGCACTCTATTCATATGGTACTTGCCTTAGCAACACAAAATAGTTGGAAAGTACATCAATTAGATGTTAAAAGTGCCTTTTTAAATGGTGATTTACATGAAGAAGTATATATGAAACAACCTCAAGGTTTTGAACAGGTGGGTGCTAAACACAAATTGTGTAAATTGACAAAAGCTTTGTATGGGCTCAAACAGGCACCTAGGGCTTGGTATGAGAAAATGGATTCATACTTGAAATCCATTGGTTTTCATCATAGTGAATCTGATGATACTCTCTATTTTCAAGTGCAGGGTAAGAAAATGGTGATACTTGTTCTCTATGTTGATGACTTGTTTATTACAGGAAATGATAAAAACCATAACAAGTTTGTGAAGAAGGAATTAAAAGATGGGTTTGAGATGACAGATCTTGGACTTCTTCACTACTATCTAGGCATAGAGGTAACTCAGAAAGAGCATAGTATTTTCATTTCACAAACTAAGTATATTTCTGAGTTATTAGATAGGTTTGGCATGAGTGATTGCAAACTTGCCCTCACTCCCATGGAAAGTAACTTGAAATTGTCTAAGGATGATAGCAGTGCCTTTTTTGATGGCACCACATATAGACAATTGGTGGGAGGTTTGATATACTTGATGACTACCAGGCTTGATATTTCATTTTCAGTTGGAATTGTATCTAGGTTTATGCATGAGCCTAGATAAATTCATTGGCATGTATCAAAATGAGTACTTTGTTACCTTCAGGGAATGAAAACATATGGCCTTAAATACCGCCACAATAAGAACTTCAAACTTGTTGGATATTGTGATGCAGATTTTGGCAAATGTGTGGATGACAGAGTGTTAACCATAGGATACACTATGCATATGGGTTTAGCTACCAGTGCTTTGTGTTGTAAGAAGCAGGATACAGTGGAAAATTCATTAGTAGAATCAAAGTATATTTTAGCATGGGATGCTTCTAGAGAAATTGTTTACCTTCATCGTATTCTTGAAGATCTTCAGGTTTTTTAGTTTGCTCCTACATAGTTATACATTGATAATCAGAGTGCAATCAAGATGTCCAAGAATCTAGTGTTTCATGCCAAAACAAAACATATGGATGTCAAATACCATTATTTATGAATGCTGGTGGCAAAGAAAGCTCTTGATCCAATATATTGCCCAACTGCCGATCAGACAGCTAATATCTTCACAAACCCCTTGATAGAATCAAATTTGAAAAATTTAGAAAAATGCTTGGTATGTGTCCAAAGACCTGACTTTGGATCATAGGGGGGTTTGTTAGGACTTGTTCCAAAGTCTTAACATTAGGTTAGATTTTTGGTAGGTTAATTAATATTATTGTAAATGGGGCATGCATCTTTTAGTAAAGACACCCCCATAAAATAAAATTAGTTTAATTTTAGGTAGTTTTCATGTTTTATATTTATTAATTAAAACTACCTTATGGGTTGTTTTCCTATAAATAGTTGGTTATAGGTTAGTTGTTTTTACCAGTCATTGGTAAAAACTATATAAATCAATGTTTGCAATGTAAAAGGGTTAATGGAGTAAAGGCACCCTTATGTACTTGATTTTTTGAATATTAATAAAATACTTGTGCACTCACATTAAGCAGGGACAAGGTTCAACCTATTTTGGTTCAAGGAGTTATCAGATGTTATATCTTTATGAACCAACCTTAAGATCAAAAATAGGCCTCAAACCTAACTAAACCCTAGCTAAGGACTAGTCTTGGAAAATGGAGTTGTAGATGCCATCTAAGGACATATTTTCACAATAATAGATACTTTAACTTGGAGATGAATCCCCTAAGATAATTCACACCATGATGAGTTGTATAGACTTGTATGGATGGGGGCAAAAATAGGCTTTTTCTCACTGTTTTGTGTGTTGTGCAGGCTAAAAGAGGAGTTAGGAAATGAAACCAAGTTTTTTATAAATATTGACACTTATAATAACTCCTAATATTTATTTCATTCCATGAAACAGATTCTAAGTGCCCAAATGGGTATTTCAACTTGGCCAGTCAAATCTAACATATTAGACAAGCTAGTAAAGAAGATGGAAAAGTTTGAGTGGGATGTTTTTAAATATTTTATAATTATTCAAAGGCCATGGAAGTTATTTAAACTTGTCATTAACTCCATCCCATTTATTTTCATGATCAACTAAATCCAATTTGGAAGCCAAGTGTGCTAGGTGCATGAGAAGGAGGTTTCCTAGAGTGCAGGTGATGATATCTCTTTTCCAGGTGATTAAAAAATACCGATGCATGGAGATGTATTTATAAGAGCCTCCCCTTCCATTATAACCATTATACCTTCCTTTTATTAGTTAAATTTCACTCAAATAGGCCTAATTATGAAGACAATTTTCTATGCAAGAAAAGGAGTTTTAGGCCACTTTGCATAACTTTGATGACTTGGGTTGACACTTGTTTATCCTAACCTTTAATGGTTTGACCCATATCATATTCCCACACATGGATAAATATTATTCTCAGCTTGACAAGTGTCTTTGTGACCCTTGGACTCCTCTTCTTTTCTATCTCTCTCAAACGCTATAAGAGTTGGCCAATTTGGCATTGTATTGGATGTTCCACCAGAGTATGGTGAAGCCCTACTAATTTTTATACCTTTTGATCAATAAATTTAATAATTTTTACCTCTTGATTACTGTTCATAAGTGCTTTCCACTTGAATGATGAATCTTATTTAGTGAAGATTATGGATTCCTAGCATGTGGTCTCATTTTTTCACCTTGTTTGAAGTTAGAAAACTTCTTCTTGCAGGGAATATGAAGTGTTTTAGGAGATTTTAATTGTTTAATGATTTATTATTTTCATTATTTTGATTCAATTCCTCTTATCTAGTTCTCATATATTTACACATTCATCAATGACCTCACAATGTAGCATTGATGTGAGAAGATGAAGATTGAAAGAGTGTATTTTTAGTTTGTTTCTTGGTCTCAAGTGTAGAATGTAATTGGTTGGAAGTCATAAAATTGATTTGGTGTATTACCTCTTTAGTTTATAATTGATTTCAATTATATCTCTCTATTTTCACCCCCCAAAGTTAGTAGTAGGTTCAATCCTAAGTGGTACATCAAGGGAGCTAGCCCTATCTAGAGACTCACCTTATTCCTTAGGCTACCCACAATACTAGAGGTGATTCCATTGTGCCACTTGGATGAGGAGATATTTGCATCTCCTCCAAGGGTGCAAATCCAAGTGACAACAATAACATAGGCATCCAACCACTCTTTGGAACCATAATTTCACCATGGACTTATAAAAGTTAGATAAAATAAAAAATATTGCTTCTAATTACCTCAATATATGTGTAAGTGAGTTTGACTTCCTCTTAAGGTAAAAATCCAACCTTGGAAATCAAAAAAAATCGATGGCTAATTTTTTTTTGAGTTTTAACAGAGTAAGGAGTAAATTACAACTATTAAAGGAAGTAAATAAATGAGTTTAACTTGAAAAATAAGAGTCCACACAAATTTTTACATATCCTAGGTAAAATCAATGTATTATATCTTCTCAGAGTATTCTCCTTTCAATGCCTTTCTACACAGTGCCTTCCAATGCCCATCCAAACGTAAAAACTCTTTAGATCTCTCATATAAAAAACCAACACCTAGATAGCAGATTAAGATGCCACAAGTTAATGAGTAGATTATAGATCAAAAAACACCAAACATTCAAGCATTTTAACAAAGGTTTACAGAAAGAAAAAAACTTAGTGTAGAAAATAAAATATGCAATGCCCAGCTCTTATGCAAATCTCAAATAAGAAAAAATGGATGTCAATATTTAGATCTTTCAACACTTCTCTCTCATACTAACAGATATTTCTCTCACCAATAGATCCAACACACCTCCTAGAAGAAAATAATTCCAAGAAAGGAGGATGTCAAGCTGAAAAAGCTATATCTCTAATCAAAATGCCTCTTCTTTCCAATGCAGGTCAAAGTGCAATGCCAAGAATTTGATATATTGATTCAAAATGTAGATTTGATAGTGAAACATATGAAAGGCATATTTGAGGGTCAAATTTAGTTATTTCAACACCATACAAGAATAAAAATGCTTGCTATAAAAATATGTCAATGTAAGAATGACTCCAATAAAGAGTTTTAACATAAAGTTGAGTAGATCTACTGCTCTTTTCTCCAACACCAAAAACAAACTCTAATGCATATTTTTCTTTGAATGCTTAAAATAAAATATGATGCCAAGCTCCTCTAAATAGATCTAAAGCACCAAGTTTACTTCCAATGCTTTAATAAAATATATCTTGCTTAAATTTGAAACAAAAAAACAACAAAAAACCTCACAAGAGATAGCAAATGATGTGAAAAAAAAAATGATGCTTAACTTGAGTTCAAAAAACTAAGATCTCAATGCCTTAGATTAAAAATAAGCCGTTAAGATCTCCTTAGCCTATCCAAGTTTTAGATCTACCAAGGGAAGATTCTAAAAACTTACAAGCTTTATGGATGGTTGAAACTCTCAAAGCTCTGGTATGATGTTAGGAATGGTAAAAACATTCTATGAAGTCAAGATCTGAAGATTTATCAACAAGAACATCACAAATATAGTTATAGATAAATTAAATGTAACACAAATCAAATCAAATGATTATTTAGAATATGAGATAATGAGATGTTAGTAAAAAGGTAAGCACTTGCTTATATAGGCAAGGCAAAAAACTAAACTAGCTAAACTAACAAATGTGGGATAAATCCTCATATAGGACAAACCCACTACAAGATGAAATAGCTAGCTAAAACACTAGAAAACATGATATATACACATGAAATACATACTCTAATAGGGGCATCTCATTTCCCCATCTCCATAATCTTTAGATCCTCTCTGAGCTCCCCTTATTTATCCTCTAAACTCTCTATTATACTCATATTCATATCTACATTAGGATTTTTCTATTTATTACATCTCCTCTAGTATCACAATTCTCTCCAAGCCCTAGAATTATCTACTCATTTTATTTATCTATGTCCTCCATATTTTGGTTTCAAATTCAATTTTCTTCTCTTAGTTCTTCATCATCCACTTCTTTATCACACACATCCCATGATGCCTGAAGTCACTACTCAATGTTAGTTTGAATAGGCATCATGACATTTTCCATAATCAAAATTTTAAGTAGAGTAAGTAATTGTTGTATAAAGTTAACTTTGATCCCTGTTATGAATAAATCATGTAAAAATTCAAACATAATATATCCTTTCATGGTAAACTCAATAACTCATCCATAAATAGTGGTTTTTATCTAATGGTCCATCATACCTGTATACTTAGTATCTATACTTTGTAGTCTTATACATTATCTTCAATCTAGGTAAAGTGCTTTATTTCTCTCAACCTAAAGAATAATATTCTAATCTTGATAATAAGGCAGCTAACAACCTAGGCAATTTACACCAAAATATTTCATATATTTCACCATGTATGTGCTCAATTATAACCTCTCTTATAGAAATTCATATTCCCTTTGCCTCCTTTTCTTTGAAATTGTGAATTATCTCATCCAACCATCATTCCAAGTCTTTTTTCCAAATTCAACATCTCAATATATTTCAAAATTACATGCTCACTGCACCATTTTTAGTAGAGTTTCCTATAAAACCCATTAGAACATGCTAATTTTTATTATTGTGCGAAGTAGAATGCAGGTTCAAAAATTAAACAGAACTATAGAACAAGTCGTATATTCATTTTTTTCATATTTAATTATCATCCACATAAATATATACTTAATTATATAGATCATTCATCATTATTATGTAATTAAATAGGTTTGAACATAACATAATATAATTGTGCACAAAACAAGTATAAAAGATTTGAAGAACCTTGAATCGATCTCCCTATTAATATCTTATCATTTGAGCCTCTTTTCCTTTATATCTAATCAATATTTATATAATTTAAAATTATTTACCATTTTGAATTATAATCTTTCATTTCTTCTTTAGAAGGAACCTTTTCATATTCTATAGTATTTTGATGTACATACATATGTTGAATACATACAAAGTGATATATGTTATATATAATGTGATTCACCACACATGGTATACTCTATGATTTTATAGTCCTATGTCTACTACCAACAATTATTCCTTGATGAATCATTGGGGAAAGGTGCTTTCTGTTAAACCATTTGGACATTGGTTCCTCTTATTGAACTATGGAGAGATTCATGTTTCCTTGCTAAATCATAGGGAGAGTTTGAGTGATTATGCTCCAGATTTGGGTAACTATGCAATCCCTTGAGTTTGGAATAAAATATTACCCAAAACTCATAAATTTGGGAAGAATTATGTGATATAGTAACCCATAAACTATTCAGGAAAGAAATGGGAACCATATGATGGGTTTGCTAGAATTAATGTCATATTTTGTAAGCACCATTATACCTTAATGTACATTACCCATCAAAACATAAATTAAACATTGAAAATGAATTATAGATTAAATTGTATATTTTATTTTATTTTTATTCATTGAAAATAAATGCATGATTGAAAGATTATGAATAGTGTTCATGCTTCTAGCATGACCTCAATTGTAATTGTATAGTTTCACTCAATGTAGAATAAATGCATGATCAAAATATAATGAACAACGTTCATGTGACCATCAAGACCTCAATGGTAACAAGTGTAAATTAGAATGACAACTATCTATCATTCAAATTTTAAACTATACTATTATGTATGTACATGAGCCAATATCATACCCCAAGAATTTGAATGTGTGTATATGTAAAAACATGTATTTCATGTTCTTGTAAATTATGTACATATGTTCATGCATATGCACATAAGCATGTATGAATCCATAGTCAAGTATTTGTAAAGTGAGTGCATATGATGGCATATGCCACCATAATCTGTATGGATGTGCTAATATATGTCATGTAACTAAATCATATGATATCTAAACCATTATGAATCTATGAAATATATACTAAAATTTGATTATTTGTTCATGGAAGTTTATGTCTCTATGACAAGCCCACTTTAATTTCCCATTTTAAGATGATGAATGTGTCCTATAAGTTTATCATCTCAAAATATGAGTTAATTGTATCATGTCTTTTATATAGATAGCATCATGTATAATCATGTGAATATGTGGAATGTGTCATCATAGTAATGTATATGTCAATCAATGCATGTATGTAACATATGTAACATAAGGAAATAAGTTTAATGTCTAGATATATGTATCAATGAATCACATAGTAGTAACTATTTAACTAATAAGACTACATAGTAAAATTATATGATATTGATCATGGCACCACTCAATGTCAACAATTTGAACAAACACAACAATATCAAGAGTTAGTGTCACACATGAGGCCAAAGGTCACAAGAAAGGCACATGAAGATTTTGAAATAATCAAGGGAAATATAAATGTCACATAAAACAAGGTTAAGGGCCACACCCAAAGGACATAAATATGTCAAAAATAAGGTTCATAAAAATTTCATTATAAATAAGGCCAAGGGCTACACAGAATAGACTAGGATAGAATAGCCTATCATGTAAGAGATTAATAGCACCTATGAAGTTTAAAATAAGTAAATAGTAGTCTACAAAATCCATATGTATCGATGTCACATCATAGTATAATAATATATCTCTGTAACACTATATAAGATATGAGTAACTAGTTAGACATGTGTAAGCAATCTAGATATCTAAACATGGTGGAGAGCTCATATAAAGATATAACTTATTATAGTGAAACATATGGAATAATGTCCCAGTATCAACATGACCACTAGTGGAGGGAAGTCCAACATTTATTTGTCCATGTGTAACATGCATCTCTTATGTTGCACTGATATAAAATGAAATGAATATGTGTATGAAAATAATATACCATCTACAAAACATGTTATAAATAACATATGTAATTAGTGTAATAAAATAATCATGTTATGATCAAGTACTAATTTTTTATTTTTTGAATATTTTTAATGTTATTGTATTTTTTAATATTTTTTATGTACTTTTTAAAATAATATGCTTTTATGTAATATTGGTACAAGTGCATGATGTTCATAAGGTTCCTCACAAGTTTCCCTTGTAGTGTAGTTGATCGATAAGCCCTTGTACCCACCTAATCCTGTAATCATAGATGGTCCCAACCAATTTGGCTTGAATTTGCCTTTTCTTTCCTTATTTGTATTGGTGTTATTTTTATTCTCTTTTAATACTAGGTCTCCCACTTGAATTCACAGTTATGAAATTTTTTTCCATATGCCCTCTTGACATAGTCTTGGTAAACTTTGAGATGCTCAATAACTTGTATTTATATATCATTTAGCATTTCTAATTCATGTTGTCACTTTTCTCAATATTCATTATCCTTGATAATATATTTTCAAGAGACATGAAAATATGGTATATTGATCTCTAAAGATAACATTGATTATATTCCATAAACAAGAGAGTAAGGTGTAACCTTAGTTGGTGTGTGAATAGTTGTACAATATGCCCAAATGGCATATAAAATCTGATTGTGTCAATCTTCACCATGCTTGGTGATTATTTTGTTTAATATCTTTACAAGTTTTTATTTGTTGCTTATGCTTCTCTATTTCCTTGTGGATAATATGGTGTAAAGAACATATGACGGATGTTGTATTTAGCATAGAATATCTTAAGTGGATTTTTTTTTTTAATGAATATCCATTATCTATGATAATGGTTGATGGTGGTCCAAATCGTGATATGATATTTGTCATTAATAATTTACATATTCTTCACTTGTAGTTGATGTTGATAGTATGGCATGTTACCATTTTTTAAGTAATTGGTAGTTATAAGAATGAATTTGTGACCTTATAATGATTCTATATTTATGTTTCCAATTAAGTCAAAGCCCTAAATGAAGAATGGCCTTGGTGAGAAAATAGATTGTAACTCTTGTGATGGTGCATGATTTAAACTACTATGTTTCTAACATTGTAGGCATAATATAGCATGTTCTTGACATTATTGTATCTAAAGTTCATAACACATTGATTTTCCACTAAAATAAACTCTACATTCATTGTCATGTACTTATAGTAAGGTAATTTTAGCCTCGTCATAGCTAAGGCAACAGAGTAAATGTTCATGTTATGATCTATTGAATAATGATCCTCTAATTAACAAATAATGCATTGCTTTACATTTTAATTTTTTATTATCATTATGTGTAGCATTTTTGGGATAAATTTATTGTATTAGAAGTTATATATATCATTGTACCATTCTAAATTTATTGCATTGCAAGTAACTACAAATATTTCTAGAGCCTCCACTTCTGCTAAGAGATTGATGAATGTTGTGATTGTCGAATAGTTAAAATTACATTATCTTTATTACTATCAATGGGAATCATATTAGCTACACTAACCATGGCATCAACATTTCAGTTGTCTTTTCAAGGTATGTTATATATTGAAAAAGGATCAAAGCATGTCTGTAATCATTGTACCATTTCCTTGTATGGGATTAACTTTTCTTCTTTTATTTTTTTAATATCTAAAACTTGATTAACCACCATTGGAGAATCCCCATATACACATAGTAATTTTATCTATAATTTATGTGTTGTACATAATCTAAATATTCATGCCTTATATTTTACTATGTTATTTATACATAAAAACCTAAAAGATATGCAAATGACATAGGTTTGCCTTGAGAATCGAGGAAGGTAATACCTACGGTAACACCTGTAGTACATTTGAATCCATCAAAGTACATGGTCCAAATATCATTATTAGTGTGATACAAAATAAATTTGTCACAAAAATCATCATTGATTGGTAGTGTGTCTATTAATGGACTTACAAGTATTTTGTCTACAATAACTTATCTTTTATGGATTTATGACATATGAATTTTAGATAAAATTCCATGAGCAACATTACCCATTTAGATATACATCCTAATAAATCTGACTTTAACATGAAGAATTTGAGTGGATCAACCTTTGTGATGACATGTGTCTCATTATTGAGCATATAATGCACAATATTTTTGCAACAAAAAATTAGGGCTATGCATAAATTTTCCATAGTATTATATTTTTATCATAGTCAACAAGTATATGACTAATGTAATAAATGGCCCACTCTTTGTGATCGTCATCATATTATGACAATAAATCCCCTTAGGCATGATTTATGGCCAATATGTATAATAGTAAAGGTTTGTCTGGTGTTAGGGGCATGAGAATAGGTGGATTAAGTAGATATTATTTAATTTCATCAAGAATTTGTTGACATTTGGCATCCCATTCAAATTTTACGTCTTTATGTATTTATTGCATAAACGGTTGCATTTTACCATATAATTGAGCCATTAAATGTCTTATTACTTGGATTTTCCCTTATAATGATCATAGTTGTTTGAGTCCTTTTTATGGATGCATGTCTAAAATAGCTTTGACCATTTTGGAATATATTTCAATGCCCAGTTGAGATATGATGTATCTCAATAGTTTCCCTAAAGATACCTTGAATACACATTTCCTTGGATTCAAATGTACATTGTATTTTTGTAGATATTTTTTTTAAATGTCATAAATACATAGCATGAACGTGTCATTATCTTGATTTGGCAAGTAGGTTGTCCACATATTCAACCGCTATTTTGTGTATATAATCATGAAAAATATGGTCATTGCTCACTGGTAAGTAGCCCCAGTATTTTTTAAATCTAAATGGAATGACTACATAAAAAAATGTTTCCCATGGTGTATTAAATGAAGTCTTTTCTTGATCTATCAGATGAATTTTGATTTGATTGTATCCTAAGAAACCATCCATGAATGGCATCATCTCATAAATAGTTTTTGAATAGATAATCATGTCAATATTTGGTAATGGGTATTTATGTTTGGGACAATCTATATTTAAGTCTTGATGATTTGTACAACATTAAATCTATTCATTAGGATTTGTAACTAGTAATTTATTAAAAACCCAATCGGAATAATATAGAGATCAAATAAATCTTACATCTAGTAGTTTATGAATCTCATCTTTAACCAACAAATCTACTTTTGGATACATTTTATTAATCTTTTGTTGCACTATCTTAGCATCAAGATAAAGTACAATGTTATGCAATGCAATTTTCAATTCTTAGCATGTCAGAGTAATCCCAAGCAAATAATTCTAGGTAATCATGTATAGCTTGTTGAAATGTTTGTCTTTCATATTCTTGTAACATAGTTGCTAACAGTATTGGTCTTGGATCCTTATTTATTTTGTAATATAATTTTATTGTATCTTCATTAATTAGCATTGATCTATCTTCCATATATGGTATAGTGGGGATGGTATTTGGGCCATATTTTTAGATATGGACATTAGGATCTTCACTTTCTCCAAAATATGCATGGGCTTTGGTTGTGTGAGGAAACCTATTCTTATGATAAAAGGAAGGGAGATCCTCATAATCCCCTCAGTATTCTAAGTGAGATTCATCATTTGAAAATTTATCTAATGTCCAAATCTTTGAAGTTGTGTCATCAAATATATTAGGGTATATCAATTGTAGTATAGATACATGATTAAATTTTCATGATGGTTATGGATATGCTTTGATAAGTGTGTATAAATAGTAGCTTGTATGGTTATTTTTTACCTATTAATTTTTTCATATAGCCAATATCTTATATTCATTTTTTAGTATATGATGTGATGGGACGAACAATTCCTTGTGCATGTTTTTTGAATCCTTGTTCTACATACCCCATTTTTTGTAAATATTTAATCCTAAAACCATATAGGTTTAAATCTATTAATGGTGATAACATTGGAGTTGAATTAGATATTGGTATCTCATTTTTCTTATATTCTTGATAATATTGTTTGATATGAAGTATGTAGTCATCCTCATGTTGAGTCAATTCATAATAATTGAATGTTTCTTGATATAAAGGGTGTGTGAGTGTGTGTGCACAAGCGTGCGCATATGCGCTCACATGCACGTGCACGCATGCATGCATGTGCATCATTGATCCTTAGATTTTAAGAATTCATGTAAATTAGGAGGTAATTAATTCATCTCATTAATCCATGGTCTCCCCAATATAATTTTATAATTGATTTCATTATGCATGACTAACAAACTATGGTTATTATTTGAGGGCCCATAGTTACATGTAGTGTAGTTTTTCTGAGAAATTTTAGAGAGATATTGTCAAATCCCTGAATACTAATGTTTGATTAATTAATATATTTTACCTTGATACAAAGTAGGTTTAATAAGGATATATTACAAATTTTTAATCCTAATCCATTGTCCACCAAAACTCACTTGACTACCTTATTTTGAACATTTACTCTAATATACATTGGTATATGTTGACCTATAATGTGCTTAGGAGGTAAGTATTCTTTCTCAAAAGAGATATTTTCCTCCATCCATCATAGTGTATTGATAATTTATTATACATCTTTTGGTAAAATTATATTTTGTAATGTTGAATAAAAAATGTCTTTATAAATAATGCATTATTCAAAGTAATTATAATAAAGAAATTTTGGAAAGAGTATTTTTTTAGTTGATCCATGATATTATATCCCTTGTATTGGTTATCTTGTTTAATTGGAGGTGGTGGTGTCAATAAGGTCCTTTGGTTTTTAATATTATATGAGTCACTTTACCCCTTCATGTTATGACATCATGGCATATTGGATCTAATATAAGCTGAGGGCCAATATTTGAGGTAGGATGGTAATTGTTGGCATTATGAAAAATCAAGGGGAATAGGAGGTCATGCATGTTCCTTATTGTCTATTAGGTAATGAATGTTGAATATTAAGAAATTTTTAATTATAAACATTGTGTATAAGTTGTGTTAAGTTTGTTTATGTACCTGCCTTTAACCCATTTATTTATATAATCTATCTAAATGAGATAAAAATATCCAAGTAGAAAAATATGAAAATAATACTTTCATGACTTGCATTAGTCAATAATTTTCATTAATTATAGCCATGAATAATATGTATTATTAGGGAATAATTAAAAATAAGATCTAAAAATAAAAATCTAAGGTTGAAATTTGAAACCCTAATGGAGACATAGGGTTTGACATCATTCAAACAATGTATAGGTTCACCAATATGTTTTATCCTAATTTGATTTTAAAAACCCTAATAGGATAGAAACTATTATAATAATTCATATCGATAAATATTACATTTAAGCATACATTTGAATCTAAAATACTAAAACTAACTATAATGATTTGACAAATGGCATATGCTAAATATAGTAAGTATAACAAATGGATGAGTACTTAGCTTTTTTGGTTAACTATTCGACAATGATCATGGTATGCTAGTGGAAAATAGACTGTAGTATGAATGTGATTCATCCAGTTTAAGAATTATGTGTTTATCTACACAGGGTTGGTTCCATCAGATCTAGGTCAATATCAATTATCAATACTAACATGAGTGGTTGACAGTGACCTATATTGAAATATGTGCTTGTGACCATACAATCATATTTTCCTATCTCTGTAAACTTCATATATGTGATGTTTAACCTTGATGATGTGTGTAACTCCATAAATTAGTCTTATTCACCTTGAAACCTTAGGTGTGCTTATGAGAACTAGAAACCTGTAAAAATTAGGAAAGTGTAAGGCATTAAGCTAACCCCAATCACCCATGATTGATAATTGACTCATGCATATGTATTATATACTCTGAGGAGGGAAATCAAGCCACATGTATAATTTATCCCACCTAATGTGATTGTTAAATTGTGATCCTTCATATACATATGTGTGTGTGTGTGTGTGTGTGTGTGTAGTTAATGATTTGGCTTTGATACTTGATAATGCCTTCTTTGACTTGGCTTTAGTATGCTTCAAAATTGGATTATGACTAATCCTAGTGATTGATTTGTAATTTGGAAACAATGGGTCTCATTTTTTCATGTGTAGTATTGTATAGATGTGTACCAGATAAGTACCCAGTTCTCTATTAAGTGAGACCTTGATTTGTATATATATGATTTCATTGGTTAATTTCTCATGCCACTAATGTGCTAGGTAGTTATGAATACCCTAAGGATAGATTTGATTTTTAAAATTACCATTTTGGGAAGAGGATCAATATCATCATTTTTAAGTTTTTATCAACTAGCGATACTAACCTAGTCTAACATTAGTGACATGTGTGTAGGCAGATCAAATTGAAGGTCTAGAGAATTTTATGCAATATAATAAGTAGGTTTAAAATATATAGTGAGGCTCTTGTAGGTGTGTAATGGTAGAATGTGTAGATCAAACTCATAAGGTAATAGGAAGTGTGAGAGAGTGGTAGGTTAGGGCCATATTTTTGAATGAAATTCGTGTGGTAAATGTATGTCAATCTTGTCATTGTCAATTATTTATATCATAATTAAGTATCTATAGTGTGATTTCATTTCTCTATTCATTCAAATGAGTAAATACTTCAATGGTGTAAAAAGTGGCAAAAAGTGTTCCATATGCAAATCATAACATGCCTTCCATTCAAAAATCAAGTGGGTATATTGAGTGCCATATTAGCACTATGATTGCTTAATCGAAGAGAAACCTACTTACAACTCCAACAACCCTACATTATCATTTTCAATCCCAACATTAAACATCAATATTAAAAATTTATATGTTAATAAATAATTAATAAAAAATTATCAAAAATAAAAATAAAATGTATTAATAAATATTAGGTGCTATATAAAATTATATTTGAAGTGGATAAGTATGTTGTTATCTCATCATAGGTACGAGACACAATAAATCTAATATAAAAAACATGCACATCTTACCAAAAGAATGAGCCCCATTTTTGTCCCATGGGTGAGGACCCACCAGCACCATATATATATATATATATATATATATATATATATATATATATATATATATATATATATATATATATATGCCAAACAATACCAAGAAAACATGTAAATAAAGGAATCGTTATCACTATACAAGATATAAGCAAACAATTTACATTGAATTAGATAATGGATTAAAAATCAAATGAAAATGATGAAAAACCACAAAGCATTGTATTTCATATCATAATAACTATGCCATGACTATAAAATAACATCATATACCAAACCTAAAACATTGGATGCCAAGTTTTGAATTAGTAAATTTGTTTTGAAAGAGTGTGACGTTAAAAAAATTATGCCTTGTTCTAATAGTTTTTATTATTATTGGTAAAGGGGAGTTTTTTTATAGGGACCTGACCCATTTACAAACTGCAGACTAGGCCCACATAACTATATAAAAAATAAAGTATACACGTAGGAGCTAGCAAAACCAATAAATAGAAACAACTCAACAAATTCATATTCACAAAACATTGATCCAACAAAAAAAAGATAGAAACCACACAAAATAATCTAACAAGAGAAGGGGAAAATTAAAAAAAAATAACTAGATTACAATAAAAGATCATCAAGAGAACAATAAAAATATAACACATTAAGGAAAATAAGAGAAACTAAGGGATAGAACCATCACCAAAAAGCACCCAAAAAAGAGAGAGAATTAACTATACGTCGAAGCCAATCTTCTCTCTTTCCTAGAGAGAATATCCTCCAACATCCATTGTGATATTCACTTACCAAAGTCTTAAATTCCACTTTCAGTAACTTAACCTCAAATACATGCCCTTTCATTTTTTAGCAAACACCCGTAATAGTAGGTTTTTTTGAAAAATCAGGCCTATAAGGGGAGGATGTAATCTCAACCAATAGAGGAGGAATCAGTAAAGGAACCAAAGTCAGTGCCTCCTTTTGAAATTCCTCCATAATAACCTCCATAGCTAAAAATATAGGCCTAAGAGGGGAGGATGAAGGCTCAACCAACTGAGGATGAAATGATGTTAGTGCTTTCTTTAGTGAATCCACTACGAGAACCTCCCTAGCTTGAGAAAAAGGAGCGTGAAATAATTTTTCATGATTAGACCTCAAGAAATCTTGACCTATAACCCCTTCTTTCTGTTAGAGCATTTAATGTCTAAGTGGTGATTATTTAACTCTTAGCTTATATTAGTAATTTATTAAATGATAGTAATATATTATTTATTAACACGAGGTGGAAACCTCATATAAATAAATAATAATATTATATTTAGTTAATAAATTACTAATGATTTGTTAAATGCCTTTTTGAGATGGTTGGACTCATTATTTACAATGGTCACCTCCCTTCAAATTTCATTATAAAATAGGGTTTACCCCTATTGGTTATTCATTTGAATGAACTTCAATGAATTGTGAAAACATCAATATTTATGTGTGGGAAATATTTATAAAGGTTCTATGAATAAATGTTGTTGTAGATAAGTGAGAAGAGAAGTTATATTGGGTTACTTTGTTTCTCAATTATGTGAATATCAACTATTGCGGGTGTTTTACCTTTCTAGGTTTTCCCACCTAAATATTTATGTCAACATTCATCTGTGGCTTTGCTCATTATTTACAATTCTAGATCTTCTATGTATTTTAATTAAATATTACATATTTATTCAATTTTTTTCATGGAATCAGAGCTTGAGGGAGTTTGAATGATTGGCAAGCCTATTCATATATTGGAGATCACCTGATGATTTTTCAAGAATTTTTTTAATTTTTTTCCACCATCTGAGTGTTGGTGTATGACCTAGACACCTGGAAAAAAATAGGATTATTTATTCTTGGCATGAAACTTCTCCCAAAAAATTTAAGAGCTTAGTTTTGCAATATCAAGACCCTGTGCAAAATCTCAAGGCCTGAGGAGCTCTAGATCTCCACTTTTAAATTTGTTTCTCTCCCATAGGTGCCATGTACAGCTAGGTAAATTCTAAGCCAAATATGATATTTTGAATATTACTTTGGATTCATCTGGCAAAATTAGGAGGCCTGGCAAAATTTCAAGGCAAACTAAGGCCTGTGGAAGGAGATATAATCTGTTGAAATTATATGGGAACATCATTATCAACCACAGACATGCTACAGTTAAGTAAAAGTTTTATATAGTTTGATAAAAATTAACTTTTAAAATACTTTATTTAATAATTTGTTGTTTTCCACATAGATAAAAACCCGGTCCCACCTTTATATGACCAAGTTTTAATCCTAAAGTGAATAATCAAGTTAATCAATTCACTCTATGAAATCACATGCCATACATATGCATTTATTTGATTATTTTTTAAATTCATTTTCAAATTAAAAGCATTTAATTATGTATTCATGTATGTAAATTATTTTAAAAAATCCATAAAAGGGTTGGTGGAAGTATATTTTGCTTAAAACTTGTGAAGGGGAGGTCTTGAGTTCAAATCTCACCTAATTTTTTTTAATTTTTCTTTTCTTTAAATTTCATTTCATTTCACTTGAATTTAATTTGATGTGTGTGTTAAGTCTCACGCATTCAAAAACCCATGTTAACCTATCAATTTTGCTTCAATTTTTTACCAAACCTAAATCTAGACAAGCATAACCATGTGACTAGTCAATCTTTAAGTTTTGGCAAATTTTAGATGCATTGGAGTGGTCCATTTTTTTAATTTTGAAGCCTCCTAATTTTTTTTTTACATATTTTTTAATAATAATGTTTAAGTGGTCATTTTGAGTGCAACTCTTTTGACATAAATATTAGTAAAAATTTAATTCAATTTTTTGCATTGTTTGGCATCTAAATTATGTAATTAAGTATAGTTGCATATGCAATTCATTTTATTTTGAAAATATTTCAGAAATTCATTTACAATAGTTTTTTTTTAAGCATTTATTTACTATTTTTTTTAAAGGGAAGCTATGACTTTACCCTATTTTTACTTAGATAAATCTCAAATGCTTAATAGAAATAACTATAATATATAGAAAATTCATATTAGAGCTAAATTTATGGCTCACAAATTATGAAATATTATCATTGGGACTGAAAAAAACCCTTCTAGATGATATATAACCCCTGAGCTTACCAATACATTTCAACATAAATCACAAGAAACTATGTCCATTATCTTGTGAAGTGTTAAAGATGAATTCTTTCTCTATATTGATAATCAAGAGTCTGCCAGTGATGTTTGGAAACTCTTTGAGTCCATGCATGAAGGCACTTGCCTTTCAAAGATCATTAAGTTAATCCTTGAATTACTAATTACATCAATGAAGGGTGTTGAAAAAGTTGTTAATTTTTTTACTAGAATTAAAAACATTAAAGCTTAGTTAGATGGATGTAATTATAATTTGATTCAAGATCAATTGATTTATTTTTTTATTCAATTAAATATTCATGAAAAAATTTTAAAAAATAAATTAATTTTGAATTCTAAGTATCAAACTGAGTAAGATACCCTTAACCTTATGTCTTTGTACTCTCTCTTGATTCAAGAAGAGAAATTTATGACAAATTTTGATTGTAAAGAAAATTCCACTCAGATACTTCTCACTTTAAATAATGTTTTTGGTAACACTAAAAATTAGAAATCTAACTATAATTCTACTAAAGGCAAATATGGGAATAAGAAATCTGGTAATAAGAATCATACACCTAATTTAAATAGAAATTAAAATTTGTGTGGTAAATTTGTTCATAAAAAGGAAACACGTTATAAAAACAAGGATAGAAATAACAATCAAACTTCTAAAAATAACAAAGAGAAGAAATATAATCAAAATAAGTAGAAGAATCAAAACCTTAATCAGAATAACAATCAAGATTCAACTATTATTGCTTTATATGTTGTTTTATGTGCTTCAAATCAAAATTAATAGATTTTAGATAGTGGTGCATCACACCATATGACATGTTTATCTAATATTTTATGTGATTCTAAAGATACCTATGAAAGAATTTACTTTGGAGATAATTTTTTTATAAGTAACTAAATAGGAAAAGAAATGTTTTTAAATGTTACTATGAATGATGTTTTCTATGTACCTAAACTTAAAATAAATTGTTATCTTGCTCTCAACTTACAAATAATAATTTTATTATAATATTATTTAAAGATAGCTAGTCTATTAGAAATCAATTTAGTTCCTTGATTTTTTAAAGTGCTTAAAAGAATGGTTTATAGATATTTTCTCCTTCTTTTGCATGTTTTCTTTCATCGCATAGTAAGAATGAATCTCAATTATGGTATGAAATATTAGGATATGTTAATTTTAAAATTTTACACGATATGTCTACAAATAATCCTATTTTTGGACTTCCTTCTATCCCCTTTTATCATGAAACTTGTGAGAGTTGCTTATGTGGTAGGAAACATACTAATCCCTTTCATAAGAATCATGATGCATATTCCTCACATCTTTTAGAACTGATTCATAGTGATACTGTAATGCTTATTGAAATTGTATATCTTAATGGGTTTTTTTTATACTATTACTTTTATTGATCATTATACTAGAATGATTTGGTCTTATTTTATTAAAAAGAAAATGTTTTTTCTAAATTTAAAGAATTTAAAGTTTATGTTAAAAATACGTCTGATTTTTTTATTAAGAGATTAAGAACTGATAATGGTGGTGAATATGTTAGTAAAGAGTTTGATTATTTTTGTATTAGTTGTGATATTCAAAAGGAATTAACAACTCCCTATTCCCCTCAGCAAAATGGTATTCTTGAAAGAAAAAACTACACCATCATAGAAATGGTTAGAACAATATTGCAATTTGTAAATATTTTTAAGTTCTTATGGGCTAAAGCCATGAATACTGATGTTCATATTTTGAATAGAGTCCCTAGTAAAGCCTTGCATATTTATACCCCTTTAAAAATGTGAACTAAAAATAAACCTAGTATGGCTCATCTTAGGATCGTTGGTAGTCTTGCTTCTATCTTTATTCCTAAATTTAAAAGAAAGAAGCTCGATCCCACTTCCTAATCTTGCATTTATGTAGGTTATGGAGGTAAGATAAAAGGTTTGAGATAGTATGATCCCTCCAAACATCAAATTATTGAGAATATAAATGTTTTTGTTATTGAAAAAAAATTGTGATCCCTTTATAGATCCTCCTCAGTGTTCTATTGATGAACCTGACTCTCATGTTTCTCCTTATGATGAAACGGATGCCCTTGAGGAAGTTGATCCAGTTATGGATAACTTAGAGTCTGAAGAACCCCCTAAGTTTCATATTCAATCTAAAAATTTTAAATGATAAAAATCCCTAATTCAATCTTCTAATGTTGATAATCTTATTAAATTAACTAAAAGTCAACATTATTATCATGTTTTAATGACTATGTATGAATCTGAACCTTAATCATTTGAGAAATCCACTCAAGATGATAGATGGAATGTTGTTATGCAAGTTGAATATAATACCTTAATTAAAATTAGACTTGAGATCTTATCACTCCTCTATATAAAAGGTATATTGTCAATTGTAGGTGGATTTATAATATTAAATATAATTCAATTGGTAAAATTAACAAGTTTAAATCTAGATTAATTGATAGTGGGCTTACTCAAAAACCCAAGATTGATTATGTTGAAACCTTTTTTCTTGTAGCAAAAATGAGTATTGTTAGTCTTCTTATTGCTCTTTTAGCTCAAAATATTTAGAGTATCCACCAAATAGATGTCAAGAATGTATTTCTTAATAGTGATTTTAAAGAAGAAATCTATATGACTTAGCCTAAAGGTTTCATTGATCCTAATAAAGAACATTATGTATACAAGTTAAAAAAATATTTTCATGGTTTAAAATAAGATCTTCAATCTTGGTATTTTAAAATTACTTATTTTTTAAAGAATTTAATTTTTCTAACTGCTATTCAGATAATGATCTCCTTGTTAAAGTTAAAAATGGTCATTTTATTCTAATTGTATTATATATGTTGATGATTTGTTGATTACTAGTGATTTAACTAGTTTAGTTCATAAATATAAAGATAAACTTAGTCAAATGTTTGAAATGACTAATTTAAGCATTCGACATCATTTTTTAAGAATGGCTATATTTCAAGATAAAAATTTAATTATTGTATCATAATCTCAATATGCACAGAATTTTCTTGTTAAGTTTAACATGCTTGATTTTAAATCTACCACTAATCCTATTGAAATTGATGTTAAACTTGATCCTAAACTTGCATGTGAAAAAACTAACCCTACTTTGTATAGATAGCTTATTGGAATTGTGATTTATCTAACCATTACCAGGTCAGATATTTTATATGCTGTGAGTGTTAATTCTAGATATATGTAATATCCTTATTTGGATCATTGAAAATTAGCTAAATGTATTCTTTGTTATATCAAAAGAACTGTAAACTATGGTTTATTTTATTCATCCATTTATAATACCAATTTATATGGTTATTGTGATGTTGACCTTTTTAGTGATATTTTAGATCGTAAATATACTTCTAAATATGTGTAAGTTTGATGCAAGTGTTATCACTTAAAGTAGCAAGAAGCAACCTACTATCTCTCTTTCTTCTACAGAAGTTGAGTATAGAAGTGTTATGGAAGCCGTTAAAGAAGACATGTGACTATGAAATCTATTAGGATAAATTTATTTATATGTTTATCATAGTACCATCCTTCATTGTAATAACTAAAGTCGTATATCTCTAGTAAAAAATCTAGTGCAGCATCAAAGAACTAAACATATTGAAGTTCATGTGCATTTCATCTAAGAGAAAGTCCTCAACAGTGATATCAATCTGTATTTTTATCTTATGGATGAATAAGTGGTAAATATATTTATGAAACCACTTAGTGTTACCAAGTTTTGTCAGTTTCATGTAATTTTGGGTCTCTCAGAGTTGCCATTGAGAGGGAGTGTGCATGATAATGCTAGCTCCTAATGATCATGTTTTCCTTATTCTCTGTACTTTTTCTCAATTGTAAATCATTATAAACTTCATGTGAAATTTATGTAACTTAAGTAAACTTCATGTGGAAGTTTTATTTATATACCCCAATACATTAAAATCATACTTTGTAATGGAGGTCTTTATGTTATATAAAGCTCCAAATATGTTTAGTTGATTATTCATGAGAAACTTTGAGATGTAGTCTCACGATCATGCTAGCCTAAACTTATTTTTAAGTAGTTTATAGATTATAATTATTTTTATTTCAAAAGGTGATGTTTGGCATGATGAAGGTTTTTAAATCTTTCAAATTTTACACATAATATAATTTATTTGTGGTAACTATGGTTTTCATTCCCACTTAGCATTAAGGGGGAGTGTTAAAGAAATTAATGTCTAAGTGGTGATTATTTAACCCTTAACTTACATTGGTAATTTATTAAATAATAATAATAATATATTATTTATTAACATGAGGTAGAAACCTCATGTAAAATAAATTACTAATGGTTATTAAATATGTTTTCGAGATGGTTGGACCCATTATTTACAATGGTCACCTCCCTTCAAATTTCATTATAAAATAGGGTTTACCTCTATCAGTTATTCATTCGAATGAACGTTGATGAATTTTGAAAACATTAATATTTATGGTAAATATTTACAAATATTTTATGAAGAAATGTTGTTGTAGATGAGAAGTAAGAAGATAAAGATTGTATTGGGGTTTTATGTTTCTCAGGTATATGAATATCAACTATTATGGTTTTTTACCTTTTGAGGTTTTCCCACCTAAATCTTTGTGTCAACATTGATCTGTGGCTTTGCTCATTATTTACACTTCTATATCCTCTATGTATGTTAATTGAATATTAAATATTTATTTAATTTCTTTTACTTTCTTCTTCCATCCATGGAGAGAAAGAGATTCTATGAGACTTTAAAGGAAACCTAGAAACTCGATGTCTAGGGAGATGGAAATGAAAGCATCTAAAAGGGAGACCTTCATAGTTGAGAAATTAGGTCCATGAACCCTATGAGGAAATCAACTTGACCAAATAGGAGAGTGGTTTTGAGAGATCAAGATAAACACAAACTCTGACATATTTAAGGCCCCAAGAGGATTCATCAATTTTCATAAAAAATCCAATTTTGTCCACCAATAATTTTATAAATTCCTCATTCATAAACACTAGCGATAAATTATACAATGGAATCCACAAAGGAATAAATTAGATCTGTTACTAAAACATGTTGAAAAATTGGTTCCATGGATAGAAAAAGAACCCAAAATTTTTGTAAAACCATGGGCTTGAATTCCAAATGAGATCAAGATCTGAAGGACTATAAAACTCCATAAGGAAAAAACTAGATCAATGCAAAGAAAAATTTAGAACAACATAGCATCAAGCCTTAAAATCCAAAATTGAAATTGAAGAGGCTAAAATGAAGGAACCCACACACTTTCCAATCATATATTTATAGCTAGTTTCAATCTCCATCTCAATGAAGGAAGAATCAGGGAGAACCATTTTTGGGATATCCTTAAAAAATGAACCTTTACATCCCCCAAAAAGAGAGTCATAGGTGGATACTAAGATTAAATTATAGATGCATCCAAAAGGTGATGTGATACTGAAGAGGAAAAATAATGGATTGAGAATTGAAAAAAATGGAGCAATGGTGAAAAGGATTCAAGGCATTCCTGCATTCATCATAGATCCAACAAACCTTAGAAAAAGTTTTCATCTCATTCGACACAAGAAGAGGGCTGAATTTATGATGCAATAGAGCTAAGATATAGTTTAGGGGATAGTCCTAGGGTTTAATATCAATGGGCCTCTACCAAAATATTTAGTCATAGGCAACACAAAATTAGGAATCCAACCAAAAAATTTAGTCACACACTACAGATCTATGACAAGTGGTAGTCAATAGTAATGATCAGGGTGCATTCATTCTATTGATGGTCCAAAAAGAGATATCTCCCTAGTATTTTGAGGGAATTAATTATAGAACATCCACTGATATTTGAAAACATGGAAGAGGATGAAAGGTTGCCAAACATCTAGGAAGATTGAACACCATTATCAGCAACAATCAGAGAGGGTAAAACAATTGTTTTAGTAAAGGAGGGATAGATAAAACCCATTTGAATCTCAAATAAACCACCAAGGGCCTCTCTAGGATATAATTACTCTCTTCTTGAATCAGAAAAGAGACAAACCTCTCTGAAAACATCATCCTCCTGATCAGAGTGTAGCTCACAAGATTCCAATCCTAAATCAAATGATGAACCCAAAGAACCCTAGAACTTGAAGAACAAGTCAAACACTTGATTTTGAATTTATTTTTCCTTCCCATAATAAAATAACATTTAATTCATTTCACATTTTAATTTAATATCAAGGGTCAAGTAAAAATGAACAACAAATAATAGTACATTTTTGGAAATCTTGGCTAGGTCAAAGACTTGATTTTGAATTTGTTTTTCCTTCCCATATTAAAAGAACGTTTAATGTATTTAAATTTTAATTTAAGATCAAGGATCAAATAAAAATAAAAAAGAAATAGGAGTGCATTTTTGGAAATATTGGTTAGGTTTGTCTTTGGCTAGGGTCTTCCTTTGACTCTCTAGAACATTTATTTTTAGTAACCACCTCCTTAATGAAGACTTTATGAGTAACTTCAAGTTTTTGTGTTTTAGCTTCACCCAATGGGGAAATATCTTATGCCTAAGGGATGTTTTCTATAGACCCTCCTAGATTTATTGAATGACCTCCTTATGTGGGATCAAATTTGTGGGTGAAATAAAATGTTTAGGGCTCACCATAATATAGATTATACAAGTTTTTTACACTATTATTTTTAATTTTTACACTTAAGATGTTTTTTATTATTTTTGTTTAAAGATATTGAGGTAAACTTATCCATATCCTAGGTTTTGTTTGTGATTTTCTCAACATCTAAAATAAAGATGTCAAGATGTTAGGAATGATCCATGATAAATATATGAAAATATTATCTTACTACATAATAAAATAAACCCATTAAAAAGATAATAGAAGTAATGAATTTTAAGATAATTTTGGAGATTGTATTATATAAATTTAATAAATTGAGTAAGCACTCTAGTAGTAATTAATAATTGTGAGATACATTACTGTTAAAGCAGAGGGAAAAAATAATTAACTCAATAAATGAACTAGTATGATTTATATTTTATTTCCCATTTTAATTTCACAACACTAGTTACATTGGTATATGTATTTATAAAACATGGAATGAAGTTTTAAATATGTCATATTAATAAACAATGGTTGTTTAGATAAGAAAACATTTACCATTATTTTAAACATATCACAAGTTGGAACTAAGCTTTATAAAGATGGTGTTGCATATGAGAAGAGAGAAATTCCAAGCATCAATTTTGAACATAAGGGTTGATGTACATTTTAGCATATCTATGGAAGAAGAAGGTTATATAGATGTAAAGGTCAGCCAAAGACCGAACACTAGAGATTATAATAAATATCAAACCATGTCACTCAGTGATACTAATATCTATTATTACTTTACGAAAACTAAATCCATTTGATTTGTGTATGGTTAAATCTAATATCCATTTTGAGTGTAATTTTATTGTCGTATCCTTAAGTCACATGCACAATTGGTAAAAACAAATGATTTAGATCCCATGTTAAACCTATGTAGTTTTAATATTCAATAAAGATTGCCATTGGCAATTTTTTTTGGTTTTATGTTAGTTCTATAGATGAATTCAAGAACTTTCCAAAAAGTTCCATTAATGAGACATACTAATCCATAGATTGGATGTAAGCATAAATTTTTAGTTGAAACATAAGAGGACTTTGGCTTAAAATTGATCATCTTCTAGTTTTTATGCATTTTTTTGGCATGTTTGGTATAGTGAAAACACACATAAAAGGTCAAGACCTAGGTTATTTATAGATAATCTCTCAAAAGGCACTCAAAATCAAAAGGGATGGTCCCTGACTTGGTTGATCTTACCAAGTGCAATCAGGATGCCTAGTGCCTTCAACATTTATTTATTATGTATAAAACCTTTTTATTATTATTATTAAAATGTATTGAAGAATAACATGTGTCTCTTTCTCGAATTGATAAGGATGTGTTTATATGGGACATGATAAGATTACAATCCTTTAGTTGTGATTCTACATTTTTTTAATTGATAAAAAGGCTATGTAAAATGACCTAACATGGATCAAATCCTTACCAAAAGAAGATTGTGTCCAATGTGACAACTTTATCTAAGCTTCACCAAAGGGATAGCTCATATGATTAAGTAGCATAAATTTGCGCATCCATCAAAATTATGAGTTTTCTAAGGTCACCAACAAGAATAATTGAGCATGCACCAAATGGGGTGTGATTTTTTTTTTGTTGGGGGGGTGGGTGGGTGGGGGTGATTAAAACAAGTGATAAACAATTTGTGACAATAAATTTAGCTGAATGGATCTCATTTCATTAATTATAATGTAAAACCCATGCTTCAATATTCTTGTAAAGATTCGAGTAGTTTTTCTCAAGAATATTTGTCTTTTATAGGTAGTCGAAGAGAAACATGTATGGTGAAGGAATTAATATTGAAAGTTACCACCCCACTTAGAATGAACACTAACAAAGGTGAGATATTTACAGTTGCATATTAATTCAATGAAATCTTGATGTTGTGAAGTGAGTACAACCTTGTCATACCTTCAATTCCATGGATTATCATTTTCAATGAAGTGTTGTAGAACAATGTCCAATGCAAGTCATCATTTAGAAGACAAAGTATATGGTAGAGGGGACATAGAAGACCAAATTTGATTGGTGTGATGGGTTTCTCAATTAGATTATATAAAGGTGACAAATGTGTTTTCTAAGGATGGGGAGACATTTTTAATATTCCAATTATAGTTAACTTCAAATTCATGATAGCCAAGCATGTCCATGTCACTTATTTCTATGTCATTATTGGGATAAAATTGAGATAACATATACCATTCATATTCTTCCCTAGTTTGAGGGTCAAGGACATGCTCATTAGACAACCCTTCTTGATAAGTTGTATTGTGTATTATAGGCATGCAAACAACATGCCACATATGGTAGGTGGTTATTCTTAATTTACAACAATTTCTTTTGTGAATGAACCAATATCTAGAATAATTTTGAATAATGGTTTGTATAAAATCAATTCACTCATTCAAAATCCTTCATAGAAATCAAAATCTTATGGTAGACCAACATAGTAATAGGAAAGAACCCAAACAATGGTTTGAGCTTTCCTTCCTCTTCCAATGTTGATTTTTATATCCAATGATATAAGACCAAGACATAGAAACTTGTGTAAGAGTCACTGATTCTAGACCAAGACATTGGGAAATGTATGCATTTTAATGAAACATGAAGTTGCAATAAAATTAGTTGAATCTTGGGAGACATGGCATAGAACATTTTGACCAAATTTTAAATAAATAAATCAGTGGATACAAACCATAAGTGGGATTTTATGCAACATATGACAAGCCTCTTATGCACTGACATCATGTTGAGCAACACTTTAAGTCAAATCCATATAGAAAGCAATTATGGTAAGGTTAGCATAATTTATAAACTCTAAAATCCTAGGAAATACACTATGATAGCTTTTGGATTGATGTTATGATTTGGAGATATAGTTTGTAATGTATTTCAAGACTGCATGACATGAAATGACAAGTTGAAAATCAACATTTGCATGCCATAAACATATGTTATGAGTTTCATGCTTAAACATAATTGTCATTGTAGTATTTGGCCACATTAACCTCAATAGGATTTCTCCAATCTAATGTAATGATAATTATGGTGTTTTTCTTTGCTTGGTAGCATATCCTTTTTAATTTATTTTCATGTTCTCAATTATATGCATGATATAGATGTGTTCGTTCTCTAATTAAAAAAGATGACATGGTAATAATTGATCCAAAGTTTTAATATAGATTTAAATGGAGCATAGATGAAGGAATCAAAAAGTTATGAAATATAGGAAATAATCATGAGACATACCACTAAGTACAAAGAAATATAATATTTAAAAAAGAATAGTAGGATGGGAAAAAAAAGATGATAAGTATATAAGTTCTTGGGGTATGTATATTTATTACTACAAATAAATAAAGAGTTGAGAACTTGAAAGCAATGATTATTACAAAATGTTAAAGTAACAATAAACTTGTGTGCAAGGAGGTATGTCGAAGTAGTAAATTATATCAAAAAACTATTGATCAAAATATTTACACATGTCAGGAAGAGAAAAATATGTGGTAACCAACTTACTATAATGACTTCATCAAAGAAAATGGCACTTTCAAAAACATAATCTAGTTTTTATACCTTTACCATGATAGTTTTGATTATTTCCTTTTCCTTGAATTTTTATTTCTTGACTAACAAAGTGAACAGGGATTGGCAAAAGACCACATGGATAAAACTTTTGTAGACACATTTTGGTTCTACAATCAACAAATAGCATGACCCTAGCATTGATGCCCATGGGTGAAAATGCTACTTCATCAAAGATAGCGATGAACCTTAATTCTCTAATGTTGTCTTGGAGTTTAATATTCAATGTATATTTGTAACCATACTATGTCAATTCAATGCCACATTCGACACAGTGCCAAATGTTGTTTTATTTTTTTAAATATTGTCTTGTATTATTTTCCTCCAATTGTAAGAGGGTATACCAAGTAGTAAAAGTTATCCAAGTGAACATATGTAACCGTGCACCTAACCAAAAAAAACTCAATTTTTTAGAGGACACCATCTCATGAATTCTATAAATATGGACCCTGTGAGGCACAATACCTTCATGAGTGTTTTTTAGCAAAAAAATGGGAAAACATAGTAAAAACCTTAACAACAAACCATTATGTTAATTTACATGCCTCTTTTATGTCCAAGTTTATAAATATTATTGTCATGTCAATTATATTTATAGTTATTTCATTCCATGTGATTTTCTAACCTAATTTTATTACAAGGTGTAGATACTAAAATCTGATTTATATAACATCTCAATATTATATACTTGATAAATACCCAATAGGCCTCTACCCTTCAAAACTAGATTGTATTATTTCCTAAAGGCTCACATTCACCATTTTGCTATGCCTAATTGTTTATCTTATGGTCTAAACCTATAATTTATGATTATATAGATTTCATGCATTGTATAGAAAGCATAAAACCTTATATATCCTTAGTAGCTTCCTAGCCTACCAAAAACTTACATTTCACATAGGAACACTTGCATTGATGCAAGTGTCCAAATTCTTATCAAGTGCCTAATCCTCAAAAGTCATCCAAATTGAAAATGTTTCAAAACATATGGGTCAGCATATTTGTCTTATTAAACCTTACCATGAGATATTTCTAAAATGTGTGCTTAAAATACAAATATAATCCTACTCATTATTCATCTAGAAAATACCAAGAAAACACCTATAAAAGCTCATTTAAGCAATTGCACAACTAAGTTATACTAACCTATTCTTCCCTATTTATATATTAGTCATAGGAGAAATCATATTCCATGTCTAAATCACTCAAAGAAGACCCCATGAGTAATATTTGTCAAGTTAAAAGCTACATCATTACACTCCCTTGCATATAGCATATTACACCCTTGTGTACACACAATCCAACACCTAGGGGATAACTACATATGTTTGAGGCCCTCTTTGGAGTATTGGCTATGTAGTTAGTGCTCATTGATAAAGGGATCCTTGAGGTCAACTCAAATTTTTGATCCCACTAACCCATTTTTTCAAGGTAAAAACACCTAAGATGAAGAGCTAGGATTTGATCCATAATTAATCATCTATAGCATGTGCATGTGAATAAAATATATCGGTACAAAGGTGAAAAAAAACCTAGAAAGCTCCATGTGGTCATTTTTTAATAATTTAATGTTATGTACTTGATAGTTTAATTGATATCAAGACACCTTAGTCAACACTTATGTCCCAAGGTTGATGCAAGTGTCTGTTGTCTCCAAATCTTGCACCCTAGAAGGAGGTGTTTAGTCCTCTTCCAGATTTGGGCAATGTTGGATCATTTCTAGGCATGTGGGTGTGTCTATAGGGGAAATGAACCTCTGGATTTAAAGGGCTAGCTCTTTGTATATGTCTCTTCAAAACCACTTATGTCTAAACCATCTTTCTTGAAGGGAAAAGAGTTAGAAATTACAGAAAAGGAAAACCTACTCTAAGAATGGTGATACAACAAGATTATCTTCCACATGAATGTCATATTATAGTGCACAATACAAAAACACACACAAACCATTCCCAAGATCTAAGGATTCTAACACATGTATTTCAACATAGAGGTGAGATGTGTAAAATGACACAAGGAAAATGAACTAAAAGGCAAACTTTACACATTTCAAAATAGTAATACACATGCAAAAATTCAATACACTTAGACACACTCTGTATAACCAATTAGATCCAAAACTCTTACTCAGGCATGAAGGACAAAGGATATAAGGATGAAAACCATCACTTGCTATCACTATACATCTCTTACACACTCAAATAATTGTTTTGAACTTTAAGGAAATAGACTAGTACTTAATGCTTATAGGCAAAATGTGATATCATTCCAGTAAGGCTTCACCATAAATTATGTGGTCTCTTTCTCACTAGCCAAAGGGTTATGTATAGCAGAAATAAGTGAGAGGAGGATGCCTTTGGTGCCAAAGAGAGGGATCGATTATGTTAGAAGTCTCCATCTTCAACCACAACTGATTTTTCCAATGATGTTCATTTAATCCATCTAATTGATCCATGTCACTCCCTTAAATGCCCTTGGACTACCCTTTTGAAGATGCTTCTCTAATGGTTTCCAAGTAGAAATAATAAATTGAGTAATGGCATCAATACAGTTACTACCAATAGATCCACCTATTATAATTTTGTCTTGACGCTTAATAGCTTCTCCTCGGCTCGTTGAGATGTGTAATGGCATGGAGGGGAATTTCTTTCATTTTGTTTGGCCTTGGAGATGAAAAACCACCAAAACCTAAGTGGATTCCCTCAGCCTCATGTCTTTTGATTGGTCATCAAAAAAATGATAAGGATCATTGATTTTCATTATCAATTTGTCTGGCATGGATGCTTGCAGATCATCCTCCATCTACCTTTGAAAATCCATCTTTTCCCTAAATTACACCATGTTTCATCTTCTCATTCATTTTATGCCCACTATTGATCTTTAGAATCATGGGTTAGTTGTTGGATCAAGTTTTATAAGTTGAGTAGTCCTAAAAACCCAATTTGCATTTCATAGTATAATTCAGGTTTTTATGACTACTTAACTTATAAATTCTTTATAAGTTAAGTCCTTGGAGAATTATGATTTAAACTATGTAGAGTAATTTAGGTTCTTCAATCTCGCTTAATTTTGAGTCTTCAAGTTGGATTAATTCAAGCTTTTAGAGCCTTAAGTCTTCAGGTTTTTGGAGTTTGACAACTTTGGGATTTTGGAGCCTTAAGTCTTTAGGATTTTCAAGCCCAATTACTCCCAATGGCTATTTACTGAGGTATAAGTTTTACATTCATGCAACCATCTTTCTATGAACTCCTTTCTATTCTCTTTGGACCCATCTTTCTATAGGCTCTATAGGTGTCTTTCAATGGGCTTGTTGAAAGTGTTCCTTTGGACTTCTTAAATATGCCATTTTGATAATCCTTCTATGGACTCTACAAGAGTGTCTATACCCTTTATACTTTTGAAAATGCCCTTTAGTCCTTTGAACGTGGACCAATTGCACTTTTTCGAAGGACACTTTTGAAGATAAAAGACCCATCAAACTTTTGTGTATGGCACTTTGCAAGTGAAAAGATCCTCTCAAAACTTGAAGTGCCTTTTAGAATAATAGAATTATCCTTTTGGACTTTTTTCAAGTGACCACTTCCATAGAAGATGCCCTTTGGAAGAACGGAAGTGGACCTTTTTGTAAGGAAAAGGCCCTTCGAGTTTTTTGAAAGTGTCCCTTTAGAATTTTTTCAAAGGGCACTTTGAAGAAAAAGACCCTTTGTCATTTTATAATGTACCCTTCAAAAATATTGTTTGGGATAAAAAGTCTAAAATAATTCTTTTGTAAAAGTTACAAAGATGAGTTCTTTCAGACTTTTTGTTTGAAATAAAAAGTCTAAAAGAAAGAACAAACCCTTCAGAAACTTAAAGTTACCCTTCAAAATAATGGAACTACCCTTCAAAAAAGTGGAATTGCCCTTCGAAAAGATTTAAGTGCACCAATTCCTTTGGAAAAAGACCCTTCAAAAAACTTGCAATATATAATTCATAAGAGAATGATCCTTCACAAAGCATGAAAGTGACCCTTCAAAAAAATGGAACTACCCCTCGAAAATATTAAAGTGGACCAATTGCACTTTTCTTTGAGAAAGAGAACCTTCAGCAAAGTAAAAGAGACCAAGTTATTTGATAAAAACAACTAGCCAATTCCTTTGAGACTTGGGCAAAAAACCCAAAGTAAAACCCTGCCAAAAGAAATAATGCTTGTGAAGAGACTAAACAAAATCATTCTCTAAAGGAAAACACATACTTGACATTTTGTTGTGGGGATAAACCATTTTGAATGTTGTACTTGGCCATAATGAAAAGGCAAAACTTGGGAGTGAATTCTGGCCAACATTCTTGGTGATTCTAAGGGGTGGCATGCCTGCTATGCCAAAGACTAGTTGCCTAAATCCTTCTATTGGGCATGGAGTCATGTATAATGCACTCAAAATAACTTGAACAATCTTCTTGTAAAAAAACACACAAGCTAGATGATTCACACACATGAGGGTAGAGACACACACCAACACAAAGAAGGAAACACACTTGTGCTACAAATCACTTAGGGAACACAATAGTAGACTAAAAGAAACACACACCCAAACTACTATTTAAAAAACATGGCTTACAAGGACTAATAGCAGAATTTCAAGTGTATCCCATTCACAGGGATAGGCAACTCTTCTCCATTCATCTTGGATAGTTGAAAGGAGTTGCTTTGCTTGCACTTGTTGATGATGTAAGGGCCATTCCACAAAGTGTCAAACTTCGTATTTCTACCTATCTTTACTCTATCTTCATCCCATTTCAAGACCAAGTCACCCTCCTTGAACACTCTTGCACTTGCTCTTTTATCAAAGGACTTCTTCATGAGTACTTGATGGTGCTCCATAGCCTTATGTTCATCATCCCTTACCACTTGTAATTGCATTAGTTCTATCAACCTAACTTTCATTAGAGTGTTTTCACATAATTCTAGCTATTGTGCTAGTTTTAGGGCAGGGAGTTCTTGGGATATGGATAACATGGCTTCTTTCCCATAAACAAGTACAAAGGGAGAGTTACCAATTAATTTCTTAGGAGTAATCTTATCTACCCGTAAAGCTATTTTCAACTTGTTGTGTTAGGCTCTTTGATTGTTCTCTAATGTTCTCTTGATGATCTTGATGAGGTTCTTATTGGTAGACTCAGCCAACCCATAACCTTGAGGGTAATAATTGGATGAGGTACTCAAGTGAACTCTATTCCTACCTACCCAATCAAAAAAATTGTCACTTATGAAAGCAAGTGAATTATCAAAAATGATGACATGAGGAAACTCCAAACCTTATTATAATGCTCTCATATAACTCCAAGATAGCATTTTTATTTACCTCCTTTAATGCAACAACTTATACCTACCTCATGAAGTAGTCAGTAGCAGTCAATATATATTTGTGTCTAACACTTGTTGGAGGGTTGACCATACCAATGAAATCAAGGCCCCATTACATGAAAGTCTGGTCCACTTGGATAGGATTCAAATAAAGGGTTGTAAGGTTCTATTTGCCTATAAATAAATCATATTGAGGACACACCTTAGCCCAATGATAATAGTCCTTAAAAAGACTAGGCCAATAGTAACCAGCACTCATTATCTTTGTAGTTGTAGTTCTAGGAGAGAAATGACCTCCAGCTGTACCATTGTGAAAATTTTCAAGTATCATGTCAAATTGACCACTATCAACACACCTCAACAACACACCATTTATGTCCTTCCTAAAAAGAAAATTATCAACAAGGTAATAGGGAATGGTCTGTAATCTAAAGTATCTCCTTTGAGACCTACTCAAACCAATGGACACTCACCATTTTAAATAAAACTGATGATGTCTTGTGTCCAGCTCTAAATTGGTATGTGATCAGTTGGTTAGGGGTGAACTTGGTTAATCAAGACCTCTTATTTTGGCTCTTGTAGATATGAAGCTAAATGCCTACATAATCCTTGTCCTTTCACCAAGTTTGTCACCTTGATGTCCATGACATACTCCATCACCTTTGGGATCGAGTCAGCTCTCTTTTCATTGAGTTCCTTACTTAGGAGAAACTCTTTGGTGTTGGGATGAGAAACCATGACATGTATATTATTGTTTAAGACCATGTGCCTAAATTTTTTCAATCCCCTTATCACTGTCAAATCTTACTTCTCAATAAATGTATATCTGACTTCATAATCATCTAATGCTTGGCTAAAGAATGTTATTGGTTGCTCTATCTCTTCATCATTATTTTGCATGAGCATGGTTGAGATTGTATAAAGGTTTGCAAAGGTATAGAGTATGAAATCCTTGGAAAATTTTGGGTTTAAGAGAGTAGGGGATTTTGCAATTACTTACTTGATTGTCTCAAAACTATGTTTTCCTCTTTTGTCCAAGTAAAAACTTGGTTCTTTTTTAGCATGGTTATAATAGGCTTTACCATATCTAAAAATTATAGAATAAACCTTCTAACAAATTTTATTTTCCCCAAGAAGCTTTGTAGTCCCTTCTTATGTTGAGTCAAGGACAAACCTACGATAGCCTCAATCTTTTTAGGGTCAATAGATGAGCCTCCTTCTAAAATAATGTGCCTCAAGAGTTTGCCTTCATGAATAACAAAGATGCACTTTTTTGGATTAAGGGATATGCCATACCCCTTGAATTTATCAAACACCTACCTTAGATGTTTTATATGATCAGCATCATCTTTCAAAAAAATAGTTACATCATCTAGGTACATAAGTAGGAACTTATTGATCAAACCTTTAAAATCCATGTCCATTGCTCTTTGAAAAGTGGCTCCAGTAATGGACAAACCAAAAGGCATCTTCTTATAGACAAAATTGCCCCACTTTTCAATGAAGGCTATCTTGAATTGATCCTCCTCATTTACCAATATTTGGTTGTAGCCTGAATAACCATCAAGAAGATAGAAGCCTTGAGAACCTGAAATAACTTGAAAAATTTATTCCATGGAAGGTAGTGGATAACAATCCTTGAGAGACACTTTTTTCAGATCTCAAAAATCCACACGAAGTCTGATCTCTCCATTATTATTTTGGATAGGTGCAAGATTATCCACCCAAGCTGAGTGTTTGATAGGAAAGATAATCCTAGACTCAATCAGCTTGGTTAGCTCTTTCTTCATGAGTTCTTGTATGTTGGGATTGATAGGCCTTTGCTTTTATCTGACAGGTTTATCTATAGGTTCTAACTCAATGGTATGATGAGCTAAACTTGGATCAAACCCTTTCAAGTCTTTATACTCCCAAGTGAATATGTCATGAAACTCTTTGCACAATTCAATAAAAGCCTACCTCTCGAGCTGAGAACATATTTTGCCAATTTTCAAAAGTATATCCTTGAAAATCAAGACTCTTTCATAGTTCTCTTCCTTTGTTGACATGCTCACTCTTTCTTTCTTCTTCTAATCATCTTCATTGAAAAAACTTTCCAAGGTAATCAACCCCTTAGATATCTTTTTTGTCTTCAGCTGAATGATTTACTATTCATATTGATCATGTAGTCTCTTTTAGTTTCTTGAGGAGAAACCTACCTCATTTTACAATAAGTGTGCAATGTGTTCATCACTTTCAAACACCTAACATGACACTTCATTATCTATAATAGAGGGTCTCATAATGATCTTGATATGAGACTGATTTTTCTCTTTCCCTACATCAGTAGTTATTTTAAATTGTGCCCCTATGGCAGCCAATCTGTCAGCATGTATATAAGAATCCCTTGGTATGGGTTATATGTTGAAGACATCAAAGTATTCAAGTAGGTCCCATACCCTATGCTTGTAGGATTTAATCAAATTATTCTTGGTTTTAGATTTAATTTTCACTTGATGGATGACCAATTCACTATCTCCATAAACTTTTAAACTCTTGATTCCTCTCTTCTTTTCTTATTGGAGACCATGGACTAGGCCTTTATATTTTACCACATTGCAAGTGCAGCTGAAGTGGAATATATATGATGAGTAATATTGATTTTTTGATGGAGAAACTAAACATAATGCTAGCTCATGCACCTACTTTTCTTCTTAAGCCAGCAAAGAACATTTCCCATATCCCATCAAGTTCATGGTCTTCTTTAATGAGTGAAGGGATTGAAACATCCCATTCATGCATACAATAAACTCCCAAATCAGTCTCTTCACTGAAACTATATGGATCAAGTCCATGTGTTTCAGTGTTGTATTTATCAAGGAAGAGATCATAAATACCTTCAAGGGGGGAGGATGCTTCACCATCCATAACACTTTCTTGCTCTTTGCTAATTAGATAATTGGGATTTGAGTTTGTCTCCATGTATGGCTCAATATAAAACCTTGATAAGGGCTAAGTCCTTATAGTCACCTTGGTTCTATATCTTTTTTTAAAAGATATAAAAGACCAATTATTATAAAGGTACCCTCCTATCTTAGCCGTGAAGTCCCTTGACAAGCAGATGGCAAAATGGGTTGGAAGGTCTACCACCACAACATCTTGAAAATTTGGGAAACTTGGGCAATCATGTAGAAAGACATTTAAACCTTTGACCAGTCCCACTATCTTACTTGGAGTCCAATCAAGTTTCAATACACCCTTGTTACGTGGCTTATATTTTAATCCTAGCTTATCAGCCACCATTTTAGGTATAAAAATGGTATTAGCTCCATTATCCACAATGCAATTATGGACCAATTTATCTCTCATAATGAGTGTAAGGTATAAGGTTGGAGGCTTTTTAGACTTGGTGGAGGGATATAAAACATGGCTTGAATCATTGGTATTATGCTTCGAATTTTGGGGGGTTGTATGGATGCTTGTGAGTTTTTGCAAGATATCTTTTTAACCAAGCATGTGCAACACTTCCCAAAGAGATATGATTGTCTTAGCACTCTTACAAGAATCAATAATGTTTAAAGAGGGAGAATTCACCTTTTCTTGGACCTTTGAAGTTAGAGAAGGATCCTGAAGCTACTGTGTTGTAGGTTTGACAATCCTACTTGCATTTTGATTTTGCTGAGGAGCATGGCTGTAGGAACTGCATTAAGAGTCACACCTTGTGGCCTTAGAGAGGCATCACTTAGAGTTACTTGTGATTTTTGACCTTCTCCCAATGCTCTCTTCTTGGATTTTATGTTGGTTGCAACTGATGTGCTTTGATTTAACACATAATCATTTCTTTCTTGGAATTTCATCATGCCTACACTTTGGTTGCTACCTTCTCCATAGTTATTCCTTTGACTGGGATTCACTTCTTTTGATGTCATGTAAGGAGTCTATTCTTCTTGTGCCACCAAGGCTTGGTTGTCTTCTCCACCATCATGCACAAACTAACCTTGAGGTTTCCCCCATTGGTCTAAATGATCCTCTCCTTAGACTAGATTAGCATGTACTAGAATAACCACCTTAGGAGAAGGAGGGGTATTCGTATTATAGGCATTGGGTTTCCTATTGAAACCTTTTTTACCCCATTGTCTTCCTTAGTAGTTGTATTGGGGTGGAGTTTTATAGCCTTGTTGAGGATAGTATTGTTGGTTAGGTAGAGCACTTGTCTAGAATTGAGCTTACTTGAGCTGAGCTCATAATGACCAGATTTCTTCATCTTTTTCCACAACACTATTTACTTTCATGGGGAAGGCTCTTGGCTTGACATTGGTGTTAGGAATTTGATCTATACTTGGAGTTTCAACTGAACTATGAGATAGCAATGGTATGGAAACTCTTGGAGGGAGTCTTCCAACTTGTATCAAGCTATTTTTAGCTTCGATAGCTAATTCATATGCATCAAGTAGAGTGAATCTTCCCATATATTGTAACATAACTACTAATACCTTTGAGATAGGTGGGGAACACAAAGCTTGGATGAGGTCTCATGATAGGTAGCAACCTATGACATGTCCTTTAAAATCTTTCATTGAAATCTCCCATAAATTCGTTAGGACCTCTCTTTATCATGTTCAGTTGATGGATCAGTGAAGTGTGGTCACTCTTATTCTCAAATCTAGTCACTAGTAATTCCCCAAATCCATCCCAACTTGTAATGAAACCACCTTCCAAAGTCCTATACCAATCAAGTGCTTTGCCTTTTAGAGACATAACAAGCAATCTAATGGCTATGTTGGCTCAGGTGACATTATGGAAGTTACAAAATTTTGAAATATCCCTATATGATTAGATGGCATAATAGGGCCCTCTCCATTAAAACCAAGGAGACTCTTGGTAGCATTGAGAGGAATAGGGTCATATGTAATAAGGTCAATTAGATTATGTGTGTTAAAGGCTAGGAAAGGCTGTTGTCTATCCATTTCTCTTCTTTCCTCTTGATCTCATGTTTCTCCAACTTCCTCAAATTCTTCTTCTTCTCTAAAACCTCCTTGCTAAGGATCTCTAAGCACTAGGAATGGTTTAGAGCATTGTTCTTCAAGAAGAGCTTCAACTAGAGGGGCTTGATCAAAAGTCCTAGATGACCTAGTAAGGACCATGAAGTATAATGTGGGAAATTTGATCTACAACCAGATATTCTCACCTTTTGGAGTCACCAAATGTTGTATTAAGAGTACAAACTTAGGTTTTTCAAGACCAGCACTCACCTTGGCATGTAAATAACTAATAACTAGGGTCCCATCAAGCATGTCAGAACTATTGTCTCTAAATATTTCACTCTAGAATGGGGTGTTCAGTCCTCTTATATATTTGGGCAATGTTGGATAATGTATAGGCATGCGGGTGTACCTATATGGGAAATGAACCTCTAGATTTAAATGGCTAGCTCCCTGTATGTGTCTCTACAAAACCACTTATGTTTAAACTAGTTTTCTTGAAGGGAAAAGATTTAAAAATTATATAAAAGGAAAACCTACTCTAATAATGGTGATACACAAAGATTATCTTCCACATGAATGTCATATTCTAGTGAACAATACATAAAAATAGATAGATCATTCCCAAGATCTAAGGATTATAACACAAGTATTTCAACATAGAGGTGAGATGTGTAAAATAACACAAGGTAAATGAACTGAAATGCAAACTTTTCACAGTTCAAAATAGTAATACACATGTAAAAATTCAATACACTTAGACACACTTTGTATGACCAGTTAGATCTAAAACTCTTGCTCAAGTATGAAGAATAAAGGACAAAAGGATGAAAACCATCACTTGTTGTCACTATACATCTCTTACACACTTAGACAATTGCTTTGAACTTTTATGGAAATAGACTAGTACTTATACTTAAAGGCAAAATGTGATATCATTCCAGTAGGGCTTCACCATACACTATGTGGTCTCTTTTCTCACTAGCCAAAGGGCCATATATATAGCATAAATAAGTGAGAGGAGAGGCATTTGGTGCCAAAGAGAGGGATCAATTCTATTAGAAGTCTCCATTTTTAGCTGCAACTGATTTTTCTAATGATGCTCATTTGAGCCATCTGATTGATCCATGTCACTCCCTTGAATTCCCTTGGCCTACCCTCTTAAAGATGATTCTCCAACAGTTGCCAAGCAAAAACAAGATATTGAGTAATGACATCAATACGGTTATTGCCAATGGATCCACATGTTAGAATGTTACCTTGACACTTAACATATTCTCCTCAGCTCTTCGAGATGTGTAATGGCATGGAGGGGTGTCACTTTCATTTTTTTTGGCCTTATAGATGAAAAACCACCAAAACCTATGTGGAGTCCCTCATCCTCATGTCTTTTTATTGATCATCAAAAAATGACAAGGATCATTTATTTTCACCATCGATCTATCTGGCATGGATGCTTGCATATCATCCTCCATCTACCTTTGAAAAGCCATATTTTTCCCAACTTACACCATGTGGTAGCTTCTTATTCATCTAATACCCACTGTTGATCTTTGGAATCATGGGTTAGCCATTGGATCAAGTTTTATAAGTTGAGTAGTCCCAAAAACTCGATTTACACTTCATAGTGTAATTCAAGTTTTCATGAATACTTAACTTATAAAGTCTTTATAAGTTAAGTCCTTGGAGAATCTTGATTTACACTATGTAGAGTAATTTGATTTCTTTAGTCTCACTTACTTCAGAGTCTTCAAGCTGGATTACTTCAAAATTTTAGAGCCTTAAGTTTTTAGGATTTTGGAGCTTGGAAACTTTGGGATTTTGGAGCCTTAAGTCTTTGGCCTTTTGGATCTTGACAACTTCAAGCTTTTGGAGCCTTAAGTATTTAGGATTTTCAAGCCCAATTACTTCCTAGTAGCTATTTGCTGAGGTAGAAGTTTAATGTTCATGCAACCATCTTTATACAGACTCCTTTCTATTCTCTTTGGACCCATCTTTCTATGGACTTTGCAGGTGTCTTTCAATGGGCTTTTTGAAAGTGTCCCTTCAGACTTCTTAAATATGCCCTTTCAACAATCCTTTTATGGAATCTATAGGAGTGTCTATACCCTTTAAAATTTTGAAAAGGCCCTTTGATACTTTGGAAGTGGACCAATTTAACTTTTTTGCAGGACACTTTTGAATATAAAAGACCCTTCAGACTTTTGTGTAGGGCACTTTGCAAGTGAAAATATCCTCTCAAAACTTGAAGTACCTTTCAAAAGAATAGAATTGTCCTTTTAGACTTTTTACAAGTGACCACTTACTTGGAAGATGCCCTTCAAAAGAATGGAAGTGGACCATTTTTTGAGGAAAAGGCCCTATGGGTTTTTTGAAAGGACTTTTTCCAAAGGGCACTTTGAAGAAAAAGACCCTTCGGTAATTTGTAATGTACCCTTTAGAAAGATTGTTTTGGATAAAAAGTCTAAAATAATTCTTTTAGAAAAGTTGCAAAGATGAATTCTTTTGGACTTTTTGTCCAAAACAAAAAGTCTAAAAGAAAGAACAAACCCTTCAAAAACTCAAAATTACCCTTTATAAGAATGGAACTACCCTTCAGAAAAGTGGAATTTCCTTTCGTAAATATTGAAGTGCACCAATTCCTTTGGCAAAAAACCCTTCAAAAAACCTGTAATAGATAATTCACAAGATAATGATCCTTTGGGAAGCTTGAAAGTGACCCTTCAAAAAATTGCAATCACTTATTTGATTTTTCAATCAATTAACCTATTACAGAATAGTTTTATTCATCATTGTGTGTAGGCTATTCTACCCTTTTAACCCCCAAACCATTAAAAATGGTTAATCATTTGGTGAACCTCACCCTTGTGTTTTCTCATGTAGATAATAGCTTGATATAGGGATTTTAGCCTTCTAAGGTTTATGCTTGTACTTATTCACATTTTTTCTATCTTTTGTGTGCAACCTATGTGTAATCCTAGATTAGGCAATGTTTCTATTGCACATTTTGAGCTTCCCCTTGGGCTACCTAAAATATCTCAAGCTAATGCCATGTCAAATTTTTCTAATAATGATAACGAGCCACATACTAAAAAAAAATATCATATAATAGGAATCTAATCATGAGGATAATGAAACATATGAGCATAATGAAAATGAACAAGTTGATAAAGAACAAGTTAAATTTATTGCATTATTTCAAGAATGCATTCATGAGAATATAGAAGATCTCCATGGGATCCTTAATACCATATTTTAAACTAAAAATTTAAAAGGCATAATTCAATTATCCCTCCCCTTGAGCAAAACATTTCCTACCACATATAGTGGGGCATGGGATATGTTTACAAACCATTGTTTCCCAAATTTCAAACAACTATTACCACATCCTCCATGGGAATAATTAATACTTCAACTCAATTATCAGATTTAATTCCTACATCAACACAAGTGGTGTTTTCATCTCCTTTGTGACTTCTCAAGTATCAATATAAATCCCAATGGATATATTGTACAAACTCTTCTCCAAGTTATAAAAACTTTTGAAAACAAGGTTACCAATATTAAACAAAATGTTGTGAAATCAACTCATGCTATTGATTTACAAGATGTATTACATAATCCTATAGCACTAGATATATCTTTTCATCTTTTCCCTACTGGTTTTGTTGCACCCAAGTTCACATTTTATGATGGCAAGGGTGATCTTGAACAATATCTGCATGCCTTGATTATGCTTCAAATGATAAACTTTTGACTAAGTTATTTCAAGGAGCATAAAGGACTATGATTTAATATGGTTCTATGACTTACCAATCCAATTATTGAAAGCATTTAAACCTATAACAAATCAATTTCTATCACATTTCTCCATCCACATCACTAAAAAGATGTCATATGCACAAATTGCTAAGATCAAATGAGGAACCAATGAACCTATTAATTAATATTTTTTGAGATACAAAATAATGTTGGCCAAAATAACAAATCTAATGGTAGATATAGAAATTCAAGACATCTTTAATCAAAGTTTGCTTCCCTCGTTACATGAGTCCATTATTTTCAATAAGTTTAAATCTTTTGATGACCTATGTCATATTGTATGATATCTTGAAATGAAACTCATTTCATTGAACGAGATTAAGCATGTAGCAAAGACATTGACTACATCTACTACTAAGTTTCATGTGAAAGCAAGCTACAAGGTACAATCTACTTAACTTAAAAATTAAGCAATCATAATGATTAACATAGCATCACAATAGCCTAATTGATTCATCTTATCTAGTGCACCTAAAAATAATTTACATGATTACTTGAGTCTCCAACTTCGTTACTTAAGAATAGTGTGGAGTGTCATCTTATATCTCTCCATACTCCCATAGAGGTTAATATGATTTAACCTCTACCAAAAGGATATGATGTGAATGCATATTGAAACTATCACCAAGGCCATGGGAATTAAAAAAATAGATGTTATACCTTGAAACATAAGATCCATGACCTTATTGATAATCAGTATATCACCTTTGATGATCCTTCAAAGGATTTAGGTTCACAACCTGATGACCATAAAAACTAGAAGATATTTAACAATCGATTCCAAGTTCATTCTAAGAAAGATACAGATGTGAAAATGGAATATAATACACATCCTCCTTCATCACCTTATGTGCATGTATTAGATGGGATTATTATCACTTATACATGCACAATACCTCTTATGGTTCAGAGACATATTACATTTGATGACAGTGAAATTGTGGATGATGACTTAGATCTTCATTCATTCTTTATTTAAGCATATCTTGATCATCAGCCTATACATAGTGTTATGATTGAAAAAAGTGCCAATGAGAATGTATGTACAATGGTGTTACTTACACATTTGGGATATACACATGATGAGTTATAACCTTCAACCAAAATGGTTAGAGCATTTGGGGACATCATAACATGTTATTAGTGAGGTTTATTTACCTTTACAATTTAGTCTAGCACATGTGGTTACTACCTTTTCAGTTATACCATATATGAGATTATTTGATATGTTATTGGGATGACCTTGGATACATAAACTCTATGAAATATTTTCCATAATGCATGGGTGTATTAAATAAATTCATACCAATATAGGGTAGTCATAGTTTCCATAATTCCATATGAATGTCCACTTAAAAAAGAGAAGATTTTTCACAGATATCTAATTATACAACCTACTAAGGTTAATCATTTGTGAAATAGTAAGCAACAATCAAATCCCATGTCTTAGGTAACCCATACTTGAGAGACCATTGCACCATATATAGATAGAAAATTCCAAAAAATCCTCATCTACACCTACATGGTCTACCAAATTTTTAAAAGCACATAAACATGCTCCACTTATAACTTCACCAAGGAAACCATGGAGCACTAAAAATGGGTTCCAGGAACCCTTAATCCTTCTACTACCTCTTAATGACAATAGAGTCCTATGAAATATATGCAGAGTACCATATATTCTATAGTTCTAGATATGACACCTATATATGATCCTTGGTAGTATCACCAGTTTATGTAGCATATTTTGAGTTTAGAGCTACTTATGAGCATACCTTAGATGGGATCATACGCTTGGTTTTTTTATTTATCAAAATTTCAAAAAATATATATATTAAATAAAATACAAAAACATTCAAATAAATTCAAAATTAAAAATATTCAACAATTGCATGTTTGTTAACTCCTTAACATCTATATTGTGTACTTTATGTTAGCATATAACATATCATTTATTTATACACATATGTTTCATGGGTACTTAAGTGTGACTCAGGCATACATTAGATCCATGATACATATACATGCAGATGTTGGACCTTTCTTATTCCCACGTGACACACTATGTTGGGGGTATCTTGATTTATATGATCATTATTGACACAGGGTCTATTTGTTGTGACTAACACACCCCACCTTCAAAAAATTTATATGGGGACCCAGTTTACATTCAAAATTTTGATGATCATATCTTATATATTTCATGTTCAAGTTTAACCCAAATAAAAATGACTTTAATTCCCTAATAGCTATTTAGCTATGTTACAATAGCTATAAGCAAGTCTCTATTATAGTGTCGAAGGTATCAAAGTCTATTTATTTATTTTTGTATCATGATGAATTTGGGTTGGATATGTTTTATTTGGATATCTTAGACCTCAGCTTTTAAATTTTTGAAATGTGATTGTTGAAAGGTTTAAATTTGGTTTAATCAAAATATCTTACAATTCTTTTATGACTTTAGTGTTAATAATCAGACAGAATAGACTTTGATTATGATTTATTTGATTAACAAACTAATCTAATGTCTTTTTTTTAATTTCTTTTTATGTCTAAGTGTACAAGTTAGCCTCGACATCATTATATTTTAACATGCATCTTCATCTAACTTCCTCACTCATGATGTTCAAATTTATAAGTCTAATATTCACCTAAACAAGAAAGATTAAGCCACATGTCACAATCTCACTTATTCATGGTCTAAAAATACAAGGCATATTCTATAGAGTCATCTAATTACCTGAGTGAATGATATCATGACACATGTCTTCATCTTGATGAATCATATATTCTTAGACAATCGTACATGTTCTAAGTTTTCGCAGTCATCCAATTCAATGTGAGCCATCCATTTAGAACCATCCTGAGACCCATGATTGATAGGTTATTTAATATTTTTTAGAGCTTTGGTACCTTATTAATGAGTGGGATTGCTTCACATATCATCATCCCAATGACTTATAACCTACAAGATCAAAGTACATAGTAAAAACTCAAAGACCATCTAGAGCAGTGTGGATCATCCACATGTCATCATATTAGATATTTATATCTTGCTAGATCATATTAAATAGTTTTATACTCTAGACAAGTGAATTTCATTCACTTGTCACCATCCCAAAAATTTGCATTCTGACATAGTAAAGCACATAGTCAAAATTCAATGACCCCTTCAATGAAGCAAGATTTCTCGACATGCCATAATCCCACTAACATGTGATCTACCTAGTGCACAATAAATAATTTCAGTCTCTAAGTAAGTGAGTTATTGATATTTGTCCAAGTGTCATCATCCTAACAACCTATAGCTAAAGAGGTAAGATACAAAAGATGGGATCCATAACCAATGGATAAGCGATGTATTCCATGTGTCTCTAACCAAGTCAGATAATAATAAAGGAACATATTTGTAATCAAATACAAGATCTAAACGCATAAAAATAATATGTCACTTTTAGGCTAGGGGTAATAAGCATCATGTCTCTATTAAATTTATTATATGTCTTTCTAAGCATTTCTTATGTCTATGAGACATGGGTCTCGTTGTTGGACATTATATTATATTATGATAAAACTATTTCCCTAGGAGAAATAATTAGTTCTAATTTGATATGTCAAATTTGTAACCTAAAAATTTACCAAATGGAAACTTTTACATGATGGCATACTTGGTAGATGCCATAACCTCTATGGTGCACCTATCCTATGCAAAACCCTGGGATCCATCTATAGAATACCCAAAAATAAGGTTTGTGATGAATATAATATTATTCATGCCTGTAAATTTAGGATACAAATCCAAATACTCACATAGATATTATATTTGATGGTTTATAGGGTCATTTATGGGTAGAACATGCCTAGGTTAATAGAATATATTAGGAGAAGCATTTAGAAAATGGGAGCTTATTAGTATTGCCCATATTGCACTATAATTAGAATTGAGGGGACTAGGACATAATATTTGAATCTACCACATATTGTCCCAAACAATGTGGCCAAATAAGAGATTATTGAAAATTATCTAATAGTGTGGACACTGAATTGAGGGGTGCTAAACAAGGAAACCTACATACAACTACTCTAAGCATTTGATGCATACAATACACTGGATAGGATCACCTAAGTTCTATGGTAAATATTAAAAATCATTATGATTTGAAAAGAGCACCATTTAGGTATTTGGGATCCCAGGAAGAAGGTCAGGGAGCACCTTAATAAGTGCAAGAAGGAAGTTAAAATCTCTTATGGGCACCAGTGGTATTATCATGATTCTATATTTCTGAATGTTGCATATGATAGTGAGGTTTCTATCAAGATGTGCAAGGTTGGCATGTCTATGATAGGAGACCAAAAGATACACTATGATCCTACTATCACAAAAGAATATGAAAATAGAATAGATAGTGAATAATGGACCTCAACACTAGTTCATGGGCCTCCTCCTCAACCAAAGGTAGAAATGGGAACTAAAATTGTTGAATAAGAAGGTATATTTGTGGATATATACCCAAAAATCATATCCAATATCTCTATAGGTATCTCCATACCTCCAAGTTTTTTTCCTCATCTTTTAGCCAATGTAGAATAATTCATAGTTTCCAGTAAGATAGAGGGACAACTTTCTTTTGTACCCCTACCTCCAATAACATCATTACAAAAGGTTAGTCTTCTCTATTTTCTTTCACATGTTCATGTTGCTTCTACTCCCTTATCACCAATTCATATCATAAATCTTCCAATAGTCACTACCATTCCCACTCCATTTTACACCACTATAGCCCCTTCATCTTCCACTCCACCCACTTTAGGACTAGCTCTTACTCCTACTATACCACCACTAGTGACATACCAAAGGAAACCTAAGACTCCTCATGTGTCCCCCAAGGTTGTACAAGAAGAAGAAAGGCATGTTGAAGGTCTATTTGTCAAATTAGGCCCTCTTTATGAGGATTTTGAGGATGAGCAAGGAGTATAACCAATAGAGAAACAAGAAGAAATTGAGTCAAGTGGGACTAAAATATATGAAGAATCAAAAGTAAAACAAAAAAGGGTTAACTCAATTAAGACAGAGTTAATATCAGAAGAGAAGAAAGAATAAAATGATATGGAGTCAAAATTAGAGTCTAAGTAAGAATTTTCAATGTAGGTACTTACATCATCGACTACACTTCTTAGCCCCACCCTAGGTTCCAGAATAATAAACAAAAAATATGGTTGAGTCTACATGGGTATTTATATAATATCAAACAAGGGAGCCAAGTCCTAAGGAGACCGTAGTGGCTACTAATGTTTCTTCAATTATTGATATAAGTCCCACGTATGGACTTCATGCAGATGTTTCAATTGAATAAAACATAACATCAACATCTAAAACATTTTTTGCCATTTCCCCTATTGCTTTGAGTGATGGCCATCCATCAGTTGTAAGTGCATAAGCCTTTGATTCTTTGGTGTCTCCTAAAATTACAACAAGAGATACTCATTTTTTATATTATTTTATTTTTGATTCTCTTATTTCACTTAAGAGGCCTTAGGCATTCATAATTCCAATTTTATAAACCATAACCCAGGGCCCATTAAATTTTCCTTTCCTTGATACCAACCCACCTACTACAAGTTCTACTAATACTATGATCTTGCTTTAGACCCCAGTAACTCATACATCCACTAGTGAAGCTAGTCCACAGTCTATTAGACCCAAGCCTAGTGTGTACATCCATTATGGTTATATGAGTTACTCCTCCTAGGCCATCAACATAGTTAGGTGTTCCAATTTTTTTAGTTTCCCAAATAGATTCCTCCATAGTCTCAGTATGAAGAATATCAAATTATATCAAATACATCATTGAGACACCTCCACATAAGAAGGTCATTACCTAGGGAAATGCCATCCCATCTTTTTATGAATTAGATACATATTCTCCAACTTCTCAACATACTTCAACATCAATGTTCCCACCAAGTCAATTCCATCCTTCCACCTTTGTGTCTTAAAATCCTACAAAATCACAAGCCATTTTGAGCAATCCTCCCTGGATTTAGATATTGCAAGAAGAGGAGGTAGGTAGACAGGACTTGATTATAATTGAGCAACCAAAGATGAGATTCTATTTTGACAGGTAAACTAACATAGTAAGAAAGGTCAAGAGAAAGACTATGTTAGTGGAGGATAAAAATGTTTAGGTGGAACAGAGAGAAGAAATGTTCTCTCTAATGAATAAGAGGAAGGTCCACCCTACATACCCAGATGAGTGTGAGGAAGATCTTTATAGTTTTGTTGATGCAATCAAGGAAGTGCTTAAGAAAATGTTTATAAATTATGACCATTTGAAGTAAAGGTTTTAAGAAAGAGATGTTATACAAGCTCCCCAAGATATTGTAGATAATGTATAAGGGGTAGCCAAAACATTATATAATATCATTGGTTTAATAATGCATGCTAGAGTTGAATCACATATAAAATGGGGATGTGTAACTTAGGAGTATAATAGAATGAATGTTGTAAGTGGCAAGCTCAATTTTTTGGGCCAAGATAATAAGAATAAGGCCTATGCACACTTATGTTTGATATTAGCCCTTGATGTTACTCTATCCTAGAACCATGTGACAACTAGAAGAGATAATTTATCAGAGTGGAATAATGAAATACATGCCTTGGTACAGTAATTCATAAGTCATGAGAAATGGGCAATATCAATTTTTAAGGATATGAATATTTACCCCTCTAGGGTGGTTGGTCCCAAGGCCCATTTTTGAAGGTTTACTCCAAGTGATTGTTGATAGTTTAAGGTATAAGTGGATGGCATTGTGTATAAAACTAATAAACAGGTTATTTAATTAATAACTTTTATAAAAGATAAGATAGCCAACACAAATACATTAAATGTAGCATTCAAGGCTTCGATGATTATTCATGAAAAAAAATTGACCAAACTAAAAAATTTGTTCAAAATATTTATCATTGATTATGAGATAATCAAGACTAATTTTGAAGCCAGTCATGCCTTAGACAAGCAGTTGGATAAATTTATATAGATTCATCTTTTGGTAAGTACATATTTTATATCTCAACCACCTCCAAGTACAAAGTCTTAGTTTCTAGGCTATATTATAGTGCAAACATCTAAAGGGCCCACCTTTATGACAATTTCAACTATAATTCCACATGTGCCTCCTCAACTTCAATTGTAATTATGACTACAGTCACTAAAACTATTAGCATGCAAGCTCCATAGTTAAACAGTGCCACATCAGCACCTTAATTTACATTGTTATTTTACATGTATTTTGATTGTAATTGAGACTTAAGTCTCAACTCTATTGTTTGCATATATATATATATATATATATATATATATATATATATATATTGTATTTTAAAATTTTGGTCAATGGATAATATTTGTGTATATACATGCACAATATGCATAAGTTTTGATACTTGGTTCCTAAAATGGAAGATGTAAATTTAGGTTTTGCTTGAGGATGAGGCATTCCCATCCCAAGCTATATATACTTGTATCTTCTGCATTCCAAAGGGAGGATAATTTTTTAATTGAGATAAATAATAAATTCTAATGATTATTCTATAAGTTCATTTTCATGTGCTTATCTCTTCCAAATTTTATGATACATTAAAGAAGTTACATCATTCTGGTATTTGATTCCTTAGATTGTGTAGAAGTGTTTTCCATACGGTTATTTAGATTGTGTTATATCTCATTTGAATATTTTTTATTCATTATTCATAATCTCCCTTTGTAGATGTCCAATTGAATCATATATTGTAGAAACCTTTGATTATGAGCATTAAAATTTACTGTATTTATTTCTTTGGACATCTAACTATGTTTTGTGTGTTGATAGTAACCTACATTAGGCACTAGTTCCCAATCACTTATCCAATCCATATTACAAAGTCCAATCTGGAAGGGTTTCATTTATCTTTAGTTCACAAACCCTATTTTTTGATCTACCTGTCCCTCATTTTTATAAATTTTTTATCGTATTATCCTTAGGTTAGAATTCACCTATCCACCTCAAGTAGACTTTGGTTTATTTTAGACTCCATACATCTAAATCATCTGAGGTAAGTAACCCATTGTTCACCACTTTTCCACCACTAGGATATTTACAAAATTGAAAACCCTACAACTCATGCCTTGAAGTGAAATTTCTTCATCGATCCTAAAACATTAGAAGCTACCTCATAGTATTATGTGGTGTGCATAAAACTAATATCAATCCTATTATTTTATGATGATTTCTATTTGAGATTATATACTAAAATTTGCACATGTCTATATTCATGTTACTATCTTACATAGTCTACTTTTATATGTTATGTTATATGACATTTTTTACTAGCAAATATATGTAGGGAATAATAGGATAGGCTTATTTTGGTTGCTTATACTTCATTTATTTACATTGTCACTTCCTTAAGTGTCTTTTTCTTGCTTGTTATTTTATTTCTTGTGGAACTTTTGAATATGTTCCTTACTTGTTGGCCCCTTTGCCAATGTATGCTGAAATATTTTTTTATATGGACATTTGAATATGGCATTCCTTCGAGTGTTTGGTATGAATATACCCCTTATTTGTGGTCTCTCTAGACCCCTTTTGTGTGACATTAAGTGCTCTTGTGTGTGTGATTGATTATTTGTTGATCTTGTATTGTCACTTTCTAGACATTGTCATGACCATACCATGCATTTTAGGGCTTGTTATGATCACATATTATGAGCTTCATTGATATATCTACTTGGACATGCTACACTTATATGCTACATGATTTACATGCATAAATTTTATAGGAATCTTATCCTTTTGAGGTAATTTAACTACTATATTCCATTCCCCTCACCTCAAAATGGGGGAAATATTAGTGGGGGCATGCATTAGTGATCCAAAACTTAGAAGTTCTGGTTGATAAATATTTCAATAGCATAGAAATAACACAATAATAATGAACTCTCTGAGAAGAGATGTAGTATTACTCAAGATCGCAATACAAATATATGTTTATCTCTGGGAAGAGATGTATGTCTTCACATTTTGGGTTACTTCTTCATTTATACAAATTTTGAAATCATGGGGAGGATGTAGAAGGTCACCAATCTTGAGGCAGATTAAGTTTTTTGACTTCCAAGATTTAAAACAATACATAATTCAAGGAATTACTATTTTTAGAAACTTACTATTTTTAGACTGCACTACTAAAATTGAAATTTAGGGAACTTACATTGGGTTTTATGGGGTCAAACTTCATTGAGAAGATATTAATGCCATATCATGATGTTATCCTCATTCTTAGCTTTCCAATGGTTCAAATGACGAGTCAATTGGAGCTACGGTGCAAAAGTTATGGCTCCCAGAAGTTTCATCATCAATTAGGGTGGAACTGTCACCCAAATTGTCACCTAAATTGTTGCCCAGATCATTCCTCCCTCCTTGAAAATCAATGGTCCCCATTGCATCAATTTTCCCCATCAGGTGTGGTATTTGTTTCTTGATTTGATTCTCTGTGAGCCACTCACCTTGATGGCTAAGCTGGCCCCTTTTGACCACTCGATAAAGCGGAATAGAGCGTCCTCTTATTGTCTTCATCCAAGTATCCACAATCTGATCCTCTTCCACTAGAGAAAATATCTGTGGATCAAGATCATCAATGTCTAGTTGTTCTTCTACAATTGAAGTGTCCAATAGAGGTGGGTGATATGGTTTGAGGAGCTCCACATTGAATATTGGATGCAGACCAAGGTAGGTTGGTAGGTTTAACTCAAAAACATTTTCTCCAACTCTTCTGGTGATGGTGTAGGGACCATATAGCAGAGGCTGAATCTTTCTATGTGGGCCTGCAAGTCATTCCTTCTAAATCTGAAAACAAACCTTGTCACCCATAGCAAAATGGTGTGTAATCCTATGTTTGTCATGGCATTGCTTATACTTTTGATTCATCTTCTCCAGGATGTCATGAACTTATCGTTGGATGTGTTGCATTTGTTCAATAAACTTTGTTGCTTTTGCTACCTCAGATCTTCCATGAGATGTGTATTCCATGGTGGAAAATGGAACATCTATATCAATTGGTATCATGGGTTGGAACCCAAAACATACTTGGAATGGACAGTGCTTGGTCAAGTTGTGCAGTGCCTGATTGTATCCATGTTGTATGAACAGAAGTCCCTCATCCCATGTGCATGGATGTTTGGTGTGATACATCTAAATCATGTGAACAATCAAGTGGTTTACCACGTCTATTTGACCATCAGTCTGTGGATGGAAGGCTGTGGACTTCATCAGCTTAGTATCCATCATCTTCCATAGAGTGGACCAAAAGATGCTCAGGAACCTGTTATCTTGATCTAAGACAATGGACTTGGGGAGACAAAAATGGAGCCATACATGACTAAAATATAGTTGAGCAATTTCCTTAGCAGATATATTTTTCTTACAATCAATCATGATAGCCATTTTTGAAAAATGATCACTACCATAAAAATACAGTCCTTACCATGTTTTGAAGTGGGCAAACCTAAGAGAAAATCCATTGAGATAGATTCCCAAGGCCTGGTTGGTTCTAGAAATGGCGTGTACAATCCTTGCTTCTTATTTATTGGCTTGGCTATCACACATGGGGTGCAATATTTGAGATATCTTTCCACATCCTTTCACATATGGGGCTAGTAGAAGTGTTTTTGAAGAAATGCCAATGTCTTTTCAATACCAAAGTGTCTAGTTGTCCTACTGAAGTGTGCTTCCCATATCATCTTTTGTTGCTCTATAACTAGAACATCGATGTGCCCCATATGACAGAGGACATTATCTTGCAAATATAAATTAGAAACATGTTTACCTTTTTGAAGTACTTGATATGTATCAGCAAATGTAGGATTTGCTTCATATAGAGCACCCCAAGTGGTAGTCTCATGTCCACACAGGTCAAGAACTATTGTGAGTGCAGTAATTGATGGGTGGCTCAGACAATCTACAGTTGTATTTGAGCTCCCATTTTTGTGTTTGATTATCAGGTGGAATTGTTGAAGATATGTGGCCCACTTTTGGTGCCTCTCATTTCATAGTTTGCTTTGCATTTGGATGGATTCTAATGGTTTGTGGTCAGTGTGGATGACTGTTTCTTTCCCCAAGATGTAGTGTTTCCATTGTTTGCAGGCTTACATAATGGCATAGAGCTCCTTATCATATGTTGGATATTTCTTGACTGTATCAGTGAAAGTTTCACTATGATATGTAACAAGATGGCCATGTTGCATGATGATATCTCCCATAGCATATTTAGATGCATCTATCATCAACTCAAAAGGTTGATGCAAATCTGGCAAGGCAAGAACAGGGGCTGAGCAGAGTCTGTTCTTTAAATTCTCAAATACCCTTTGTTGTATATTTCACCCCACTAAAATGTAGCTTTAGCTCCTCCTTTAGTCACTTGGGTTAGTGACCAAGCAACATGTGAAAATCCAAGAACAAACCTACGGTAGAAATTTGCAAGACCCAAAAAGCTGTGAAGCTCTGTGAGGGTCCTTGGTGTGGGCCATTCTCAAGTAACCCAAATCTTTTTTGGATCAACATGGACCCCTTCCTCATTCACAATGTACCTGAAGTACTGAATTTTTGTCATCTTGAATGTGCATTTGTCAAGATTTACATACAACTTGTGCTCCCGAAGAGTTTGAAGCACCTTACAAACATGTTGCAAATGTTCTTCCCATGTTATGCTATAGATGAGTATGTCATCTAAGTAGAAAACCACAAATGAGTTGGTGAAGGGTCGTAGGATGTCATCCATCATCCTCATGAAGGTTATAGGTGCGTTAGTTAAGCTAAAAGGCATAATCAACCATTCAAAGAGCCCCTCCTTAGATTTGAATGCAGTCTTCTAGACATCAGTGGGATTGATGGAAATTTAGTGATAACCAAATTTGAGATCAATTTTGGTGAAGAACTTCACATCACGGAGCTGGTCCAGCAAGTCATCAATCCTAGGGAGAGGATAGCGATTCTTCACAGAGATTTTATTCAGGGCTCGTAGTCAATGCAAAGCCTCCATGTTCCATCTTTATTCGGTTCCAAGATAATTGGGCTACCACAAGGTGAAGAGCTTGGCCTGATGTGACCCTTTTGGATCAATTCTTGAATCTATCTTTTTATCTCATCATTCTCTAAAACTGATCTGTGATACATAGGAATGTTAGTCAAAGGTGATCCTGGGATCAAATCGATAGAATGTTTTACTTGGCAATGTAGTGGAACTCCTATGGGTGACTTGAATAAGTCATCATATTCTCCTATGATTCATCCTATCTGCTTTTGTTATTGTGTTGATTGTGTAGTCAGGACTGCAACATCAGCCTTCTTGGATTTTTGTGGTTTGACCACCATGAGAACAAATTGCTTTGTTTTCTCCACCAATCTCTTGCATTGCATAGCACTGATCAGGGAGACAGATGTCGAAGGTGGTACCTCTAGTACCCTATAGCACCGTGTTCCAAGAGTGAGGGTGATCCTTCAGGTTCGTGATTCATAGATGCCATGTCGCTCATACATGAACGATTGACCAAGGAGTACATCACAAACATCTAGATTGACCACATCACACAAGACTTCATCTTGGAATGGTTTATAGCATATGAAATAAGACATTGATGGGTGACATATAGGTCTCTCCCTAGGCTCAACCATCCAATACTATAGGGATTTGGATGAGGCTTCATGGATAGATTTAGACTTTTCACAACCTTAGCAGAGATTAAATTATTTTAACTCCCACTATCAAGAATGAAATGCAGAGGCTTACCTTTTACCCATAATTTGGAGTGAAACAATCTTTCCTTATCATCTGGTCTTTCCTCATAGGTCTGTGATGAAGTGATGATGGTAGTAGGCTTAGCATCTGTAATTTCTTCTTCATCCTCTTCGATTGTGGGTTGTGTATGAGGCATAATAGTAGATGTCGAGTATTGTGACTCAAAAAGAAGTGACTTCATGGCTTGACATTCTTCTTTGGAGTGAGTTCCAATTTTGTGGTAATCACACCATTTTCTAGCCTTCCCTTTCTGGGATTTCTTATCCTGAAACTCCTTTTTCTTCCAATTTTGGCCTGGTGTTTGACCTTCCTTGTCACTTTTCCATTTTGAGGGTTGACTCTTCGTATTCTTTTTGCCATGCTTCTGTTTAATCTTCATTGCAAATTTATATGCCTCACCGAGGGTTTTCAAATTGAAAAGTTCCATTTCCCCCTGTATGTACCATTGTAGTCCACCACAATATTTGAGAGTCTTATGTTTCTCACTTTCTTGAATGCCCAATCTTGCAGACAAAGAATGAAAAGTGTCTATGTAATCTTAAACAGATTGGTCCTTACCTTAGTGAAGTTGTTGCCACTGTATGTACAGATCATCATATGCTCCAATGGGATAGTATTCTTCTTTCACCGCTTCCACAAAATCATCCCAAGTAGGTTCCACCTCAAGTCCAATGTCATCTGTACTGAACCTCTTTTTTTACACTTCCCACTAGTTTTTCACAGGCAATGATGATTTCAAAAGAGCAAAAGTAATCTTTTCTCCATCGGTGAACTTATTTACAGAGAAGTAGGAAGACAGTTGATCCAACCAATTTTCTATTGCATCAACATTGATTTTGCCTTCAAATGTAGGAATATCAAAATTTAACTAAACCTTGAAGGGTGTTGGGGCACTAAAAGGATGTTCCCTGGATGAGGAGCCAAGAAGTGGAGCCGCAGAGCCAGGATTTCCCATTGGAAGTGTTTGAAGAATTTGGGAAAATTGTTGTAGCATCTGTGCTTGTTGCCATTGGAGGGCTTCATTCACCATTTCCTTGAAAGGATTGGATTTCTTGATGTCGTCTACCATTTGAAGTCATTTGGAGCAAACAAGTGGAAAATTTGGAAGCTTTGTTATTTCCCACCTAAGCTTCTTGTAGCCTGACCTCATCCTCAGGATCATACACTCTCAAGACAAACTGCTCTGATACCACTGATCCAAAACTTAGAAGTTCTAGTTGATTAATATTTCAATAGCATAGAAATAACACAATAACAATGAATTCTCTGAGAAGAGATGTAGTATTACTCAAAATCACAATACAAATATATGCTTATCTCTGGGAAGAGATGTCTGTCTTCACATTTCGGGTTACCTCTTCATTTATAAATATTTTGAAATCATGGGGAGGATGTGGAAGGTCACCAATCTCGAGGGAGATTAAGTGGTTTGACTTCTAAGATTTAAAACAATACAAAATTAGAGGAATTACTATTTTTAGAAACTTACTATTTTTAGACTGCACTACTAAAATTAAAATTTTGGTCACTTCAGTTGGGTTTTATGGGGTCAAAATTCATCAAGTAGATCTCAATGCCATCTCATGGCATTCTCCTCATTATTAGCTTTCCAACAGTTCAAATGGTGAGTCAACTGGAGCTACGGTGCAAAAGTTATGGCTCCCGAAAGTTCCATCATCAATTAGGGTAGAACTGTCACCTAAATTGTCGCCTAAATTGTTGCCCAGATCAATTAGAGACATGACTCCAAACATATATGTATTACATATTTGTAAACATTTGATACAGTTTGCATGATTCAAATATGCAATTGTGTCAAAATCATATACACATTGCATTGATTCTTACATATTTGGGATAGATTTTTTTAGATTTGTGATAGATATCATACATAGTTATAGAGGAAAGATTGAATTTTGATAGATAATTCAGCTTGAGACACAGTAGAGGTGCATATTCCATGCAAGTGCATCAAAAATTATAAATTCATATTCAAACTTATTTACTAAGAAGCACCATTTTCACTAAGAAACATTATTTTGAGTCTTTTCTATCTATAGAAGTTGGCTCCTTTTAATAGTGTTTCTGAGATTTAATGCCCTCAATAGCCTAACACTACTTCACTTTTTTAGGTTGATTTGGTTATACCAATTAACTTAGCTTTTATTTTATTGTCACATGAATTATGTGATTGAGATTCAATGATCTCAATGGCTATGTGACAACTCACCCTTACACCAAATTGGGGGCTTAATTACCTTCCAATATCTCTCTTCAAATATTCAAGGTTCATTTTTGAACCCTTCTCAGCTCCAATGCTTCATAAGGAAGCATTTTTACCAATTCAAACTACCAAGGGGCAACATGGTTGCATTGACACATGGGTGTACTCCTTCCTTTCTCTCTTTCTTTTCAAGCATTTAAATTAAGTCAAATTTTAGATTATATAAATTGATTTATACTATAAAATGCTCTTGGTTACATGTCATACACCATAAAACACTCAAATTGGGTTCAAGAAAAGGCAAGGTGTGGTGTACACACCCAGGTACACATTTCTTTCCTTTAACCTAGTAATTTCTTCCTTATGCATTTACTAGATTAAAGGAGGGAAATGTAGATACTAAAATATGATTTATATAACATCTTAATTTTTTATATTTGATAAATACCTATCAGACCCTTTAGTTTCCTATTATCAAAAGTCTCATATTCACCATCTCGTTATGCCCAATTTTTATCTTATAATTCAGCCCTATTATTTCTGATGACCCAAACCTCTTACACTATATAGAAAGCCTAAAAACTAGTATATATCCTTCATTATTAATTTTAAATCCTTATCAGCTTCCTAACATATTGGATGCTGGATACTTGCATCAATGCAAGTGTCCATATTCTTATCAAGTGTATAGTCCTCAAAAGTCATCCAAATTGAAAATATTTCCAATCATATGGGTCTGCTTATTTGTCTTATTAAACCCTAATGTGTTATATTTATAAAAGGTGTGATATAAATACAAATCTAAGACTACTCATTATTCATCTATAAATTACCAAGAAAATGCCTATAAAAGCCCATTCAATCAATTGCACGACTGAATTATACTACCTTAATCTTCCTTATTTCTATATCAGTCGTAGGAGCAATCATATTATAGGTTTGAAGAACTCAATGAACATCCCATGAGAAATATTTGTTAATTTACAAGATACATCATTGAATACCCTTTCATATATCATATTGCACACTTATGCATACACAAGCCAACACATAGGGTAAAACTAAATATGCTTGAGGCCGTCTTTGGTGTTGGTTATGTAAGTAACACTCATTGATAGAGGGGTCATTAAGATCATCTCAACTTCATGAACCCTCTAACCTATTTTAGGCAAGCTACAAACACCTAAGGTGAAGAGCTAGGGTTTGATCCATAAATTGTCATCTACATAATGTGTGCATGAATAAAATATATTAATAAAAAGGTGACATAAAACTTAGAAAGCTCCAAGTGTTCACTTTGAAATATAGTGAATATTTTGTATCAGATAGTTTCATTGATATCAAGACACATGCATTGATGCAAATGTCCCAAGTCTAATGTAAGTGTCTAGGCCCTCTGAATTAATATCTACATATTGATGACTAGATCTTGATCTTATTCCTGCATGTTTCCACCTCTGTATATCTCAAATCTGCCTTTGTATTTGTAAATAAGCTAAACATTATCTCTTCCTAGTGTTTATGCAATCAAATTATTGTTTTTAATGTACTTTCTTTATTTATCATAACTTATCATTTTAATTCAGAATATCTATTTGTCTAAGTTTTTAATTAAGTGGCTTACTCTAGAATAGTTATATTGATCCTTGTGTATAGGTTATTCTACCCTTTTAACCCCTAAACCATTAAAAGGGGTTAAACACAAGGATACTATGATTTCCATAGTAGCATGTGTCAAAAAATAAATTCATTCAAAATCATAAAGGGAACCCCAAAGTGTGACATCAACACTAAACCATGATATGTATACAAACTAGCATGTCTACTTGTTGGTCTCTAATCCATCCTTCTTTTGCACAATAGACACAGACAACATTACATTGAAGACACCAAAAATATCAACCATAGAATATGAAGGCATATATTTTAGTGTCTTAAATTGAAAATTGTGCATTATAATTGATGATGTTTCAAATGGGAAATGGTTGATAGTGACAATGCAGTGAAAAAATATTTCCCACATAATGGTAAAAAGGTTTTATTTCTTGTTGATTGCCTAGACTTGACCATTACAAAAAAAATTACACTTGGCCATTATGTATATGGTTAAATAACTCATCAATTGCTTCATTAAATCATCTAATATGCACCCCCCCCCCCCCCACCACCATGTTTGTCATCTATAAATTCAAACCTAAATAATTTTCATGGCATTTTATATTACTATATAAATGAAGAAAACTTTTTGAGATAGTTTTATCCTTAATTGAACATTATTTCTTGTAAGGGCTCAAGGCTCTGATTGGGATGAGTGTTTGAGGTGGATGAAAATTTTTAATTTCCTATGGGGATTCAAAAAAAATGAAGTTGTTTGGCTAGTTTCTAAATTAGCTTGGCATTGTGCAATGTGTGTAGGTGAAATTGGAACTTGAGCACCAACAATGGAACTCTTGAGGCTAATAAAAACCATGCTTAATATTAGAACCATCATACACAAGGAGGATATGTCAAGGAAAATAAATATGAAAATATGTGTATGTTAGAGGGAAAACCATAAATAAAAATGGAAGAAGAATCCTACTTATGTGAATCCTTTGATAATTCTACATAGGTTGTCTATCAACTAGAAAATTGAGACCTCAAGAAATTCTCAAGATAAAACTTGAACATTATATTTTTTCAGAAAAAGATCATAGTATGTGTGGACTCCATCAAAGATAAACACTTTGTACTTTGCAATAACACATGTAATGGGGAAAACAAGCTCCAAATAAATTATTTGAAGACAAGACTTAAGATCAATCAACCCATTAAATAGTATGGCAATGGCATTATTAGTTAAGGTCAATTCCATTTCATGCATGCCAAAAAATTTGGAATGGAAATATGTTCTTTTTATGGAAAGTAAAAAAACTACAATCAATGTGTTAAAGCATAAAATGTTTGTACATGAATAGAGAAAGTAAAATAAAAGTTGTGGAACAAGATCAATACAGGTCCATCTTGAGAATAATATTATGAGTATCTTACTATGTGTTTATCTAGTCTTCACCACATTAATGTCAAACTCCATCAATTTATCAAATTTTTATTTTTACTTCTTTTGTTATTCAGAGGGATTTGAGGTCATTTGGCCTAGTGCCTAGAGCTTACTACTCTAACACAAGGCGAGCACCCCTATAAACCTTTATGTGGTGTGTAATATAGCCCTCACCACACATCATGGTAAATTATAAATTGAACCCATGACTAGGACTACCTCTACAAGGTACCAATACCAAGAGATCTAACTTTGGGTCCCCTCATTTGGTAAAAGCATTGTTTACTAGTAAAAAAATTGTTCCAATGTTTATAAATTTTGTATATGTATTTCAAGTTCTTATACAACTATTAAGATTTGACATGCTACAAAATATTTTAAAAAAATCAAGGAATATGCCTTTCCAAATATATATTTTTAAATCTCAATCAATGGTAATTTCAATTAAATGATGCATCTTGTCATTGTCAAAAATGTAACATTGATGTAGAAGATTGTGAATATAGGTATGCATTGAATTTCATATTAGAAAATGTCACAAGTACAATATGGACCATAACACTTGATGATGTTGTTAATGTGATTATGGGTATCATATCACAAGGTCTACATAATATATTTTTATCTCCTGGTGAGGTTTGGAAAATTGTCAAAAACGTACTTTTTTGCAAGTATCATTTCACACTAGCAACAAAATTGGAATTATACAATGACAAGGAACATATACATTGTGCCAAACTAAATACAACTAATGATGAATATACACCACAATATTCATCTTTAATTGATTCATTTGATGTAATTTATTACTTATATCTAGTTATATATTCTAACTAATTGCAATTTACATGTGTTTACATTTATGCATTTTGTAAAGAACATAATTATTTTTGCTATATTATATTTTCATAAAATGTTTTCAAAATCAGACTTCCAAAATTAATTATATTTTTTCAATTACACCCATATTTATATTCACCTATAGCCACAACTTATTCATGTTGATATCCATATAAATATCCTCATTCTTATCTATTGGTCACTTTCAAATAGTTACATTTCCACATAGTATATTATTTTCATATGTAGAAAATTATAATGTACATACCATTTGCAAAAATTTAGCATTTAATTTTCCTATGATGATCATTGCAAACATTCATGGGGAGTGAAAAAATAAATAAAATAGATTGTTTGAGCTATACAATGCACAATAATCAAATAAATGCATGTTGGTGACTTCATTACCATGCAAAAACAACAAATATTGACCCCCCACTTGTTGATGTTGCTATTAAACAACCTCCATAAAAATCCATGAAAGGATAGATTGAATTTCCTCAATACATGCATGCCTCATTTGCAAGGAATTGTATCCAAGTATTCAAATGCATAATCATTGTTGTGTCAATAATAACATGGACCTAGACATATAACTTAAAGTTTTATTTAATATCACTCATTTATAAAAAATGGTTATTGCAAGATTTAATCTAATATTAAAATTAACCTATGCATGTGGTGGGAAATATAAATATAGTGGTCTCGCTATTAGCTTCTCCAGGATATATCTACTATTGTTAGGTACCTACCACATTGAGCTGAAAATATCAACATCTTAGTGTTAAGAAGAATTGGCTCAAAAAAAAATCATATGATTTTTTTTTAATTAGATCATGTGTCATGCAGTCCCTACAATACATAATGTAAAATGACCTTATTATAGAGATGTCTAGGTTGACTATCAAGAACTTTATGCCCTACCATCTGAACCTACTAATATCTCCTTTATCCTTCAACACACTACAATGGAGATTGTAGACATGCAAATCAACAATTTAAACTTGAATGAAGATACAAATGCACTTACAAATCTACATTATCATCAAACATCATCTTTTGTAGCTTATCTTCCAAATGCAAGAAGAGAAGTAGACCAAATAAGAGACTATGTAAACAATACCAATAATAGTATTCCATCTATAATCAATTGGAAATATGTTAGTAACTCACCTATCAATGATTGCAACATAAAAGGCTTGTTTTTTATGTCATTTCCTTCTCTTTTTTTAACTGGTGTGTGCATTTACCAATAACCTTGTATTAGGAAAATCCAAGTACACAAATATGTTACACACTTACTCAGACATAAGGACAACTAGTTTAGAAGCCATTTGTGCTTCATTCTTTCTTGTTAAACCTAATGATGTGCCATCGAAGCCAAGCAACATCCTCATTATTTGAAACAAAAACATTGAAGATAACTTCCCACTCAAAATTTAAACTTAAACCAACATCTAGCATAATTACCTAATATAACTATTAGAGATCAACTAATGCATTTTATATCAATGCTCAAAGGTACACATTCATTTTGATCCAAGTGTAGGAATGAATTAATGGATATGATCACACAGTCGAGATCATCAACATTGTTCTTCACCTTGAGTGTAGTAGACACTAAGTGGCCATATCTACATAAAGTCATGTTGGTGCCCCTCCATCTCTCCCAAGCAACCATTCTCACTAGAGAAACCAAAACCTAATTGTGAACCCACATCTTGCATCTTCATACATGATAAAATATTTTCAATATTTCATGAAGATATCTTTGATAAACATATCCACAGTAAGGACTAATGTTATAGGTATTCATACTAAGACTATGTGTCATTAAACTCAATACATAAAACAAAACCACTCCCAAATCATAATTATCTAATTTATTTTGTATACTTAGGTACAAATGGAAATGTAGAGGATCAACACACATCCATGGATTTCTATGGTTATAACATGCACCTAACATTGACACATTGAACTAGAAGATGCACTTCAAGTAGATTCTGTAAGGATATTCTTTAACTAGCATTTAATAGCATGAAACCCATGCAATGATGATAGAATCCATGGTAGAATACATCGCTCCAATCTTGATGATCCATGCTTGCTCACCATATATGAAATATTTGGTGCCAATCCTCAAAAATATTATGGGGACCTTATAAATCAACATCACAATAAATGTAGTGAGTCTACATGTTTATGGAAAAGGGCACCACTTTACAAAGCAGATATAAAGCCCCATGGCCTCTATAAGTGAGATCAAACATGTTTATCGACAATGAAGGCTGAAAAACTTACCTTCTAGCACGTAATGATGAAAGAGTGAACGTACAAAAATCAAACATGATTTCAATATGGATTTCAAATTTATCTTTCCAACTAATTGTTTGATGCCACATTGTGCTCAAATATATAGAAAAATATGCATCAAAGGCTGAAAACAAATATGAAAGCTACCACCATATGCTAACTAGAATATCATATAAAATTAAAATTGAAATCCCAACAATGATTGCATATAAAAATTTCCTCGTAAAAACTATTGTTGACCATGACATCGATGCACAAAAGACATGCCACATGGTGTAAAAGTTCCCTTTAATAGTTTGTAGCCAAACATTTGTTACCCTATTTGTTGGCAAACAAAGCTTCAGATGTATTTTTCAAAGTAAATGTGAGGAAGGAAACCTACTATCTTTCATTGATGTGTATTTAAATTGCCCTTCATTCCTAGATATAATGCCACTCATTGAAGCTACACAAACATGGTCTTTCAATAATAAAAGAAAAATTAACTTGTGGAGAAATAGAACAAGTCAATCAATTGTTTGCATATTTCCTCATTTCTCTTCCAAACCTCCTGTTTATTCACCATCATATTAAGCTTTATGTTGGGTGGAGCTGTTACTTTACAAACCATTTTGCAATATTACAATGGACATTGGTTAAACTAGAGAAGACATTGTTACATATTGAGAATAAATCAAGGATTCTTACAATCCATGGTATATTAATCAAATATCTACAAAAGAAACCAACAATGTCAAATCAAGTAATGATGATAGTGACATACAAGAAGATATATAGATGGAAATGGAAAGGCATGAGTGGGAACTCTTGTCCTACATGCATCCATCAGGGAACACTCAAATAGATGACATTGACATGCTTGGAATTTGTGACTTCAATACCAAACACAATTGGAATCATTCTGAGGTATCATTCGACTGACACACAATAGTGCAATAATTTATAGATTCTCAATGCACAATTACTCAAAATAAATATGTTGATTACACAAGCAAGCCAATGTCAAATGCGTTCTCAAGTGACCAACAAACATCCTTCAACATTATTGTGTAGCATGCCCCAAAAATAGACACAAACTACACCACTCTAAATGATTATATAAGGAATAATAAGTATAGATAAATCCTACTTGATTAGTAGCATCAAACATAGACTAGATGGACTTGCAGACAAAAGTAGGTCTCCCCTACTTATTCTCACTCCAACTAGTGTCACAACATTTAACATAAATGTATCAACAATACATATAGGGTTCCACATTCATATCTAAGGAAAGTAGACACCTGAGAGACAAGCACTAACAATTTTCCAAGAATAAATGAGATGTATTGAATATGATGAAATGAGCTTTATATGCCCAAAGATGCTCAATAATATAAATAGCCAACTGCATGAGGCATTCCCTTAGCGAAATAATAAATGTTTTGGTGATTGATCAATTATACTTGTTGGAGACCTAGGACAACGTCCACCTGTAAATGGCATTCTGATGTATGCAAGGAAGTCTTTTGGTCACACACTTTGGCAAGCATTTGACATAGTTGTAATATTATAAATAAATTTTCGTCAGCAAGGATGCACATAAAACCAGCTACTATTCAGAAAGTTATTAACCAACATCAGATAATCAAACCCAACAAAGGAATACTAGAATATGCTCATGTCAAGAACAACATCCTTCATGCCTCCAAAAGAACAAGAAGATTTCAAAAGCTCAACCCATTTGTACGCAAATAACAAATCGGCAACAATGCATAATAAGCAAATCTTAAAATCATTAAACATTATAATTGAAATATGTATAGTTGAACAAAGCAGACAAACGGAGACACCTAACCACAATGACACTCAAATTGAGCTAATCGTGATTCTATGTAAAGCACAAAAGATTATGTTGACATCCAATCTATGAGGAAAAGCATGATTACTTAATGGAGCTATCGAGGAAATTGTTCACATTGTCTACAATTTAGATTCAAAGCCACCTTCCTTACCCATATATGTGGTGGTTGCTTTCAAAAAATACTCTGGTCCCCCATGGAATAATTGCAATCCTACATATCTTCTAATTTTTCTTTTTACACGAGGTAATCATCGCCAAATGCCTATCAAAATGCATGGACTTTGACCATACATAAAGCACAAGGGATGACTCTCAATAAAGCCACAATTGATATTGTCAACATTGATTGCCAAGGGTTGACCTTCATTGTTATATCAAGAGTACGCTCAATCTATGACATGCATATCTCCCTTGCATTTACACTTGACTGCTTTGCAAGAATGAAGGCTATTAAATATGTAAACCTTCAAAAAGCAAAGGAAACAAGACTCAGAGAAATACCTCTTCCACAACATTTATAACAAATGTAGCTTTATTACTACTGCACAACAACTAAATTGTCTTGTATAATTTGTTTCTTTCATTACTACTTCTCATTAGATGTTTAAGCCCTCATATATAATTATTGTTCGTTATGACATACCTCCACATAAAATGCCAAGACTGTGCAATCCATCACAGAGATCTGCCTCTGATGTTTTATGTTTGAAGCAACTGCAACAATCATGACTAATAAATCCATTCGACTATTCTCTCTACAATCCTATATGGAGTAATATCTCATTAGATGTTTTTGCCATCATATATAATTATTATTCGACATAGCATACCTCCACCAAAAATTCTACGAAGTGTTCACACTACCTTACATGATGATGGCATTGAACATCATAAATATGGAGTCGAATGCCATCTTACAGATCAATAAGGTCTTCATTGAAAGATGGTCAGCTATTAACATCCATGAATTTTTGTTGGCTGGAAACTCGGGTCGAATCGAACACTTACGGGGGGCCGGTGTCTCAAGTCTGTGGCTCTGTGCGCTCCTCTCTGCACTTCAAACACTCGAAGCAAACATTACAAAGTAGGAAAATAGGGTGGGACTATTAATAGGCACAGCACGGGGGTGAGGCAGGGGATGGAGTTGCACAGACAGACTGCACAAGCAAGTGAAGCAAAGAGAAAATGAAGGAATGGATTGATATGCCGGAAGCGCTGTTGAGAGTACATGAGGGGATGTCCCGTTTCTGTTTATGCAGGCAGCCAGGGCATGCCGTGCACGAAAAGGCGTATAGAGCTAGATGTATTCCACGACTCAACGCCCTGGATAAACGAAACCCTTTTGCAATGCCATTAAAAGTAACAGAGACCATACCAGTTGTGGGATCCGCCCCTTTTCCTTTGCACCGCCGACGACTGTACCTCAACTTATCAGGACAAGAAAATCAATGGCTCTAATCCACCCAATGGTCTAAGAAAATGTAAACAGACCAGAAAAACAGAAAAAGATATACGTGCCCATTTATTTCCATTGCCGTGCACAATTTCCGGCTGAGGTTTTTTCATCGTATATAATGATTATCAGCTTAATAAACCATTAATCATCCCATAATAATATCAATAAGACAATCACAAAGCCTCTATCAAATGTGTTTAACATTACAAATTTTGTATATATTATGTGATTTAAAATAAAAAATTTATTGAAAGGATTATAATTTAATTAGTAAAAATGATAGTTACTTAAATTTATCCATCAAGATATAGATTTTTCAATAAATGATTTTGATATTATTGAAGAAAAAATTCATATATTATAATGGCATAATAAATATTTATATAAAAATAAACATACATATTGAAATAGATGGAACCACATCTGTTCTTGAAAATGATGAAATGAACTTAATTTTACTAATAAATGTTCAATTTAAATTATTTATTTAGTTGTTTTTAAAAATCTTTTATAATAATATAACATCATGAATAGAACTTCAAATCTTTTAATACAAGAATTTGACATCTTAATTATTTTTTATAAAAATAATTTTTTATCATATAAATGATTTTTTTCAAATTGAAAAGTTCAAAATTATATATCTAGAATTATATAAATATAGATATCTTTGTTCATTTTTTGAATTATATAAAGTTTATTATAATTGATGAGTAAGAATGTATTTAAAATTTGAGTGTTCCTTCTGTTAAGCACTCACGATTAGGAGGCATCCAATATGTCAAAATCTTTTAAGGAATGATCATGAACTTATCAATTTGACTTTTCATATTTTTTTTTGAATAATTGTATCGAGAATAACCTAACGACCTGAAACATTTTCAATTCTATCAAGACGAATACCCCCTACCCATATTAAGTATTTTCAAAAGATTTATACCTTAATCCATCGTCCTCACCAATCAAATTATATAATTATAAATATATAAAAAAATAAAATAACCTATAAATTAACACCAATCACCATAAACACACAAATTCTTTAAAATTTACAGTCCTATTGTCTCCCCACTCCTTAAAACAAATACCCAAAAAAATAGGAAAAGGATTTTAAAAACAACCCTGTAATTTCTTTAATCTAGCGTTTCACATCACACTTCTGAGAAAGAAGTCTCCGAAAATCTTGAATTTAAAGAATCTACGCAATTGTTTCCACAATATTTTTAAAAAATCAGGGTAGAAACAAAAGCTCAAATCTCTTAATACAAAAACTAGATTTCGTGTTTGGATTTGATCACCAACAATCCAAACCCACACCAAATAAAAACACTGTGAATGGCATCCTCAAGCAGTGCAGAAGCTCCACATCTGGCCAACTGTGAGAACACCCCATGCCCTCAAATCTGTTTCACCCGGAAGCCAACGAATTACAGTATTTGCATTCACTGATTCTCACCTTAACCTTTCGAAACGAAGCCTTAACCTTGTCGGGTACACTCCTCTTAATTGTAAAGTGATAACTCATCAAAAACAACCGCCTCTTCTTTGCAAAATCTATTTCCCTGTTTCTCCTGAGTGTAAAGTATTCTTCACGGCCGGACTCGAATGATTGGTTGAGAGGGGAAAATGGAACACCCGTGGAGGTTTCCCTAAACATTTCTCTCAGGGTTAGCCTAGTTCTGTCATATGACAGACTCTGCCTGTCCTTGTGCATACCTAAACTTAATTCAAATACTGGTGGTGAGTGTTGGAGTCACCTTGACACTGTACAGGAAGAGTCACCGAGGAGGAAAAGGGGTTGAGTGACTGGTTAACTTGATTCGGTATGAAATGAGTTGTTTAGGGGATTGGTGTATACATACTGCGCTATACTGACCTTACTGAGATATTAGTGGTGAGTGTTGGAATCACCTTGACATAATAAGAAATGAGTCATTGAAAAGGAAAAAGGGTTAAGTGACTGGTTAACTTGATTATAAATAACATGAACTTTTCTGCCGATTCAATGTGTCAGAACAAACCTAATTAAAATACTAATGGTGAATGTTGGAGTTACCATGACACATGAAAGGAGGAGCCACTGAAACCCTTTAAAAAAAAAAATGAAAGAAAGAGAGAGAGAAAGAAAGAGGGGTGAGTAACTGGTTAGCTTGATTTAATTATTAAAAAACTACCTTTTTGGAGTGTATACAAACTGTGTCATAGCAACACAAGGGAGAAAACGCTAAGAAGTGAGGAAAAAGCTTTCCTGAAACAAATTTATATGTACAATGTTTCTGATTTTCTGCCATGTTAATTTGCTCATGTTTTCACGTCATTTAACACCAACAAGTAATGTTGAGTCGGGGTTTGGCCGTCAACGGATGTACCAGTCGCGAAAAAAATGTCTTTGGCATATTTTTTTTATTAGAGGGTCCCTGTCTAATCTGCGGTGCAGATGCATTGCTATACGGTGGGAGTGGATCCACGCCGCTCCTTAAAATAGTTTGCGTCGGGTCTCTTCTCAACGTCTCGTGATAAGTTGGACTTCGGGTTTTCCGCCGCCTACCAAACAATTTTTTTTTTTTTTTTGTTTTAAATTAATAATCATTTGACATTATTTTTAATTCTAAACTAACGTATAATTATTTATTGTTGTTTTAATAATTCATTACTTCTTGTCAAGACTTAACTGAATAATATGTATCATTATAAATATTATTTAAGTACAATTAAATATAATATTATTTCTTCTAAGTGCGGTTTTCATTATGTTGAGAGGGATTCTTTATGTTCAGAGGTATTTTATAATGATAATCGCGAGTAAATTGAGGGGGTGGTCAGAGTAAGTTGTAATGTTTGAGAGTGTGTTAATTTTAATTTTGATTTTAAATTTGACATCCATTTGATCGTCACTTATAATTTTTTCCTATTTTTTTAAGAGAAATTAATTAAAAAATTGTAATATCATAATTATACAATAGAATTTGGAACCCTTTTTTTTCTCAATTTTTTCTTCCAAGTTTATGAAAATATATATAATATAACAAATCCAAAATAAAAACCTTGAAATTCATCTCTCTCAACATTTTCAATATATATATATATATATATATATATATATATATATATATATATATATATATATATATATATATATATATATAAAATTTCTTTTACCACTCTCAAATATAAATCTCCCAAAAATTTGGTTCAATTTCTATCAATAGACGTAAAAAGCCATGAGACTTTCAAAACATAAATATCAATAAATAATTATTAAAACATCATAGCTTAGGCCCTTCCCATTGCCTTTTACTCAATTTAATTCATTTGTATTCTCCTTGCAATTCATATACTAGCAATTGTCCTAAAGGTGTAAGTTACATCAAAAGGGATGTAATTTCTTGATTTAATAAAGTGGAGTTTTGTAAAATAAAAGTGTGTGAATCGGCAAGTGTATCTCACTTGAAATTTATGATCGTTGACCCCATTTTATTTTTTTACACAAAGTATTAAGCAATAATAATCTTATACTTCTAGTGGAGGTGACGATGAAAATTAGGTTGTGTGTTCCTTCATACGGTGTCACAATGAGTTGTGCAAGGAGGAGACATTTCATTTCATGGTGAGCTTGAACAATGAAGTGGTGGGAAAGGGTAGGGCCATACAAAACATGTAAGTGGATGAAATATTTCAAGGTGCATTGGGTGGTGATGGTGAAGGGAAATGACAGGATATTTCAAGGATATCGTATACCAGAGGGCCCATATCATACACCAAACCTAGACTCAAGGCTATTGTTGGATTTATATGCCCTACACGCTCATTGTAAAGGGGTCCACAGTTTCTAGGATGATGACATATTTGATTAGTCGATTTCTATTATCAAGTGTGGACGAGGACATCATGAGAGTTAATTTTATTGCAGTTAGGCTCCACTCCAATGTGCTATGTGAATCAACACTACAATGTTGTTGACGTGGGGGCAAGACATTGAAGCCCTAGAGTGTATCTTGTAGCTTTCATTCATCCATGTTGTGAATATATTGATGTCTAGATCAATTACATCAGGGATAATAACATATGAAAATGCCATACTCGAACCCTTGGAAGAAACGATGACCACAATTGGAGCATATCTTCGTAAGCATCTTATTTTATCCTACTGGCAAAAAAACATAAAATCTAAAGGAACACTAGTCAATAAAAATATGTTTTAGAAAGATTATTAAAATGAATATAAGATTATTATAGTTTAATGCTTTGTGCACAAAAGGTGAGACAAGGTCAGCGGTTGTGGGTTTCGAGTGAGGTATAACTGTTGATTTATACTCTTTTGATTTACAAAACCCCGCTTTATCAAAATAGAAAATTACATCCCCTCAAGAATAATTTATACCATTGGGGCAACTATGTGTGTGTGTATAATATAATTATACTATTATATAATAATTATATATAATAATATATCTTTTGTCACATACGGTCTTCGATGATTATAACAATGCTCAACAATGCCCAACAACATTAATAATAATTACATAACACGTACACGTTATGGTCATAATGTGTACGCATTATGGCTTGGGATACCGTGTATGCATTTTTTAAATAAGGAATAAGTACACATTCTTTTACCAATAAGAATGGGTACGCATTCATATAATTAAAAGTAATGCATACGCGTTACGTGAAAATTAAAACTATAAAAACCCATGAATTCCTCATTTCACTTTTGTTCCTTTGCATATGCATTTTGCTCTTTGGTGTTCGTGTTTTGCCCTTTAGCTCATGTTTTGCCCTCCATCTCATGTGGAAATCATTTCTTTTGCTCCCACATTCGCGAGATCGATGATGACATCGTGAAGAAGATGTAAGTTTTGTAGATTAAATCATTTTTTTAGATTTTTTTGTGAATGTTTTGCATAGTTTGATTTGTAATTTTTCTCCAACAGGTCGGCATGCTCCGCCTAACCTTCTACCTAACCCTTCTAACCCTCCTAACCTTCTGCCTAACCCTCCTATAGTTCTACTAGATCCCCCAAGCTGTCAGGAGGATATAACTACTCACATAGTGGAAAACAAAATTGAAATTGAGCAGATAATTAGGAGAATGAGGGAGCCCACTTCCACGAACACCCACCACACCTATTCGGTCACTACCTTAGAGTTAGTATTAAGTCAAGTTGACTTGATAACAAGTCAAATTGACATATGGAGGTCATATAGGGATAGTTATATGGCTTACTATGCTAACAAATTGTTAGCATATGAGGTGAAGAAGAAAGAAATAATAAAAGAACAAATTTATGACTTATTTATTAACCCAACCACCAATGCCCTATTTCTTGTAATGACCAAACATTTCCTAATCCATTGATGCCAACATAATTTGATTAAAGCCAATTTTTAGCAGTGGTGGTGGATGGTGTTTAACACTTCACCTTGTAATAACCATGAGCTCCCTTTGTACTTTTTGAGGAAACTCTATTGTGAGTTCATCCTCAATGAAATTTCAAACTATTTTGACTATGGTGAGTTTCAAGGCCAAGAGAAAGGCTCCACATAGGATCGACTAGGTGCATGCCGTGCACCTAATTAGCTTGCAAGGATCCTTACCCAAAAGCTACTTCATCTAGAGATTTCCTTTGAAATGAAGGAGGTTATAGAGATAGACACTTTTCATGCACTTAGTGTGCTTACTGATACACTCATTCATCATACGAGTAGTCTTTCAGAGACAAATTCTCAAGATACTAAAGCTAGTGGTCATACCCGACCCCACCCAAGTAGATGTTGTGGTGTTATATGCACTGGACCTTTACATGATAATGGTGGTGATTCAGAGGGCTTGGAGGATATGGTCTTAACTGATGATTTATTGGTACACACATTTGGTTTGGATAGATTGGAAGTCTCTAAACACATGCAGTGTTGGGAGAGAGGGGGGTGGAAGATAAATCCAAGAACAAACACACCTGTTCTAATTCCACCCGTTAGGATCTTGCTCCTCAAAAAGAGCACAGTATGATTACCAAATATAAGCAATTGAATATGCGGAAATAACTAGAAACACAAGTAACTAGAATTCACCAATAGCACAGAATATGAGAGACAATACACTATCTTGTATTAACACTATACAGAAAAGAATACATCAAAGAGCCGCCACACTCTTTCACCTTACAGAGATTCGCCACACCTCAAGTGTACAGTAATTCTTCTCACACACACTCTCCTACACTAAAAAAAATGGTCCCAACAACCAACTCACACACAGAATTGGTGTTCACCTCACCAACCAGTCAGTAATAACCCTGCCGGTACACCAAGCACTCTATAACACTTCAAGCTGATCTCTCATGAACCTGCAACCTGCAATTCAAAGACCAAACTTACATGTAGATCCCCAATGAGCTTGCAACAACCTGCAACTCACAGATCTTACAACTAGAAGGAACTCTTCCTTTCTATCTCATGCCTTAAACAATACATGCCAATGGGTCTATAAATAGATCTCTAACTCAAACACTAACTTAGACTCTTAATTTAGACAATTATCCTCGCAGCCCAAGACTCTGGGTGGTCTTAACATGCAAACTCATCGTTCACTTAACTAACTATCCGTGAAACGAACACTTCGGGAACACACAGGCGACCGACGCCGGTCCCTGCTAGTCCGGTTCTGCCGACGTCGGCCGACTTCCTGCCGTCGCCGGTGGCCTTCTGCACTGGACTCTGCCGACGTCGGTCCTACTGCCGACGCCGGTTCCTGTAGAACTTAGCAACCATCTGTTCCTCAGTTTGCAAAGGTTGAAGCTTTTAGCTCCACAACCTAACAATCTCCCACTTGGAGATAAACAGCTGTAACCTGTACCTATACCTGTACACCGTCTAGTTTGTTTCCTTGGCTTTGTATCCCTCCTCAAGATCACTCTTGAAGACCAACCACCACAAAATCCGTGTTGCAAAATCTGTCATCCAAATTACCTGCCACATCCGCATCTACAACCATGTAGATAAATAACTTGACCCTGCATAGCATGTGCACCTGTTGCTGGTCCCACTGAACTGCCCTTCAGTATTACTCTCCCGGATTGACTCCAAACTTGTGACAACTCCCACTGCTTGGGAAAACTCAGGTTTAGTACATACCATGCACTCAACCTCATTATGTGAATCAAGACACCTGTTCTATGAACTGTCTAACCATCGGCGTGCTAACCGGCTTCACACAATCATCCTGAAACAAAGTCAACAAGACCTCCATGTCTCTAGAACACACTCATGCCAAAGAGTCTTGCTGCTCCCAGATTCTCCATGACAAACACCTGAACTAACTTTACCTTTAGTTCAGCAATACCTGTATTTGTAACCCTGCAACAAGCACATCATACAGAAAATAGGATAATGTAGCTAATATTATCCAACCTGGTAAAGAGAAACACAATGATCAAACCTCCATTGCCCTGCAGCTAATACAAGATGATATACCCTGATCTTCCATCTCACGTATCCATTTCTGCTCTTCTTCATCCTCAACATCCATTCGTCTCTCAGTGCTTACTTCCAGCTGGCAACACTACCCAAAACACCTGTTTGGTTCTCCTCCAAGGAATCACATCCTCATTCATGCCAAGCTCCCACTGTTTCCTGGATCTACCTGTTCTGCTTCTTCAATAACTTCCTGGTCCTATGCCATAAGTGAGCAACAAGTAGTGTAAAGAAGGGAAATGATGAATTTAAGAACTTACTTACACCTTCAGTCCTCCATATGGGCGCTTGAGACTCCATGACAACTCGCTGTCCACCCAAAATTCGTCTCAGTAACCGATGCCGGTCACATCTCAGTCTACAGCCAACCGATGTCGATTCCCTGCGACTGCCTCCCTGCCGACGTCGGTTTCCCCTGGCCGACGCCGGTCTCTTTTCTGCCCTGAGTCACCGACGTCGGGCTGCACATAGCCGACGTCGGTCCCTGTCTGGACACCGACGCCGGTTTTCCTGCCGACGTCGGTCTCTGTGTTTTTCTTGTGAGACCTGACTTTTTCCCGCGAGCTCTTTTTGGATCAAAACCTTGTCCAAATCACCCTTGCTCTGCTCAGAATTCCTCTGCACCTTATGCTGAACTCTGTCCGTCACTTTCTCCTTGAAAACCAAGGCTTTCCCGTTCTTGTCACTAACGTCGGATTCCTCAAGAAACCTTACCTTCTTCTTCTGCATACAGAAATCACGATCCATGCCTTCCAAATCCGAAAGCATATTCTTTGACTCAAGAACCAGCATCTCCTTCTTATCTATGTGACCAAGCCTATCAAGCCACATCTCTGAATCTACAGCTGAAGTAGATAACCCAGAAAGAGAATCAGTAAAACAAGTAGATAGATAAAGCGTACCTACTTTCTTACCTCTAGCTACAACAAGTGTACCCTTGGTAACCTTCCAAGAGTCCGCTGTGAGAGTTACTGTGCAACCCTCTTCACCCAAACTTCTAACAGAAATCAGATTTCGCTTTAGAACTGGGACATGCATGACCTCCTTTAACACCCATGTGTCACCTGTCTGCAATTTCAGCTTCACTTTGCCTTTGCCAACAATCTGACAAGGCTTACCATCCCCTACACAAATTTCTCCAAAGTCTCCCTGGACATACTCATGAAAAAATTCCCTATGTGGGGATGCATGAAAAGAGGCACCAGAATCTAGTACCCAAGATTCTACTTTATCCAAAGAACATACCAGAGCATCCTGTGCAACGTAACCTGCAACATCTGCTTCTTCTCCATGTCCTTCATGCTGATCTTCACCCGATCTGCAATCTCTCTTTAAGTGCCCTTGCTTTCCACATTTCCAGCAGGTTATTCTGCCATACCTGGACTTGGATCTTTTGCCTATCTTCGACCTTGATCTCCCACGCTCTGTCTTTTCTCTTGGCCTTCCTCTTCCTTCAACACTCAAAGCATCTCCAGATGATTCCCCTGTGCTTTTCCTGCGTATCTCTTCATTCAAGATCACACTCACAACATCATCCACTTTTAAGACTTTTGAAGGAGACACAGTATTAGAAACTGCCATTACCAAACCTTCCCAACTTTCAGGTAATGAACACAAGATTAAGAGAGCTCTAAGTTCATCATCAAATACAATATTAACTGAACTTAACTGGTTTACCAAACCATGGAAATCACTAAGATGGCTATGAACAGATCCACCTTCCAACATTTGCAAATTAAATAAACGCTTCATAAGAAATACCTTATTAGAAGCCGAGGGTTTTTCATACAAATTTGCCAAATATTTCATCAACTCCACCGTTGTCTTACACTGTGATAAGCTGGAAATCACAGATGAATCAAGACTCAATCTAACAGATCCCAGAGCCTTCCGATCAAGAACCTCCCATTCTTCATCTTTCATATCCAAGGGTTTGCTAGCAACCCCACCCAACGGTAAGTACAAATCTTTCTGATACAGATAGTCCTCAATCTGCATCCTCCATAATTGGTAGTTCTTGCCATTAAACTTTTCCATTCGTAGTTGACTGTTTTCTGCCATTGCTCAACTCCCACTCAAACAAAAACCCTGTGAGTAACCTGTAATCAAAACACACTACCCAGATCTACACCAATCTGTTAGTATCCCAACCAAAAGCTCTGATACCACTTGTCAGGAATCTAGAACAACAAACATGCTCTGATACCACTTGTTGGGAGAGAGGGGGGTGGAAGATAAATCCAAGAACAAACACACCTGTTCTAATTCCACCCATTAGGATCTTGCTCCTCAGAAAGAGCACAGTATGATTACCAAATATAAGCAATTGAATATGCAGAAATAACCAGAAACACAAGTAACTAGAATTCACCAATAGCACAGAATATGAGAGACAATACACTATCTTGTATTAACACTATACAAAAAAGAATACATCAAAGAGCCGCCACACTCTTTCACCTTACAGAGATTCGCCACACCTCAAGTGTACAGTAATTCTTCTCACACACACTCTCCTACACTAAAAAAAATGGTCCCAACAACCAACTCACACACAGAATTGGTGTTCACCTCACCAACCAGTCAGTAATAACCTTGCCGGTACACCAAGCACTCTATAGCACTTCAAGCTGATCTCTCATGAACCTGCAACCTGCAATTCAAAGACCAAACTTACATGTAGATCCCCAATGAGCTTGCAACAACCTGCAACTCACAGATCTTACAACTAGAAGGAACTCTTCCTTTCTATCTCATGCCTTAAACAATACATGCCAATGGGTCTATAAATAGATCTCTAACTCAAACACTAACTTAGACTCTTAATTTAGACAATTATCCTCGCAGCCCAAGACTTTGGGTGGTCTTAACATGCAAACTCATCGTTCACTTAACTAACTGTCTGTGAAACGAACACTTTGGGAACACACAGGCGACCGACGCCGGTCCCTGCTAGTCTGGTTCTGCCGACGTCGGCCGACTTCCTGCCGTCGCCGGTGGCCTTCTACACTGGACTCTGTCGACGTCGGTCCTACTGCCGACGCCAGTTCCTGTAGAACTCAGCAACCATCTGTTCCTCAGTTTGCAAAGGTTGAAGCTTTTAGCTCCACAACCTAACATGCAGGTATCTTTTATATAAATTTCATGTTAAATTTTTAAGTTATATTTGTAAATTAAAAAGGTAAAAAATAATTTACACATTTAAATTGAATAATATATATGTATTTTTTTGTGTTCCAAGAGGAGACACTGCCTTCAATATCATAATTTCAATTTACTAAGCTTGGTAGTGGGCTAACCCCTATTACATCTACCCATGTCAGTACGTCACCGTATACATTTATAGAGGTAAAATTTCAAGTGAATCTTATATACTCTAGATGTACATTCATACACCTTAATTGCATCATTGGTAGATTTTGTGTAGGAAAATATAAAATACCTAATATAATTTTGTTGGACTCTTTATTGTTTGATGTATTAACATGGATTGGTGTAGTGTTAGAAACTCATCCTCCATCTCAACTTTTTTACTTTTATTTTGACTTTCAAACTATGTTTTCAATAACCAAAATAGCAAGTTGAAGATTTGCTTGATATCCCATTGTATGTAGTTCCCATAGCAGGTCAATCTCAATCAGTAGGATTGGATGTGTGTGTGTGTGTGTGTGTGTGTGTGTGTGTGTGTGTGTGTGTGTGTGTGTGTGTGTGTGTGTGTGTATACATATGTATATATATACATATATACATATATATACATACATACATATACATACATACATATACATACATACATATATATATATATATATATATATATATATATATATATTCATTTGATAAAAGTTGTTTGGTACAATATATTTCTATCAATTTCCCAATTGATCATAGCATGTCTTATATATATATATATATATATATATATATATATATATATAATTCATTTGATAAAAGTTGTTTGATATAATATATTTCTATCAATTTCCCAATCGATCATAGCATGTCTTCATCAATATGCACACCACTCATTTTTTTTAAATATTGGCCTCATAGCCAGCTGCTTGATTCTTTGTTATCCTAACCATATGTAATGGTTCAATCTCTATGATCGATATCCAAAATGGTCATTGCTAACAATTCAATTTTCATCAATTCCAACCAAGCATAACAATTTCATCTCTATCTATGGAGTTATAAATTTAGATGGCATAGCCTATTGATCCCATTGTACCTAGTCAATTCTAATTTCCAACTAGACTCTTAATATTTATTTATGTAGAGAGGCAGGTCAATCCCACTTGAAGATAAACCCTTAATCTTGATGGGGAATAGTGGGTTGATCTATCCCCTATCTATCTCACTCCCATAATATTCATAATATTTATATTTAATTGGAATTCACTTGATCCCACTTTGCCAATGTTATTTGATCTATCCCCTATCTATCTCACTCCCAGAATATTTATAATCTTTATATTTAATTGGAATTCACTTGATCCCACTTTTCCAATGTTATTATTTCTTGTGTTTCATAGGCTCTCAATCAAAAATGGTCAATTTAGATTAATGGGCGCTCAATCCCAATTGGGGATAGCCATTTTATCCCATTTTATAAGAGCTAGTATGCCCCTCTCTATTAGTAAATCTATATAGAGTAGGCCATTAGATCCCATTGGTTTGTTGGGAGAGCGTCAATTATAAAATATAGCCTATATGTATATGGAATAGGCCTTGTGACCATATACAAATTGGGAACCTCAACCCCATATAGATAGATGAGGTTGAGTAGTTTGTTACCACCACCTACTTAGGGGGCCTAAAGACCTACTATATCTAATTGGGGGAGAGGGCCTATCTATATCCATGCACTTTTGTCACTCGAGTGACATGCCGACTCTATAAGACTATAGCACCTTTCACCAATAAAGTCCCCCTAAAATGAATATCGAGTGTCAATAAGATTATAACACCCTTTTTTGACCTCAAACTACTTTCATTGTATACATATATACCTTCCCTTGAAAAAATTGAGGGTAATCTAAGGATAGATAGTTGACCTAATGTCACCTATAGGGAAACCAAAATCATGCACTTGTAAAGAAGATTGTCCACTCACTATTATCTCTACAATATTCAATTCTATTTTCTATATGTTTCTTTAGATTTTGACAAGACCTATTTTATAAGGTTTTAGACACTCTTAAAAGGCTTGTGTAGATGTCCCCCATAAAATCAACCTATCACTCTAGGTGTCTTAACCTGATTAAAACTTAGTTAACAAACTTCTCAACAAACACCTATACAAGTTACTTATCTTATCACAATGACTGTTTCTAAGGGCTTTTTTATCACACCCATACTCAGTTAGACTAAAAATTAATGAATGTCTGTAAGAAAAGTATTCAAGGTGTTAACATGATCAAATTTTCAAAACAAATCAATTTAGACACCATATCTCATAGTGTTGTCTTAACTTACCAACTCACTACCTTAAGACAATTAGGCCTAATGACCTTAATCAGGTCAAAATTTAAAATACACCTCATCAAAGTTATACAAACATTCAAACCAATTTATATAGGTGTATCAAGGATATTTCAACACCTAACTTGCATTCAATGACTCAATTTCACAAAATTCACTCATAAATCCTCCCTTGTTGTCTTGTCATTCTCCCTCATGAAACTAACATTTATTGTCTTTAGTGTGGTGTTACAAGTCAAATATTGCACATATCCACTTGCCACATTCATGCTTCCTATGACCTCCTTAAAAATTTTCATATCTTATGCAAGACTAAGTTTGTTAGAAACTTGTTTAATCAATGAATTTCCCAAGTTATCAATTATTAGGTTATTTGTTTAGATGATGACTAGGGTGGACACTCCTCCATCATTGTGAGTCAAAACAAACATGGGCATTACTTTTGTAATGTCATCTGCATAGGAACGCATCAAGGCATGTATATTGAATTATAATTTAGTACTTTTGTTTTAATAATTTTACTATATACTTGGGAAAATATAACTTATGTTCACAAATGTATTATGTATGAAAGGCTATCATATGACATTTGATATTCAATTCATATGACTACTACATCAAATCCTCATGTTTATTCATCATTTGACACCCATGTTCATGTAACTAAACTTTGCACTGACCCATTCAAGTGTCAATGGCAAATTTAGAAGGACCATGAGATTATGGTAAGTGCATGTTTAAATTATTTTTTGTTATAGTTTAAAATGAGTTTATTAACTTGGTTTCATGTATACTTGTTAGTTTTATAATATTTTTTGTACTTGAACAGGTTTGGCTGCAAGTGACCTATGAGTGTAGTACCCACAGTCAAACCTTGGAGAAATGCAAGGCATTTAGGATATCTTCATCTACAAGCAAGGCATCCCAGGGAGAGTCTTCTTTGAAGAAGGCAAAGAGAGGGAGACTATTTGATGATTAGGATGTTGTAGATGATGTACTTTTTTGTATGCTTATATGGAAATACATGCATTTTTGTCATTATACATGCATATATGATGTATTCACCTAAAATTAGATACTATATTGTTAGACTTGATGTAATTTTTTGTATGCCTATATGGAAATGCATGTATTATTGACATTGTATGCCTATATATGGCATTCTTATTTTGTACATGAATATTTAAGAAAACGAATGAAGTAAATCTTGTTTGAATCACTTATGTTCATAGTATTATGAATTATTGGTTTTGAAGTATTCTTAAGGGTTAAAATTTTTATGAGATTGATAATAACTTGTCAGGATAATGTTGTAAATAAAATTGGTATGACAAAGCCTACAGTTAGAAAGATTAACATTTCTTGTTCTTAAGAAGCTTTGTTTCTATAAGAATGAAAATGAATAATAATTAAGGGGTGTTGAAACTATATTTTCATTAATTAGATCCTTATTTGGTGATTGAATCAGTCTTAGGTTGGTAGTTTTTAGACACCTAGTCACTTAATTCGGTTCTGAGTCTTGTGCATGGAGTGGGATTAAGGGAAACATACCCTTATAATAAATAAAGAATATCAGTGATTGAATTTGAATTGTGTTTGTATGATGATGCATAGATATGGAGGATAAGTCTAAAAAAACATCATTAGCTGGTTCTTAACCCAACAAATCATATTCATTTGTTATGGTTTGATTTGAATATTCTTTCACAAGGTAACTCCTCTTTTGACTCTTTGGGTTTAATAGCTTCTTACACCTGGTACTTATTCTCTGTACTCTTAGTAGAGCCTCATTTATGTCATTGACCTTTTTCCATACATTCAAAACTCATCCTTTACCTCATTCCATTCATCTCATTCACAAACTTCCTCTCAATCTCTCTCTAATTTCTTACTAGGCACCTTCTTTGGGTCTCAAGGACCAAATATTGGTCTATGTTTCAAGAGCTCAACCTACTGTCACATATGGTCTTATATAATCATACCTAGTATAACCCCCTTCAATTACTCATATAATCTTTGACTCTCATTCCACACCTTATGGACACAATGTTCTTTATAGGTTTATAGCCTTTTTTACTATATTTTGCCTTGTACAAAAAATTTATGATTGATAATGAGATTCTATTGGAATTTATATATACCCTCTATCCTTTTCCATGTCTATGTCAAATTTCATATCCCAAATCTACCTATAACTATCACTTCCTTCATTAGCCTACCCTCATTTAGGCCTAATTAACCGTATATCAAACCCTTAGTCCTAGAATCCATGCATAATCATAAAATCTCAGGTTAAAATCTTTTGATTCACCTTTTACATGTATAGGGGAGCAAGATTACAAAGTTTTATTAAATTATGATGGTTAAATCTCTTGAAAATGCCCAAACCCTAATCTAGGGTTTCCCATGCCCTATACAGACCCAAGGGCCTAAAGAATTCCATATCTTGAGACCCACAACGTTAAAAAGGACCAAATTATCTTCAATAGGTCTATTTTTACCTTACCTAACTCATCCAATCATTAGAAATTTGTTATCAACCCTATGTTTAAGTGGTCTAGCTTGATTTATGTTAGACTGTGCATTCTTTTATATACTATGTAGGGTATATTTAAACTATGTCACTTCAAGGGAATTCCAAACTTCACTAAGGAAATCATAAAACATCGCTATACTTTTCAAGCGTACTAACAATCAATATCATCATAGTCTCTTATCCTTTTGAGCTTTCAAAATGCTTACAACTCACCAATTGACTACAAATAGGGGTCTTTATTATATAGGTATTGTCTTGTTTCATGAAATCATTCTTATCAGAGATGTTCACTAACTTTTGAGGGTTCTTATCCACATACTCTCCAAATGAATCATCTTCAATATATACTCAATACATATTCATAACTTATGAGGATTCATCTTCAATACATACTCTCCAAAGGAATAATTTGACCTTCCCACTGATCTTCTTTGCTTTAAAACATCCTCATCACACTTAAAATATCTCATAATACCTTTCCAATGATTAAAAAAACCAACTTTTCCTTTATGCCTTTAAGACTGCCTATGGGGATTTGAGCTTGCCTATGGATATTGCATGAAGTTTGGAATGTGAACACCCTTTAAATGTGTTTAATAGGTTTAAAACCATCTTACCATACTTCTCAAATACTTCCATAATATTGTAACCCTCAAACACACCTTAAAACTCCAAAAAGTATGTCTGCATGAATAATGACCATTATGAGACATGGAGGGGACTGTGACAAACTATATATCATTTTATTATCATATGACCTTCCCAAGATTATGTGTGGGTATATTAGGTCATGAGGACTAATTCTACAAATTTTCAAGCCATTTAGATATGTACTTTATCCTATAGACCCTTTTTACCACAATTTAACTTTAGTTGCCTACATACTTCCTTCATGCCACAACTTGTTTTTAATCAAAATTTTGAATTAAACCCTCAATTTTATCACTTTAATATGATAATATAGGTATAAAACATCATATTATATGGTTTTAGGACCTCTTTAAGGCCTAAAGTGATTCCTGGCATCCAAAACTGACAAAACTTCATTTGGCCTCCAATGGTTGCCTTCTTGACTGCAAGAGGATTGTGTCAAAACAATAGGAAATTTCACTCTTTATAATACATTTATTATTTCATTTTATGTTTTTGTAGGTCATGTATACCATTTGTACCAAATTTCATGCTTTGACTCAACCTGTAGATGCCCCAAACTGACCAATTTCTCCAAGGTAGGCTCCAATGTTGACTGTGATTTGACATAGGGTTATCTATACTAAAATATTGAATATTTACCATTATAAAAAATACTCAAAAATATATTTAATTGGTATATCAGTTCATAATGAGCCTTTATACCAAATTTTGTGATTAGATCCTGCATATTTTGGCCTGTAGGCCCATTTTGGCAAAAACTAGTGACACGTGTCTACTTGGTCAAATTTCACAAATTATCCTCATCCTATTTTGACTTATTTTTGTGTATTATCATGATTATTTCCCTATAAAATATCATTTTACCTCTCCTTTCATTATTCCACCCTTCATTTGTTATCTCACAATTTTCCATGTCACCTTGTACCTTCTCAAAAGACCTCATATGACTATATGTCAATAATACCTAGAGATTTATGCTTTGAGAAAAGGGATTTTTTTTTCTAATTCACACCCATTTATCCCCATTAGTATTGATACTTCACTGGTAACACCCTTCAACCTTCCTCTAACATGTTTTGACCACTTAGCAAGGTATTTGGGCCTCACACAGTCAACTTACGTACAAAGGCCTGGACTACATCTTCATGTTCAGGCATTACTTTAGTTTTTTGAGAATCTTAAGATATTTTTCATTTACATTTTAATATATATGAAGGTTTTTACATATTTACTTCTTGACTTGAGAGAAACTTAAATCCACACTTGTAAGCATATGACTGTGCTAAGCATCTTGATCCTTGATGACTTTCATCAAATGAGTTTGTCATTGTACTATAGACCCTCTTCACCTTACCTTCCTTAAGCTATAATTACCTCATCATCCCTTGAGAAATTATTTTCATTGGATATGACATATATATCACTAACCCTCAAACTACATGATTCAGTCCTAAAGGATTATTGTATTCTCATGATTGTGTGTCAATGCTAAGAGTTCCATGAGTGCAGATTCCCTTAGATAACCATCCTCCTTGCATTGGTCCTTCCATGTTTCATGATCTTCATGATGGAACATTTAATTATGCAACTCCAAACATATAACCATTTAACTCATCATTTCCCCTTTTTTTGGAAACAAACCTATGTTTAGAAAACTTATAGGTGAGTATTTGAGCCTTGATGTTGGTTGTAGCATTGATTTGAATACCTTTTCATGATCTCTAGGGCTTATTTCTTATGGTTTCCAAGAAACATAGTCATAAACATGACACTCATTTCACAAATCATTTTCCTCTCAACCCATATTTACTTGAAGATAGACCTCAAGCCCTATGACAGTTGTAGGTACATGTTTTCAAAATCTTGCTTTGGCCAAAAAACTTCACCATTGACAATCATGACTTCATGACTATGTTTCCCTAGTTATAGGTGCATGATTTATAACTATAGATGTTCTTTGAAGTCCTCTTCTATCATTATTGACTTTGTATAATCCCACCTCTCACCTTGGACACCACCATCCCAGCATGGAATTAGTCAAAATGACCCACTATCCTATCTATACACACTAACCTAAAGGATGGATTGTAGGAGGAAGATTTTGACTGTGACTAAAGCATTAGATTTTTAGGAACATTTCTCAAATGATCCAAGGCCCCATTGATCTTGAATGCTCATGGAACCTCAATAAAACACCATCATTGGCAAGGAAACCTTTATTTAATCTTTCTTGATAGTATCAGCCCTTCCAAAACCAACTATATTTCCTTTAGATGATAGAGTCCCCATTAGGTGTTTGACTACTCCTTGGTTGTATTAAGGTGATGTAAAAACTAGGGTCATGCTTGAGGGTGTTTTTAAATCTTTGCAAACCTACGGATTGTCTTTGATTCTTCTATAACATGATAGTCTCTTTGATAACTTCAATAAGCTCCTAAAATGGTCCACACCCTTTGAAAACACCTCAAAGCCTTGTTATGCCTTCTTGACTATAGGTCCTTGTTGAATCTTTATATATGTATCCATTATTTGGATAAACAATCCTCTTATTGTTTTTCCATGAATATCCTAGTCATTAAACTCCAAGAAGCATTTGACTCACTTTATTTACCATACAGCCCTTTTCCTAGTTGTTCACGAGGCAATTAACTTAGGTCTTAAAGGTCAAATATTGATCTAGGTTTCAAGAGATCAACATTTTATCATGGATGGTCTGAGGTGACCTCATTACACTTTATTTAACCTAGTTCAAGTTATCTAACTCACTCCAGCATCCCATTTCACATACAAGTCTCATCTTGGGTTTATAAGGCTTGTAGCTGCTTTTTCTAGACGTTTCTCCTTGCTTTGACCAATCTATGAACTCTCTTGCAAATATGAGACCATTTATATATTTTTTAACCTTATAAAACTTTTAAAAGATTCAAACAAACCTTTTAAAGGTCTTCAAACCCAATTCCAATGGCACTAGCTTCTAGCCATGTGTATATGGTTCACTTGGACTATTAGGCTCATTAGACCTTTTTCGCTTTTTAATGGCATCCAAATAGAAAAATGACACTACCAACATGTCTGGAGGGGAATATAATTTCCAAGACCAAGTTCTATGCCTCCCATCTAGCTTAGTCTACAAACCCACCATGCATTTTGGGCTCAAGAATGCCCTTCCCAATACAAGAAAGATGATGATTTTTAGCCTAAGTTCAAGATTACATAAAGGCAAAAATATAAGTTGCATGGATGAACCATAAGATACCTCCTTTGTATGGTACATCCCTCTAATTACACCTTTAATCTATTCTGAATCACCTCTAAGAGCAATCTATGATAGAAATTACAGTAACGGGTCCTAAAATACAGCTTTTTGGCAGTGAAGAGACAATTTGTTGACCTCTAACTAGAAATTTTGCATCCAAGACTATAAGGTGCAAATCCAACACTTAAAACATATCTATATAGGCAAATTACATGTGTTCCAATGACCGTGACATCCACTTCCACCCATAAGTGCATTTTTAGTACTATTTTGGAGCACAGAAACACTAACAATAAATGTTGTCAAAGTTGAAGCTACGGTACGATAACTTCATTTTTTATGCTTGTTGGCTGAAAACTGGCGTTTTCAACACATAAAAATGGGTAGATAACATCCAAGACTAGGTTTTTGGCCTCCCATTTGGCCCGACCAACAAACCCACAATCCATTTTGGGCTCAAGAATGCCCTCCCCAATATAAGAAAGATGTTGATTTTTAGCCTAAATTTAGGCATGCATAAAACCAAAACTATAAGTTATAAGAATTAAACATAAGATCCATACTATGCATGGTAAATCCCTCTAATTTCACCTTGAATCTTGTCTAAATCACCTCTAAGATAAATTTGTGGTAGAAGTTGCAATAACAGGTCCTAAAATACAACATTTTGGTAGTGAAGAGACTAGTGTTTTTATCTTTAGGACTAGAAATTACAAATACACCACTTTGAGCACATATATATAGGCAAATTACATGTGCTCAAATGACCATGACATCAAATTTCACCCACAAGTGCATTTTCAGTACTATTTTAGAGCACAAAAACACTGACAATAAATGTTATCAAAGTTGAAGCTATGATCTAGGAACTCATTTTTTTATACTTATTACATAAAAAATGGCACTACCAACACATTCAAATAGGTGTATAACATCTAAGACTAGGTTATTAACCTCCCATTTGTCCAGATCAACAAACCCACCACCCATTTTGGGCTCAAGAATGCCCTTCCCAATACAAGAAAGATTTTGAATTTAGCCTAACTTCAAGTACACATAAAACCAAAACTATAGATCATATGGAAAAACCATAAGATCCTTCCTATGAAAGGGAAAGACCTCTAAGTACACCCCAAATCTAGTCAAAATCAACTTTAATATAAATCCATGGTAGAAGTTACAATAATGGGTCCTAAAATGCAACTTTTTGGCAGTGAAGAGATAACTTGTTGACCTCCAACTAGAAATTTTGCCTCCAAGACCGACAAGTGCAAATCCACCACTTTGAGCATGTATATATAGGCAAATTACATGTTCTCCAATGACTATGACATCTAATTCCACCCAAAAGTACATTTTTAGTACTATTCTAGAGCACGTAAACACTGACAACAAATGTTGTCAAAGTTGAAGTTACAATCTAAGAAGTCAATTTTTTATGCTTGTTGGATAAAAATTGACACTGCCAACATATCCAAAGGGGTAGATAACATCTAAATCTAGTTTTTTGGCCTACCATCTAACCCAATCAACAAACCCACCACCCATTCCAAGCTCAAGAAGCCCTTCCCAATACAAGAAAGATGTTAATTTTAGCCTAACTTCAAGCATGCATAAAACCAAAAATGTAAGTCATATGGATGAACCATAAGATCCCTTATGTGCATGGGAAATCCCTCTAATTTCACCTGTAATCTATTTTAAATCACCTCTAAGATCAATCTATGGTAGAAGTTTTAATAACGGGTCTTAAAACACAACTTTTTGGCAGTGAAGAGACAACTTGTTGACCTTCAACTAGCATTTTTGCCTCCATGACTGGTAGGTGTAAATCCACCACTTTTAACACACACACACACACATATATACGTAAATTACACATGTTCTAATGACTGTGACATCCAATTCCACCTGTAAGTGCATTTTCTTACTATTCAAAAATGTGTTTATTTTGTGTGTAACATTGGTATGTAATGCCGTTTGAGGCAATTTTAATGCATTTGGTTTATAGCTAGATCCATGTAGATCATTATAAACAAGGAAGTTTATGTGTTTGGAAGACTACAAGTAGAAATAAACTTATCATGATCAATTTTTCAGGAGCATGGAAATTCCAAGTACTTTTAGTAAGCTTCTCTTAGCTTCAAGAATATGAAATTCTTTACTAACAGTGCCAACCACGTGAAGGTGGAAGCTTATTTGGCACCACTAACCTAAAAAAAATGTTAGTAAGTAATTAAAGATGAGATCTATGGATGTACTACCTACAAAATCAAAAACATTTAGTAAAATTTATTACATCTACATTTTATATGTCAACATACCTGCACATTTCAATCTAATACACCACTTAGATCTGCTTTAATCTTGATAGTATCAAGAATAGCTTCATGGTCTGACTTGTGAAATTTTCATAGATTCATGTTTCTTTGCCTCCCATTATATTTTTGCAATTGAATATTCATTTCAAGAACCAAATTTGAATGATGTAGTATCTTCCTATACATTTCAAAGTCTTCAAACAACCATACATTTGAATTTTTTATAGGATATTGGCAAAGCCAAGTTTTAGTGACTACCACAGACCTAGTGGTATAATCAATGTTTTCTCCATCTATGTCCAGGAAAGTCAATTTTTTTTTCCATATACACACCAAAATAAGTAGTAATATATTCCCTCTTCATTATCCTCATCTGTAATAACTGCAAAAACATGGCCTACATCATAAAAAATAATTTTTAATGACACTATTAAGATAAATAATAAGAATAAATAGTACATAAAGATTAATCTTCTACCTAGATGCAATAGATCAAATATATGGTCAAATTCATGTGATGATGTCATATATGTAAATTTAATACTGGTGGAACCTATCATATCCAGTCATCCACCCACTTTTGTGACTCACACTCATTCCAAACAGAGTCCATGCATGCAAAACAAAAGCATGCCAAGTGTCATGTATGAATAGTCCAAGAACCTACATTCGAGCTATGAAATGAGTGGATCTCACTTGAACCTTTTATAGTCGTACAATCCTCATAGTTTTCTAAGTCACTTTCCTCCATTAACCAAAAATGTCTACAAATAGTATAATTTTCTTGAGCATGATGACATATGTTCTCATTACACCATTTAACCACAATTTTTGCATCAATCAAATTAACAACATGGTCAAATTTTAACTCCTCCCTTGCAACATCTCTTTTTACACATGATCTAGCACCATCATGCTCCCTTTTTCCATGACTAGCCTCAATGAAACTCTAAATATGTTCTACATTAGTGGTAACATGCATCCTTCTCAACTAATAAAACTCCATGCATTCTTAAATTAGGATATGCAATTGTCTAACCAAATGTAATATTGTTTGAAAGTAATGTTCCTCTGAGTCAACTATCCATAGAACTTCTCAAAACAACCTTGTTTTAAACATAAACTATGTTGAGAAATAAAATTTAATAAATGTAAGAGTATTAAACCCTTCGAAAACATAAATTGTGTTAAGAAACACAATGTAAAAAATTTAGAAGTAGTATAAGTAATGGCTTATGAATGTATTTCTCCCTCCATGCATTAGGATTACCTTTATATTGACTTGATTAGAGTTATTATTTGAATGTTTATTGTTTATGATTATTATCCCTATTTATGCCACAAGTGTTGATGAGCACTAGATTAGATTTAGTTTACTTTGTCATTTACTTTGTTAGAAACCATATGACCTAGATAGGATTTTTGTGTGGTATTGCTTGACTAGAGGATTTATAACCCTCTATATAATGTGATCGGTCATCAATAATATATAAATGGTACTCCCTTAATATTTTTTGATATTCTTCTATACTATCAGGTGCATGCATGAATTCTATATGCACGAATATGGCATGTGTTGAGTTGTAATACTGCGATTGAACTTCCATTTATGGTTGGAATGTGTAATTTTTAGAAAAGTCAACTACTAAAATAATAGAATCAAGTGGTAATGTGTTCTTTATTACCTTTAAATGTTCATCCAATCATTTCTCCCTATGTGTGTTCCTTGTATACTCATAAACAATTTTTTCCATAAATTCTAAAATAGGTATCTCTTTCGTAACAAGATCACACCTTTTAGATTCTTTGTCATCTTTTACTTGATAAGTCATATATTTATATTTTCTTAAACCAACTAATTCCTATCTAATTGTATTTGTACACTTCTCATAGATACATTTTTTAATTTTGGCAATCCACTGTAAATGTTGTAATTTCCATCCAAACATGTTTTCTTATAAATGAACTATCCATATGGTCTTTCACAAAAAAATATTTGGAATAAATTCCCTAGTTGATTTTGGCAAAACTTCTATGCCACACTCCTAAAAAATGTTTTTAGTATGTAAAGTAAAATGAATATGGTAAAAAAATATCATAGTGCATTGAAAATTCAACATGTTGCCTACAACAACAAGTGGTGCATTTGTGATTTATTTTTACATAAAAAGGTTTGGCCATCTCAAAAAATATTTGATTAATTTGTGGTTTTTTTTTCAAAAACTTAGAGTATAATTGTGTTTGAGTCATATCCAATAATTTTTTTGGATGCGGTTCACAATTACGAGAACCAACTCTTCTTTTCATTATATCTCTTGCAATGGGTGAAACTCTTGTATTATCTTTCCAAAATTATACAAGTCTTTCAAGTCATCAACTACGGTTTGTCCTTTTATGGAAGTCTACCAAAGAATGCCCAGATTTTTTTTGTATTGGGTTCATTTAGACTTTCACATCTTTCAATTTATTTCAATAATGTTTTTTCTATTTATATGAAATATTCAGCTTATTTTTTAAATCAATCATTTTTTCCTTGTTTCAACATTTACTACATAAGTTGTCGTAATATGTCGAGTAGCATTACAATCTTTGTTGCATGATTTTAGGCCTACAATATGATATGCATCATGTATATTTTCAACAATTTCATCATTTTCATTATCCATGTTAGATGTTCTTAGTCCTAATGTGTACATTATAGGTCTCATCTTAACCAATTTCATCAATGAAACAAATAATTGACATCTTTGAATAGCATACTCCAATCTATGAAAGAAACTATCCCAAATTTCTTGATCCAATCTTCTTGAATGGTGGTCAAACATTTTATTATGCATTGGTTTCAAAATATTTTCATCAACTTCAATTAAGTACTTATCTTTTCTATGCACAATTCTTGAAGGTGTTGTTATTGGTGGAATCCGTTCAGAGGGTGTTTCAAAATCATTATATATTTCCATGAAATTTTATTCATTGTTTGTTTCTTCATTACATGTTTCCATGAAATTTTATTCTTTGTTAATTTCATCATTATTTGAGTCCATTAAATTTTTTTCATTGTTGGTGGGTAAAGTATCATGCATAGGCTCTTCATCAACAAAATAAAAAACTTTAAATTTTGAATGTGAATTTCCAACATTATATAATTTATTATTGTAAATTTCATCATAATTCAATTCATTATCGTGAATTTCATCATAATTCAATTCATTATTGTTAATTTCATCATTATTCAATTCATTATTGTTAATTACCTCATTATCTAATGTATTTGGCTCATCAAGGTTAGTGTTTTACCTTGTCTAGAATGAAATGCTTGCATTCATACCTTGTTTTTCTCTCAACTCTTCTAATTGTTCTAGTGTTTTTTATTCAACTTCTTCCTCTTCCTTGAATGTGAAATAGAGCCCATTTTGACAAAAGCAACCAAGAAAGTACTTCAAAATGTGGGGTCCAAAAAAAACTGCAAAGAAAGTACATAGAGAATATGTAGAGTATGCAAGGAATCTCTGTGGGGACACCAATCTTGATTTGAGATAAAAATAGATGTTGAAAATTAAGTTTTTGTTTTACTTCAAGGAATGTGCATGCATTATAGGAATGCATATGCATTCCTTGAAGTATAGGCATATACTATAAAAACAAGCACAAAGGCTCATATTCAATGCATAAAATACCCTATAATATTATAATGTGATGCAATAAGACTCAATAAGAGTATAATATGATGCATAAATCCCTAATATGATGTAATACAACTATAATATGTTGTAATAAATCTAGCATATGATGCAACAAGTCTCAATATGATGCAATAAGGTTATCATATAATGCAATAAGACTATCATATGATGTAAGAAGACTATGATATGATGCAATAAGACTATCATATGATGCAATAAATCTCAAATATGATTAAATAAGGCTATCATATGATGCAATAAGGTTCAATATGATGTAATAAGGCTCAATATGATGCATAAATACCCAATATGATACATATTTTCCAATACATGATGCAATAAGACTCTCGATAAGACTAAGAAGAAATAAGACTATCATATGATGAAATAAGGCTCAATATGTAAGATGAAATGAGATAATTTTGCTCAAAATCCCATCATAGGTCCTTACAAAACTAGGTGAATAATGGGTTCACAAATTGGCACTAATCACATTTATGAATTTATGCATTTGTGATGAAATCAAGGAACTTAGGGGTTGTCTTTGTTATAAAATTGGGATTTAGGGTTAGGGGTTTAGTGTAATAGGTTTGTACATGTGTATATGTCATGAAATTAGGGTTTAAGGGAATTATACATGTTCAAGTGATAAAATTGGGGTTTATGATCAACATATCATGAAAGGTGACCTAATTTAGCCCCTTGAATCACATTGTAGACTCCAATTTAGGTTTAATGGATTGAAATTTCCACATTTACATTTGTATTTGCATTTTTTATTAAATTAGGGTTAGTGAAGCCATACATGTTTCATAGATTATACAATCAATTGGGCCATAAATTGGGTTTAGGGGCTCAATTTTGCCTAAATCATGTCCCTAATTACATTAATTGACTAATTGGTTCAATTCATGATCTAGAATCGTACTTAATTTTGTCCCAAATAATATATCATACTCTTATAATTACGTTAAGAAGGGGTTCAAATTGGCCTCCCATGCCTCTTTGATTGAATGAATCAATTCTTTAGTTCATTGTATATATACATGATGACATTCTAGGGTTAATTTCACTCCAAATCACATCATGTATACAATTTAAAATAGCCTCATACATATATTTTTTTACCCTAATTGACCTTATAATTAAACATTATTATGCCACGTGTGTACTTCATACACCCAAAAGTGTTAAAGCTATCAGAAATACATCAAGTCCTATAAGTTTTAGAGTTAAAAATGCCTTGGGAGGCCAAATCCAATTACATATCACCATGTGTACCTTATACATGGTCAAAATTGTTAGCATTATCATAGGTGTCAGGTCCTAGAAGCATTAAAGAGCTATCAAATCCCTATGAGGCCTAATCTAATTAGATAGATTACCACATGTATCTTGTACACACATATACTTGTGTTAGAGATCTAATTGTCAAGTCCTAGAAGTATCAGATTTGTCAGAGCCTTAGAATGCCCAATCCAATCAAACATTTTCACATGTAGGTATAGTACACTTAGATAAGTGTTAGAGTTGTTAGATATATACATACATTATAGATCCCAAAATCATCATAGATGTTAGCACCCCAAGAGTCTTGATCTAATCATAGTGGCCACATGAACTTATGTACATGAAGTGGTTGATTCGAATAGATAAAATTGATAGGTTGGGCCTAGACCTGCTATGTCAAGTCATAAAAAATACTCAATGATCCCATTAGAAATAAAAAACACTTATAAAAATATGAACACATCTCAGATGCCATGAGGGCTAAATCGAAGCATGTGTATGTTGTGCACTCTCTATATTTATTAGCTCCCATGAGTGAAACTCATGATCTTTGATACCTAGATAGGTCCCATCAACTCTAACCAATCCAACTAAGGCCTATTCATAAATATCATACATACATATAAGTAAAAATGTTTAAATATTGGCATTGATCCCATCAACTCATGTCTAGTAAATAATTCACATGATGCAAGCCTCTGATAGGCTAGGCTTGGCCCTATTATGTCAAGTCATCAAAAGTAATCAATGATCCCATCAACAATAAGAAACACTTGGAAAAATATGAACACATCTCAAATGCCATAAGGGTTAAATCTAGGCATGTGCACATTGCATTCTCTATATTTATTAGCTCGTATGAGTAGAACTCATGATCTTTGATACCTAAATAGGTCTCATCACCTCAAAAGAATTCAAACAAGGCCTATTCATAAATTTATTGTACATACATATAATCCAAAAAGGTTTAAATATTAACATCGATCCCATAAACTCATATTTATTAAATAATTCACATGATGTGAACCTCTGACTTGACATTACTATAAGAAAATTGTCATGTAGAGCCCTTTAAGGTCCCATCTAAATTGAGCAAGCACCGAATGTTATTAGTTTTCTATGTATGTATTCAGCTTATTTAGATCCATCTACCTTGAATTACCTCTAGATCCTAAAGTCCATTCATATTATGTCCTACACATAGGAGAGAACACAATTTAGCAATGGACTCCTCAACCTCAAATCCCAAGCTGGATCAAATTTTTTGAGATACTACTTTCTTGCAGTCCACATCATAAGGTTTAAGCTCAATATAATTAAATATGAACAAGATGATTGAAGATATATATAAAATATATAATCTTGAAGCCTTCAATGAGGGGGTACACACTGGTATTCAATTTTGATCAACCATCTATATGGGGTGATCATTTCATCATCCACATGAACAATTATTGGGTCCCTCTACTCAACATCATCCTTGAGTGGATGCAGGTCTCATATTTCAAAGACATTATCACCTTTAATGTATCTTGAATAATCTCAATAGAGTTTGAGCTAGAGTAACTTATACATATATCATACTTGGTCAATATTAGGTCTATGCCACCCTATATTTCTAAAGCATAGCCATCCCTTAATGGTTTTAAACAAGGTCCCTAGTGCATTTAGATATTTTCTAAGCTATACATTCATCACTATAGGCATAACATCTTAAAACCACTTCATCACTAATGGATACATGTGACCATTTCAAGTTTATTGAGCTCAAAACCACATCTTATATAAAACAAAATGTGTACCCAACTTGACCAAAATATCAAAATATTTAAGAAAAACACATACCTTGTATCCATCATCCTACTTTCCTATTTTACCTTCCTAATTGCATGGTAAGGTATATAAATCTATAGTATTGATAAGCACCAAGTGTTGTATAGCTTGTTTTTTAGCTTGAAATTGTTGCATCCATGGTGTGAATAGGACTAGTCCCACATCAAAGACACACTATTGAGATGAGGTGGGAATGGATGGATTGGTTGATGTTTTTCCCATGTGTGATGGATGGGTAGATGAAGGAGTGCATGGAATGGAGGATTAACCATATTTTCACAAGAAATCTTAATTTTAGGCAAAATTTGAACGATGTATTTGAATACATTAGGAGAATAATGAATAATTGTAACAATAGAATACTCTTGTTAGACTTTTAATTGGGACCTCAAAATGCACCTATTAAATTAGATGCACTAAGTTACCTTTGAGGAAATTTAAGGGACTTTATTCATCACATTTTAGGAATGTTTTTAGGACAATCCAAGGCATGATTCACAAGTATTAGGCTCTATTAGATAGCATTCTTGAAATATATATCCAAGAGATGTATTGTTACACCAAGGGCTCAATTATTATTTCTACTTACACAAGATTATCTATACTACATAGTCCAAATCAATGGTTTTGCCACTTAAAAAATTTAGTTCAAAATTTATAAATAAATGGGTCTGGTCAAAGATATCAAAAAAACAACAAAAGGGTAAGATAGGATTTTAGGCAAGTAGGATAATATCAATAAGAATCACAAAATTTAAGGGCGAGTAAGATTTTAGGCAAGTAAGGTAGTACGGTATATCCTTGCCCTACTATAAGAAACATGAAATTTGTTTTTTTAGTGTTATTTCAAAATAACATGCACGCATTATATAACATGTACATGTTATATAAATCATACGCATTATTTGAATTTGAATTTAAAACTGAGCCTCTAGGATCATAAATGTCTTGAATTTTTGAGCCAAAGGCTTGTGACTGTGCATCTACAGTCGAGACTGAGAGTTTTGACAAAAACCAACAAATTTTAACTTCAATCACAAAATATGCTATGTATTTCAACATCAAAATTAAAAAAATTATTACCATCATGATGAGCATGTTGTCTTCTTTCCAAATATATGATTTTTATATTTTTAGGCTATTTTAAGGGTTCAAACTATATTTATTTTTAATTGCACCTTTTTTAAGCCACTACATGCCACACATATACATGCCTATTCATGTTTATGTAATATTTTTTCATGGATTCAAATGAAAAACAAATTCTATGGTAATAAACTAGGTCTGTTTCTACACACATTTAAAAAAATCAATTTTTCATTTTTTTGAGCTAGTTGGGGGGTTCACACGGCCAACTATCCATTTTTTTATTAGTTTTTAGGATCTACTTAATTGCAAAAATAATAAAAAAATATTAAAAAAATCATAACACACTATAATATCTTATCTAAATATTCACCAAAGGGTTTCAAACAATATGTAACGATGATCAAAAAATGGTGGGCCGCATGGCCATCTATCTACTATGTTTTATTGAAACAAACAAGAGGTCCTATTCAAATTTTAGATGTTTGACCTATTTATACTTAACCATTTTTCAAAAAAATAGTTTTTTGGAAACTAGACTTGAAATTACATAATTCATGTTTTTATACCATCTTCAAATTTTGAGTGTAGCCATCTCAAATTATCTACAAATTTTATTTTTTTTTGAATTTTAGAAAAATCATGTCCATGAGTAGGCCCTTTTTTGTCCCCCAGATGTTTGCACTTACCCATATAGTATAAAGAAATATTATATATTATTAAAAAATATTATATATATTATAATTGAAAATATATAATTATAGTGCAAGTTTATTCTAGAGTCAACTCTATTATAGTTTTGATTTTGAAAATTCAGAAATAAAAACTACAACATAGTTGATTCCAAAAGAACCTTATACTATAATACACTTTGAAGAAACTAATCTCAAAACCAAAATATATAATTATAATATATAATACTATAATCATTATGAAAAAATTATTATATACATATAATTACATTATATTAAATAGGATATTAAACATATCATATATATCAATATATATACTATTAGTTTATATAATAATATTAATAGTATATATATTAATAAGTTTTTAATAATTAAATAAGAAAGGGACCACTTAACTCAAGAACCATAAGGATAAATATTGTATTTTGTGTACAAACAATACATGGGTAACACTTTCAACTACAGTAATAAGGATTTATAATGGTTTAAGGGTTTACACACATGTTGTAAAGTAACATCTATCAAAAGGGAAAATAATGGGACCCACCTTACTTGTATAAGATATACCATGATTAACGACTTTGGTTCTAAGAGCTTTTTGAACCATCATATCTTGAGAACATGGCCTTTTGTGAGTAGTTGTTTTTGTGGTGACATTTTTTTAAATCATTTTTTGGATAAGCCACTATTTTCTATCTTTATGTAGCTATATTTTTTTTCCTCAATTTTTATCTTCTATAATAGCAGTGATCTAACCCTTAAATCTTCTCACAGTCATGTGTTTTGAACATTTAATGGTATGGGATTTGATTCCCCTAAAATACATTGTATTTAACTTTTGTTTTTGTTGAATTTGGAAAAAATAAATAATCTTAAACTACCACATGCTTTATGGCATGTCATCCACTGCATCTTGCATTTCACTTGGTAACACGACACAAGGACTACGCTTGGCATTGCCCATAAGTTTAATATAATCTTCAAAGATGGATTTAAATGGAGAGTCCTCTACAAAAAAATCTTTCTTTCTTATTTTTAAAATTATACCTCTCTTTTCTACAAATCCTTTTCATGGTTGGACAAGTTTGCTAAGGGGAATTCCCTTTGGCATTAAGCAAATGCTTAATTTTTATGGTGTCTACATTGAATTTATTACAACATATTTTCCCTATGGTAAGGTGTGATGAATTTATGAGTTTACCAAAATTTTAGTTTATTATCCAACATACTAAGGATAGATGATTCAAACTTGAAACCATTGACATTATCTTTGCATAATGTGAGGGCCCTGCACTTTAATTCAAAGTGGATTCTCCTAATTTTGTTTTGTTATTTTTTCCAAAGTATAAAAGGATGTGGTATATCTTAGATGGGTAAGTAAATGCCTATGTAAGAATATTTAGGGATGTTTTTGTATACTATAGACTATTTGGTTCATAGATGTTAAGATAAAATTTATCTATTTTATCTCACATGAACACTAGGAACCCTAGTGGAAGTTGATTAATCAATCATTTTAAGTTCATTGTTTTTTTATCTATAACTCATCAATTAAATATGAGGCCACATCTCTGCAATATTCTATTACCATAATGAGAGCAAATATTGGGGAATTGGAAGCTCAACTTGATTCTTGACATGAGACAGTGTTGGATTTGGTGGCATACATTGAGAAGATTGAGACCATGCATACCTTCATTTCCTTCACTGATGGTTTTAGGAATATACAAAGTGGTAGGTCACCTCTATCTAACCCCTTCCCCACTAAAATAGGTAGAGGTAGGGTTTATAAATAAATTGTATCCTTTTGGAAAGTTCAGGTTGAGGTGGGCCTCCAATGGAAGTGAAAGAGTTAGAGGAGTTTCTTGAAGGTGACAAGAAACTGGTTGCAAAGGGTGGATGGCAAGGATCAATTAAGCAATAGATCTATGGTATGATTCTCATGTATAATTTTGTGTGTGGAGTTTAGACTCTATATGATCTAGTTTCTAGTTTTGTTTCATGGCCTTCAATGACTTAACAACTCATACATGGGACTTCCTTTAACACATTTGTGCTTAATAACCACATATCCCTTTCACGGTTCTGTGAAAGTTGTCTTGTCTAAACGATGTTTTTAAGTTGCCTAGCATTGGTATTATTTATTCATTCCTAGATTTTGGATCATTCTTAGCATTCCAGACATTCTTACAAGTTATTGTTATGTGTTTTCCTTAAGGTGAAAAGTCATATCTTCTTTATAATGGAATATGTTTTTTGGAGGTGAATCTTTGGTGAGGCCTTCATAATGAAAATATCTCCAACATAATGAAGTATTGATGCTTTAAAAAATATTATCTATGATAAAATAATTTTAAAAATTAATCATCATTTATATGTTTTTATCATTTTTAATCATACACATATATACAATTATCTCTTGTTTATACTCAAAAAATAAAAATTTAAGGTCCCTCACCTATTCCATTAAAACAAAATAAAAATGCATTAAATACAACTTAAAAACTAGAAATAAAATCCTTAACCAAATAAGAAAGACCCTAAACCCTTCTATCCACATGTTTCAAAAAGGACAACCAAACAAAGGTACAAGAAAAAATACTAATATGCTAAATCATGCCTCTAAAATCACTTTAGACAACACACAGCTTTCCAAAATAGCATTTAAAATTGCTTTAAAATTATCATTTTTCTATACTCGAACTTCTAAAATGTATTCATCATTAATTTATAGATGTATATAAATATATATAATATTTTATTTTATTTTTTTAATTGAAATGTATAAATATATCAATTATTAAGAAAATGAAGATAGAATATAAAAATGATTATACTAAAAAGGTGATGATTGATATTCATGACCCGATATCAATGCTAACAAAAACATGATAATATCATAAATTTTTCAAAACATAAAGGTAGCTAAGCATGGCTATACAACCAAAGTATTTAAACAACATATCAAAATACAATGATAAGTATGTTTATCAAGCATAGGGAGTAGTATTGGAATGAGGAGGTGGATGATCATCCTTGGGAGGAAGAACAACACAAGAGGAAGGCTCTCTCAAAGGTATATTTGGGGTCATCCCATTATCTTGAGTGCTATTTAGAGGACCCAACGACACCATAATGCCCCTCATAGGTAGCAGCGACACATTACACTAAAGAAGACAAACAACATGGCTTAGAAAAATATTTTCCATGTAGTTAAGGACTCCAACATCCTTGCTAAGGAGAAGGGAAGGGAAAAAAACTACACAAGTAGCCTCACTACCATTTAGACATTGATGGTGCAAACCACTAATTTATTGTATCCAATAGGATATTTTTCATGGTGCATGGTTTACTCTCCAAATGAATAAGGAGCTGGAATACAAATTATGAAATATAAGGGCCACCTTTTTGGTGTGTGATTTAATCTATAAACAAGCAGAAGTAAGCACAATCACTTTGTCATTCATTGAAGCTATTTAGAAAGATTTTCCTAATTAAAAATGGAAATATTTCTAGATTTTTGAACCTAAAAGAGAATAATAGCTCTAATCTAAATAAATGCAATATATGTTAGTTGTTGAGAATAGTCTCCAAACAAAGGCATCTTCTAGTTGAAGGGCTCTATGTGGAAAAGTTGAAACAAATTATGAATCCATTTCCAAAAATTACAAATCTGCGGGAAAATCTATTAAACATGTTTGAAAGTCTCAAATATGTAACATGTAAGGCACTTTGAATGAGATAACCTAATGTGTTTGACACTTTCCCAAATGATAGACCTTGGTCGACCAAACATCAAATAAATTGGGTGAGTTTGGATTTTAAACTTAGCCTCCCAAATTTGGTTTAGATGAGAAAACCCAGTTCAAGGAGAAGAATTTAGAATCCATTGACTATTTAAATTTCTAAAAGATAAATAAAATAGACTCATAATTTCATATATCAACCCTAGGGACTATTTTTGAAAGCATTGACATCGTTCCATTGTTAATATTTACACCAAGCATCTAGAGGTTGAAGGCCAAATTTATATCATATAACATCTAGCATGAGCTCATGAATGTGAAGAATAGTACATGCAAATGCAAATATATCAACTTATACTTTCTTTGAAGATTGGGCCAAGGAGTCCAATCTCTAGATTATATTAGATCCTAAATAATGAAAATGCCTTTTTAAACCACTGAAGGGCTTTGATACTAGAAGTTTCAACAAGTAGTATATTATTATTTATCAATAGGTGACCACCATAAATTATGGTCCTTAAAGGAAATACCATATCCAAATCCATCCCCAACCCATTTTATAAATGGTTTGATAGCTTTACAATATTTCCATATACTCTTTGCCACAATATACCCCTCAATTTTTACAAGCCCATAAGTAATAGGCAAGGTATGAAAATCAATATATTTACAAGTCTTGACATATGGAAAACCTATAGAAATGCAATGTTGAAGAAGAACTCTCCATGCTTTAAGACCTTCAATAGCATAGATGACCCATTTGATAAAAAGAGTAATGCTCTTCTTGTGAATATCTATAATTCACATAGCTCCCTTATCTTGAGGAAGGAAAAAAAATGTCCCAAGCTGCTTTGTGAAAACCTATAACTTATTTAGCATTAACCTAAAAAAATTCTTTAATAAATTTAGCTAGTTTTTCATCTGAATCTTTAGAGGGGGCAAACATAAAGAGTAATAAACATTGGTGCCAACAAGAATTTTGTTGTAGATTTGAAAATTTCCCATGAAAGATAGAGGCTTATTAATCTAGTAAATGATCTTCTTCTCAACTCTCTTCAAAACATATTACCACAACTTAGAGGGGGAATTACCGAAGGAAAAAATAATGCCTAGGTATTAAAACATTTCCCCTTTATTAATCCACTTCCATTGGAATTTCTCAAACTATTCTAGCTTAGGCATCATGCTTTAACAATAACATTGAGTTTTGGCCCACAGTAGAATGGACCCCATATCTTTCAAAAAAATGTCAAGGCAATACAATTATTTTTTAAAATAAGCCTCATTATCTATAGTAGTAGGGAAATATTGGTCTCCAAATGGCCATTAATTAAATAGATCTTACTGTCAAGAAGCATAATACCTATAATAATCCCTTGTTCAATTTTATAGGCAAGAAAGTACATGAAAGCTTCAATAACCAACACATAAAGTGTTAGATAAAATGGGTAACCTTGTCAGATAGAGAGAAAAAATCTAAAGCTCACAAATGTGTGACCATTGATGGTCAATAAATCTACGGTGTCACAAGAGATTTTATATAACCAAAAGAAATAAATATCAAAACCCAAAATATTTCAACATCACAAGGATAAAGGGCCATTAAATGCAGTCATAAGCCTTTTGATAAGTCTTTCTCATGATGATGGATCACAATTGGTGATATGAAACATCAAGTGAATACTCAAGTATAGTTATTCCAAAAACCTTAGATCTAATAAATTCCCTTATTAAGAGGCATGGACCCATTCCATATCTTCCTATAATTAAATTATTTTATTAAGAATGTAGTGAATTTTGATTAAAACATATTTACTCAATTATGATGATTGTAGGGAGAATATGTTGAAGGCAAAGTGCCAAAGCTTTGGTTATGATTTTGTAAGATACATTCAACAAAGTGATGGGTCTCCAACTGTAATAAGATTTGGGTCTCTAGTGTTTAGAATAATTTTGATGTTTTCTTTGTTTACATATTTTTTTAAAATACTTATTTTACAAAAATACATGATAAAACTAAAGGACATTTGGCCTAATAAATTTCCATCCAGGTTTTTTTACTTAATAGGGGAAACTATCCACACCAAGATTCTTATAATTGGCCATGTTATATGTTGCCACATAAATCTCATTAATATTGAGGGGGCATTGCAAATCCATTGACTTTATGGACTTAACTTATGAGGAACCACATCTAAGCATTCATTAATATCTTGCACACACGCATGTATATCTTTATGAAACTAAAACACCAATTTATAGTGGTTTGGAAATGCCAAGGAGATTTTAAGAAGATTAGCAAGATGGCCATGGGTAGTTTTGATGGATTTAACTTATTAATTTACTTACTTTTCTTGAAATTTATTGAAAAAGTCCTTAGAAGTGTGATCACCCACTTTGAGCCAATGCTAATGGGCTCAAATATAATCACCCTTGGCTACATGACATTTGGCAAGTTTTGAGCTTATGTTTGAACTAAATTAAAATATTCATTTACATGTTTACTTATATACACATTCCTTAGCTAAATTCTTATTTTGAATTTATTTTAAGATAATCATTATTTCATTTGATTGTTTGGGATGTTTATTAATAGTTTGTCTAAATTCATCAAGTCTTTTCACTCTTTCTTGATATAGTTCATCATTATCTATATTCTGAGATCTACTAGTACTATTATTATTCATAGCATTATCATACATAGAATGATCATAAAAATCATTATTATTCATAGCATTTTCATGCATAGCATGATTATCAAAATCATTGACATCACAAGCATCTATATTTACATCATTTACATTTTTATCATTCACATTTGTACCATTTTAATTATCATCAATATAAGGAGTAGGAATGTTATCAATATTCACCATTTTATTTTATTTTTAAACACAAATACCAATGAAATCAACTTGTACTAAATCAATATGTATGATATTCAATCTATCATTTCACCCAATAGGTTTTTTAGATATAACTTTATTAATTGGCATAATATATAAACATAGAAAACATGCAAGAAACTAGGGTTAATGATATCATAATGAGAAAATAAATCCCAAGATAAATTATATTGTAAAAAACTACAACAACAAACCTTAAAGGGAAAGAGAACATGAATCCCTAAGGTTGAAGTGTTCTAAAGGATCGAGTTTACCAGAAATATTTTATGTGGAGGGAGCACAAGTGTTGAAAACACTAAACCAATCACATAAATATAATGGATAAGATAATTTTGATATAAATATGGTAAGACAATAAACATATACCTAAATTATCAAAATAATGAAAGTACATTGAGCAATTGATAATTGAAAGAGAAAGATAGAGATGCATACCTATTTTTGACTTACCCGAATTCTGATAGAGACTGAGAATGCTATAAAATGGGTTTTAGAATAGTGCAGAACATATAGAAAGTAGAAAGTGATGTTAGATAGTGACCATAATTTTACAACTCAACAAAAAAAACAAGATAAGAATCACATGACATAAAATTGACAATCCCCCTGAAATCAGTCGACCCATTTTGAAAAAGGTTGTATAGATCCCCATGGCATGAAAAAATGTAATCCTTTTGTCAATAATTGAATCACATAAATGTCCTTATAATAATTAAATATACATGTGTATATGTCATAATTCCTTCTCTTTCACTTGAGCTCAAATCTACACTAAGAATCCATATTAAAAAATAACATTTTGGTTGAGGGGTCTACCTCATTCAGCCATCATTCTAATGTTACAACAAGTTTATAGTTTGGAACTTAGCACTCATGCATGTCAATAATAAATTTGAGTGTGTGTTTAGTTTCTACCCTTATCCCTATGACACATAGGTTTTTAAAATAAAATTATATGTTCTTTCACTAATCTAATCCTTCTTTTGGTACAAGTATGTAACAACAAGCTTTAAACAGATAGAGAAAGGCAATATGGTAGAGTATGAAAGATTCTTATTAAGTCTTGAGACCATCATGTAATTATGTCTTACATGGATAAGGATGCATGTGTATGTATAGGCTCATATATATTCAAATTAATACATATTTTCACACAAGCAAACAATATAAAAATGTGAAGGCTAACAATCGAAGCACAAGAAAACATAGAATGATTCAAAAAATGACCTATAACTAACATTGACTATAATCATATAAAACTAAGTAGACATGACCACTTTTATACCATATAGGTCATGTAAATGTGACCAAAACTCAAAAAATAAAGATCAATGATTTTGTGAGTGTGTTTGGGTAACTCGAGGAAAATAAATGATATATCTAAAGGTTCTCATGAGAAAGTATCGATAAGGAAAGACTATAAAGGGTCCAATGTGAAGGTAAAATATACCAATAAGAGCTTAATGTGATCCGATGATCCAAATATACATAAACATGATAAAAACATTAAAAATAGACTACTTGAATAAAAAATAAGTGTCTACAAAAAACAAATAAAAATAATAGATAAAGATTAGTTAAGTATCATTGACATTCATTTAACTATTCTTTAAAACATCTTCACAAAGGGATTGGAATCATGGTAATATTTGAATATAAATATTATCAAACAAAACTTCATTAATTTGTAATGAAACTCACTTATGTTATAATATAATTTCAAGAAACCATCAATGACGCCAAAATACTTACCCCTTTGCTAATGAATTTGATATTTTAAATGAAGATAATATGGATGTAGAGGATAATAAATTGTGAAAGATGATTTTTTATATTTTGAAATTGTGTATATTATAAAACAAGTGGACCCCAACATTTATTATTGGGAGCATACATAAATTCCTTATTAAAGATTATCTTGTAACAAACTATGTGTTTAAATCTAAATTCATATAATTACACCTCATAACACTTCTCAATTGAATTGAATATGTCATTTCATCATTGCTCAATGAAAATTCCTTTCCATTTTTTAAATTATGTGATTGCAACACACATCTTTTAATTAAATCATAAAGTAGTGGTGGGAGGAGGGTGATGAATCGACAATTAGGGATCTTAATTAAGACACACTTTCCACCATGTAGCCCATAATGACACAACGAAAACTTACACAATAATAACATAATTTAATTGATTCAAATATAAATTACACATCATCATACCTATCACAACAATACATCCTTTAAATATTCAAACAAAAATAATATTATAGTTTTTAGGCTTATAAACATCAATCCAACACTGCATTGTGGTTCCAAAAGACTCAAGTCTAATAGTCCTCCTCAAATATTCCTACAAATCCAGTTGTAGTACTCCTTGCAACTACACTTTAGACTACCTCTCCAATCTATAGTCAAATGTGTTCCAAAAGAAGAGGATGTGTTTATATAGTTACACAATCCACCTAAATTACTTAATGATTAACAACCCACTAATAATAATTAAATGGACATAAGTCTCGATGGTAATACATCATAGGATAACATGTTGTATTATAATGTTACCCAATATAACATAACACATCATGGGACCCTTAACCAATTTTCAAGATCATTACAAGCCTTATCCAAAAAAAATATTACACGTATCATTTTAAAGTGTCCAAATGACCAACATTAAGTTCTATAAGAATCGAAATAAGAATATTAAAATACAAGGTCTAAAAATAAATATGTTGAAGTTGTGCAACTGATGAAAGTTAACACTAGAGAAATACTTACCACAAATTTCCACAAAGTATTTGTATTAAGAAAAAAATCATAAAAGTAACCTCTAAAGCACATTTACCTTAAGCCAATGCATACATAAACATAGTGTTTAGTAGTTCAAATAATAAGATGATGCTTGTAAACATATCACAAACCATTGTTAGTTCAAAAGGATTCACCATAATTTATCATTAACTAACTACTCATGTTTTTGGTTGATTCAATATCACATGTGAACCTGGATGCTTCTACATCATACACCCTAGGTAATAAAATGTGCAAGAATAGTCCTCACACACTTGGGCTAAGTGGAAAACCCACTCATTTAACCCTGTCTAAATTTTTTAACATACCTTTGTGCCATGCAATATGACCCTCACCTTATATTTTGCCTCACTAATGAATCGGATTAAAAACTAACCTCCTCTTCCAAAATTAATTCATCTCATTATTGCACCAACTCCCATTTAACTTGAATTAACCTCTTTTATCTGAATTGTGCAATGCATTCTTCCACTTCTCTAATATGACACTACTGACTAAAAAATTCTTGGATTTTTAATTCACACTTGTTCACCTTCCTATATGTAGTAATACTATTTTCCTCAAAATATCCACTCTCTTTCCTTTATGTGGGGCCATTATGTGTCTTCACATACTCTACCCTGTGAAAGTGTTCTTTTCTACTACATATGACCAAATGAATTTAGTGTGGATTCTCATTATTCCTATTTTGTACAACAAATTTATGAATTATCTTCTCATTAACATAACCATTACTCATCTTATTGTGCACTTTTGTGTACACCATGTTCTATTTCAATATTTTGCAAACTTTACTTTCTCCTCTTCCTTATTTCTATGCTATGCTTCATTGCACTTATACACATACACCACTTACTTTTCTCTTTTTCACTCTAGTTCTCTATGATATTATACATGATCTACCTTTGATTTTGCCCATTGTTATGTAAGGTTATCCCCTGGATTTTATTTCACACCTCTCTCTGATCATCCACCCTTTTCCCATTTCCTATAAAAAATATTTCCACCTCTATAAACATGATTTATTTCTCTTCCTTTAGTCCATAATTATAATCTGACTTCATGCCACTTGTCTTTCTTCTCTCTCCTAACCTTTTTATGTGTCAACTCTTCCTTTGTTTCTATGCACCTCTTGGTGACACACTCTAACCCTTTCATGATTATACAAATATCTTTCCTAAGTGAGATTCAATCCCTACTTCTTCCACTTTCTCTTCAACCCTTTCATTGTTAACTTGTAATCCAAATGTTTTACCACAACTATGGGAATTACAAACATTACCCATCCTCTCCATCACCAATTTTAAAATTATCCTCATGTTATTCTCTTTTATTTCCCTCATTACAACCTCAAATAACCCTACCATTTTTATTACAACAAAATTTTTTACATCACTTCAATCACATGATGACTAAAAAAAAAATCATCCACCTCTTCACTTTCTACATCCACTTATGCACTTCAACCACTATTTGTATTTAAGTGCTAAAAAATGTACTCAATAACCTTCATTTATTCTATAATTCAGAGATAGCCTTCCTATTAACCTTTGTCAAACAAGGGATATCCATAAACTACCATCTCAATCACCTCATTTGTGTGCTCTATTTATACCTCATCTTCCATAAATGAAAGATATTATTCCTTTAAATCCACATGTGTACTTACTCACACATCTTCTACATATACATCCATGTATTTCAAAATACATGTTGTTTCCCTCTCTTTCACTAGAACTTCCTAAATTTATTCTAATGTTTGTTTGTTCTATATAACCTTCCTCTTCTTCATCTCCACAATAGGTAGTGTGATCCATGCATGTTTCTTCTTTCTTTTTCACTAGTTTTTACCTCAACTTGTAACATGACCTCCAACTTAGTCAATAGGGTTGTGCATTTTTTACCCATATCTTGAACACTATCTATGTACACACCTCTTACTCATTGTTGCACCTCTTATAAACCTATGCAAGTTATCCACTTTCTCAACTCTTAGTTCTATACCCGTATAATAAGATGGAGAACACAATGTGTTGAATTTGTTGTTAAACCACTTGAAAATATACATAAATCATACCAATTTCATACATAAATATATTTTATTACACCACTCATAATTATATTCAAACATCCCTTGTGGACTTCTTTGTTCTCTACCCACCTTCGCAAATAATTCAAAACATAAACCTTGATCTCTTAATCCAAAGTTGTTTTCCTCTCCCTAATACCAAAACTATGCAACCATAGTTAGGGTTATCAATTCAGAGATACCTTATACCATACAATCAAAAAGAAGATAGAAGAAATTAACATAACAACAATAAAATTTTAATGCTTCAAAAATATATTACACAATATTATACAAAGATCTAATGATACAACCTTTCAATATCCAAAAACACAAGCAATATTAAAACATATAGGTTTACAAGCATCAATATAGCACTGTAATGTGGTTCCAAATAACTCAACTCTAATAGTATTCCTCAAGCATTTGAATAGATTAAATTGTAGTACACCTTATAAGTGCACTTTATACTACCTCTTCAATCTAAAATCGAATGCCTTTTCATATGAAAAAGATATGTTTATAAATACACAATCCACCCAAATTACATTATTGAATAAAAACTCACTAACAATAATTAAATGAACACAAGCCCTGATGGTAATACATCATAAGATAACAAGTTGCATTACAATGTTACTTGATACACCATAACACATCATGGGGCCCTTCATGAATCCTCAACATTATCATAAGCCTTATCAGAACAAACATCTCTTACTTATCATCGTAAAATGTCCAAATTACCAACATTTAGTCCTATAAGATGCAAAATAAGAATATAAAAATCTAAAGTCTAAAAATGAGTCTATTGAAGATACACAACTAACTAAAGCTAACACCAGGGAAAGACTTACTACATATTACAAAAAAAAGATTTTTTGTAAGAAAATAAATCACACAAGTAGTCTCTAAAGCACATTTTAAAAAACATGCAGTGACTCTATTACAAATCTTGATGCTTGTAAACATATTGCAAACCATTAGAATAACAAAAGGCATCACCACAATTTATTATTAACTAACTCCTCATGTTTTTGGTTGATGTGAGATTATACATGAACCTGGACGCTCCTGCATCAAAGGGGAATCTTTAATCTTTATCCACCAATTAAAACATGTTAAAGGTTTGGAAACATCCACACTAAAATGTAATATTTGGAGGAAGTAGGGTAAATTTTAAGATCCCTTATTATAAATCCCCTTGGATTTCGTTGGCAAGATAACTAGTTCATAGGCATGGTGAATTTTTTGTTTTTTCATATAAATAACTTGTTACATAGTAAAATTGAATGACAATTATTACTATTTGGTTTCATTATGTAGCCAGATGGTAATGACTATCGATCGATCACATTATACAACCAATAAGTAATAGTTTTTGTTTGGTTGCACTGGGCAACTAGGTAGTAATGTATATCATTCAGTTGTACTATATAACTGACAAATAGTGATGATTGATCATCTACATATTACATCTAGTTAGTGGATAAAATTGATTATTTATAAAGTTCAACTAGTCGATAACATTTACTAGCCAACTATGTGGTACAACTGATCATTAATCTAACAAGTCAACTATGTGATACAACTGGTTGGTTTAAAGGTCATTTAGTTGGATATGTAACTAGATACCTTAGGTGTCAAATTGTGGTATTTGTCACTTATTATAAATATCCCCTTTACCCTCAAGTTTACACTCTTACATAGTCATTTTCTTGTTATTCTCTCTCATTTTTTCCATGGTATCATATTTATGACATCGACAGGATACAACTATGACATGGATTCCATAAGGAAATATGTTTTCAAGAATTTTTTGTGTCATGATATTTTGAAAATATTACAAAAACTAGATACATATAATGATTGGATTACCAAGTATAATTTTGGGAGCCTCATTTACATGCCACAATATGAAATAGATGTAATTTTCATGAAATCTCTAATGTCTTGATATGATAATAGTGAGATAAGGTTTAATGTCAACATCAACTTGAAATTAATTTCCTTTAGTACCTCACCTTTGGATATCCATAATTTGACACAGCTTCCACACCAATCTAACCCTATCACCATAAGAGTGTTGTTAATTAATGATGACAAAAATATTTAGATTTTGCCTATAACTTATAGATCAGTCTAACTAGTATTTATAATATTAATATTCAAATTTAAAATTCAATGTTTTGTAATTTTTCATCACTTTTAACTAATTACATATTTTTTGCTTTCATTATAGATATTCATATTAAAAGGGGGTTCTAAGTTGAAAAAATATCAAACCCATTTCTGAAATCTATTATTGAATTTTTCCTTGCAAGATCAATCTCACAGGGATTACCAAGAGACATTCCCTTTTGGGTTGTTATTTATATTATTCACACTTGGTTTAAAATTTTACCGGTGTATATTTATATCCAAAAGGATTATATTATAATTGAATTATGCTTATTTTAATTAGAGTTCTACAATTTCATATTCCAATTTTATTCTAGCTTTGCACTATGAATCCTTGTATGACCTATAGAAAAAATCAACTCCAATAATGCTTCATCAAAAAATGAGCACAAATTCTTTTTTGTTTAATGAATGGGAGATTAGTTTAGCATTCAAATGAATCACCTAAATGTTTTACTTTATAAGTTCTTAAAAATTTAAAATGTAATGCTTATTTGCTTTTTATAGTTAAGACTTTATGCATTTAACACATGAAGACAAGTCACTTCAAAAAGACATCATGCCCCTAAAAGCTTTGGACATTCTGAGTCTATAGAGTCATCATTTCATTCATTTTAAATTTCCAAACATCTGAGGCCTTTTTCAAAATCATCTCCACTTGTAGGTTTTCCTACTTTCAAATTTCAATGATAAATGATACATTATAAAAATTTATTTTTTTAATTATTTTATTTATTTATATAATTTTTGCAGTTGACTCTAAATTCATTGACCTTAAACTTAAAGTAACTCAACAAACCCCTAAATTTCAAGTGCCACAATTTTTTTGACCACTTTTTCAAGGTTTGTTACATTATAATTTTTGGTTTTTGAATTGATGTTTCTTAAATTATAGATTTTATTAACTGAATGATTGCCTCTTGTAGTTGAAACCACCATGTTGACTTTGAATCAGACACATAGAGTGGAGGACATACTCTCTCTAACTACACATACTAAATGTTAAATTTAAATTAGCATTAAGTTTTGTTTTAAATTTACCATTTTTAATTTAAAAAAATTACAATGTACCCTCAATCTGTAAATAAAAGTATGCCACTACCACCGCCACCCACCCAAATTCACACAAGGGGGAAAATTTTCATTCCCTGCACAAAGTAGAGGAACACTGTAATTGTCATGTTTTGAGTTCCCTAATTTCTCTCTCAATGTTGTGTCTATCACATAGGGATTAACATTTTTACAATATATTGATCTTGATGAGGAATATATGGGGATTGAAAGTGGGGACCTCACTACTAGTACTTTTAATCCACATCATTTTATTTAAATTCTAAGTGTACCTACTCAAGAAGGACCTTGTACCTCTTCACCCCTTAACTCACCCACTATAGACAATATGGAGTTGTCAGAAGATGACATTACTAATTTTCCATTGAATAATTTATTGGCAAAAAGTGTAATTAAAATCTTAAGGAGGGTATTCTCTATGAGCTAAATGTTGTAAAAGTATGGGAGTTAAGGGTGAAAGCATTGATCAAATAAATAAATGCATGTTATCACAACTACTCCTAGAGAGTCAATTTGTATTCATTAGCTCAACATGAACCCATAAAGATTGACATTTTATTCAATCAAGCTAAATCTGGGTCACTTTCAGTTTCTAATGATTACAATGATAATATTTTAGGTATTATGTTAAATAGGTTAGATAATTTAAATACAGAAGCCCAAGCTTACTTTAACCAATGGGTAAGAGACATAAACCCTGTCATGATTTCCAATGTGGAGAAGGCAAAAGTTTTGATAATTTTTCATCATTTTTAGCATATATATTCTATTTATTTTAATTTTTATCTAGTTATATTTCATTTTTGTAATTATAGACAAAATATGAAAACTTAAAAAATGAAGATTAGGTCCTCAATGTGCATTTGAAAAATGCATGAAATTTTTTTAATGATACTATTTCATGTAAGAAAAAGCTTGTTTTGTTAAATAAATAGAACAACACACTCAAGAAAATAATTAAAGAGCACAATGTGGACCTTGATATTTTATTGAATCATAAAACAAATGCATATCCAAGTCTACTTTCAACAGGAGATGCAATGAATGAGGAAAGAGAAATTATTGTTAATATTAATTCTACTGCAGTGGCTCTTCTAAGAGAAGGAATTTTAAATGACATCATAGAGGAAGGGGAGGCAGGGATTTCAAAATATGATAGTGAGCAAGTGGAGGGTCTTTTCAAAAAAATGATATGTTATGATGTTTCAAACTATTTATTATGATTCAAAAGACAATGTTATGTTTTAAACAATAATTTCAATTGACAAGGTTAAGTTTAAATTTTCAAAAAATAGTTTATTATGTTTCAAATACTCTTATTTTACCAAGTTATGGTTCATTTTAAATATTACATGCATTAAATTATCTATACTAAATAGTGTTGTATATTCTGAATTGATGTATTTTAAACAATCTGGTATCATTTTCATTGTATTTATGGCTGAGTTGAATGCAAATTTTTTTTGCTATGGATTTGGACTAAGCATCAATTTAAATGTGATGTGATTCCATCTTGCTCAATTATGATCATGTGAAATTTTTGTGTCATTTTTCAGTCTTAACTACATTTATTAGTTTTTGATAGCATTATATTTAGCAATAATCATGCTTGTAGATAATGGAAAAGCTTTTGTTATGCATTTGATCATTCAATTTAATTATGATTTCATTTTCTTGGGAAGTGAACATGTTATTTTTGTATGGAATCGTTATGGATGTGAAATCCGGGAAATAATTATGACTTGCTTCTTTGGTTAATGAAAACTTTATTGATCTCTTTGACATTAATTGAGTAAAACTTTTGGTTCTAAGTTGATCTCAATTTGGATTAATTTTTTTGTTTGATGATTTAATCCAATTTAATGATGAAAGTATTTCCTAAGTTGTTATTCGACATTTGAATATTGATCAATTTAAGATTATTGATATGCAACTATAATGTAGGGGTTCAATAAGGTCTTTTTTCTTCTCAATTGGATTTTTCTATTTAATAGTGTTATAGATTTATTTTGTCTTAGTATTTGACTCAATAAATAAATCTTATGATTTTGTTTTAACCTTTTAGGGTTTTACTTTGTAAATCCTAAGCTATATTAAAGGGTTGGGTCTGTTTCTAATCTAGAATAAAATTATAAATGACTAATTTTATAGAACTTTCCCAAAATAATAAACACAAGGAGAAAAGGAACGTATTTATATATATACAGAGTTTTTCATTGATCAGGGTACTAGAAACCATTGAGCAAATATAGAGGAATTTTTCATCATTTGACTATTTTTCACGATTTAGCTCCGAATAGTAGCATCCCTCTTAGGATAGTAGCATCATGTGGCACTAGTGTCTAATTATGGCACTAATGTCATTTTTTTAGTGGTTGTCTATAATTTTTAGGGAAGTAACAAGAGTTTTTGGAGATCATATAGGTGATTATGTGTCACACGGGAGCTTATTTGTGTCACTATTTTGGTTGATTCTTCTCCAAAACCCTAATAAATACTTTTACACATGAAATAATGAACTAATCAAATTGAAAAGAAAAGGAAAAATTAAGTTGTTGGATGTTACAATCATGTGGATAAAAACCCATGTTGTCATGGCCACTACGTACATTAACTTTAATGATAGGGTTCTCTAATCACATGCAGTTCTCCCTTAGGAAATGTGCACCATCAACTTGCACCGTATGATAGAATGAATTTTTATTAGGCCCTTCTTTGATCAAGCATGTAAATGTCTAGGTGTGAAAATGAGAAGTATATAGAGTATTTGAGTTATATTATTGGTTGATTTTATGTAAATAAGTGCCAAAATAGTAATTTCTAGATGTAAAATACCTTGTGAGGCTCTTGATATAGGAAAATTTTTGTTTTGAATATAATACCTTATTTATTGGCTAACAAGTCATGAAAAATATATAAAAAGATAAGATAAGGGTCACAAAGGGGTTAGGACTCAAACACGGGTGAAAGGGCCCATTAGACATTGAAGCCACAAGTGGACACTAATGCCATATGGCACTACTATCTTGAAAGTGGAATTAATTTCCTAAGGCTCAAAAGAAAGTAAAAATTAGTAATGATAGGCTAGGGCCCCTAAGACTAGGAAAAAGTGACATGTGACTACTGGGGGTGTCAAAAATAGGGAAAATAAGACACAAGAAAGATAAAAAAATACTCAAGATGACCATGCACATAAGGAATATAACCATCACTAATAACCTTATGTGAAAGAATAAAAAAATACATAGTACTTGTGGTTACTTGACCAAAATAGGGTATTTACATTTCCCCCGCTTTTATTCTAGTAATGTAATGTAATGTAAGTGCTAGAGTATAAATAAATGAAAATGAATACCTATATTTACTTGTGTGAATGTAATTTGGTTTGGACCACTTCTTGGCTAGAGAAGTGGATAAGAATTGGAGTGTAATATGTGAAGGAAAGCATATGGTGTGAATTCCCCCATACTAAAACTAAGTAGGTAAACTAAATACATAGAGAAATAAGGCTCATTTTCCCCTACTCTGAATTTGAGTAATATAAATTTAATGCATGGATAAAGAAGTCTCACTTTCCCCCACTCTAAATCTGAGTAATATAAATTGAATTCATGGAAAAACAAGGTTCACTTATCCCCACTCTGAATCTGAATATGAAAATTGGGTCTATTTTAATGATATGGATCGACCACTGCAGACAGTCCTATGACCCAAACTGGTGAAAACTTGGTCATGATACTAAGTGTAACCTAATAAATCTAAAAATGGGGGACTAAGAATATGTGTTCTACATTGTGCCCCCTAATCTTGATATCTAAGTGATGTAGTTGTGTATCTAAATAGTTGTAGTAAACTGGTATACCTAAGTTAGAACTATATATCTATGTAGAGTATACATCTAAATACCTATGTAAAACTTGTGCAAACCTATGTAGACTTGTGTGTTTTTATATTTTAAAACCTATGTAGAACCGTGTATTTGTATATCTTTAAACCTATGAAAATATGTGTAAACCTATGTAGACATGTGTCTATATATCTAAAAATATATGAATTTGAATGCCTATGTAAACCTGTGTAGACCCATGCATGTGTATATCTAAACATCTATGCATCTAAATGTCTACATAAACTTGTGTAACCCATGCATCTTTATATATAAAAATATGTGCATCTAAATGCTTATGTAAACCTATGTAAACTTATGTGTCTATATATCTAAAAATTTATGACTCTAAATGACTTTTGAAACTTGTGTAGACTTGTGGTCTATATATCTAAAAAAATATGACTTTGAATTCCTATGTAAACCTGTGTACACCTATGTGTCTAAAAATATGAATGTAACTATGTATATCTAAAGCAATCTATGCATATTTTCATGAGAAAGTTGATACTATGATGAGGATATTTAGCCAAAAGTGGTAAGGATTGATTGTGTTGGTGTTATTTGATAGTTGTGATGTTTTATTAGGTTTGAATAATGTATTGATTGTGTTAGATTTGATCATTTAGTGTGTAATTAGATAAGTACTTAGTTTCTTATGTTGTTAATATAAAGTGATTGTTTTTGTCATGTTTAAGTTTAAAAATGATGAGGGGATTTGTTTAACCATTATGGAACATAATATATCGCTATCAAGTCCCATGTACAAGATTTAGTTCATGAGATATGAAAATAATAAGAGTTGTATTAATTAGAAAAATTGGCATGCAAGGGTAACCTTAATAAGGTGGCATTGGGTAAGTTATGACTTAAATAGGTCATTTTAAATCATTGATAATTCATTTGCATCATTTGAGTAGAAATAATTTTGAGTCTAAGAGAGAGAAACATATCAAGGAGATGAGATGTTAATTTATCACACTATGAGGAGGTTGAGGTATAGATTGCAGTCAGGGAAGAGGTTTGCATGGTAAGGGACTCATAATTTTCTTATTTTTATCATTTTGGTTGGATGTTTTACTATTTTTGTTGAAAATGACTATTTTAGGGTTGTTTTGGATAAACTAGCTCTAGTGTCCCATTATGGGCACTAATGTCCAAAGTGTGGCACTATTGTCCAATGATATTATCTTATGGGTAGTGTTAGTGTCCAGTAGACCTAAGATGTGATGTTTATCATGGTTGACTGATTTTTTATGCCTGTTGTTATTTGTTGGTTTCAGTTTTAGTTTTTGTTTTACTAATGTCAAATTTGGTTATAATTGTATAGGTTGGTGCCTATATGAGGAAGTTTTGTATGGGTAAGATGATGGAGACTATATGGGGTTTTCCCTTATCTAATTTAGAGATAGAGGTACTCAAAAGAGTAGGCATATGATATGTTACTTTCCTAGATCTTTTTCCCTGGGATAAGTATATGATCACTACATTATGTGAGAGGTGGAATGTAGACATATGTATATTTTGGCTACCTATGGATGAGATGACTATGACATTGGAGGATGTATATCAGATCTTATAGTTTTTTATCTCTAGGAAATGGGCTATATTATAGGATGATACTAGTCCTCAAGCTATACAGTGGGCATCTAGGTACTTTTAAGGATGATACTAGTCCTCAAGCTATATAGTGGGCATCTAGGTACTTTTATATCATGTCAGTAGGGACTTATCACATAGGGAGTCAGAGTGACATATTATTGACCATGATTATGATGGTTGATGTTTCATAATTATGGAAATTTCTAGTTGTGTTGTTGTCATCATTTATTATTGTGGATGGTAGTGGTGTCACAATCTCTTACAGAATGCACAAGATAATGCAGGATATCAATCATCATGACACCATGTATTTTTTGGATCATACCATTTTGGCTCATTTATATAGGTACCTATACCACTTTACACAAGAGATGAGTGGTGGGGGTATCAATGTATCAAAACTATTACACTATTGGTCATATGGACACATAGTTATGAGTATGTTAGTGGCACATCCATAGGATAGATGGGCTCATCCATAGGTATTTACAGAGAGATGGACTAGGATAGGGAATGCACTGAGGAGGAATACTATGTATTATCTATAGTTAATAGATAGTTTGAGAGAAAAAGATATCATTTGGAGACCCTACAAGGGATATCAAGGGTGGCTTGAGGATAACACATAATTAAAGCAGAATCAGGTTAGCTATTGGATACATGATTAATAGGATAATTTATACAATTAGTTTCAATATGAGAGGGTTACCTAATATTTAGGGTTATATAGGATGTGCCCCCAAAACTTATGGTGTCATTGAGGAGTTATCAAGCTCTTGCAAGGCCAGATATTAGGCCTAAGCCATCGATTACTGAGCTATCTCCTATGCCATTGAGGGAGCGTGATCTTGAGAATGAGGTAATGGATGTGGATGATGTTAGAGTGACTGAGACCTATGTATCCTAGTGGAGTGATTACAAATGGGCACCCTTATTCTTGAGAGGTGGGATGATCTCAGGTGAGGTACTGGATGTAGATCCCCTAAGGGCTATTGATGGTAAGTTAGATAGTATGTGTGTATGTTATATGTAAATTTTTGTATTTTATTGGTATATGTTTTTTTATTTATATTTCATAAGATGGATGTGTGTATAACATGTGGTGGTGATATGCCATATCTTAACCTATATGGCATGAAAAACTTGGCCATACTGCTCAGATTGTGTTGCTGTAGACATAGACTATGAAACAGGAGTTGTCTGTGATGCACTACCAATGTATGACTGTGTATACTTTGATGCAAAAATATTGATTGGTTGATTCTCTAAAATTGCACTCTGAGTTTATGATTTCTTGAAAATGTTTTATCAATGTGTAGATTGAAGTTGGTTTTTGATCTCTATAATGCTTTCCATATATATTTATTATTTTTCAAACTAAAAATATGCCCTTAAATTTATAGTTATTCCCAAATATTTTAATTGATGTTTACACTAGCGGTGCATTCTAAGCTTTGTAATTATTCCCAAAGATTTTTATTAGTTATTGTACCAAAAATTGTGCCTTTGGGTTTTTAGTTGTTCCCAAATATCTTAATTAGTTTGCACACAAGAGGTGCATTCTAAAGTTTGTGAACCTGTTGTCATCACTATTGAGACTATGATGTATGGTATTATTGATAAATGTATGTCCTAGAAGTCACAGGGCTTATATGATGAGTAACCACTAGTTCCTTAAAAGGAACATCCTAAGATAACTCCATCATAGAGGGGTGTGATCTAGGAGAGTGTGATGAATAAGGGTCCAATGCCTCTTGTGTAAACTTTATGATGCCTCTACTAACATATTGGTCAATGGAAGATTATAGTGCATAATAATGGTCATCTTAATGTCCATTTATCTATTGATAATGGCAATAATGCTTATAAGGTACCTAGTGTAAATGGTGTGGTGGATGATGATTATTCTAAGTGTGATCATTCCCTTATCTAGTAGTGTAAGCAAGATGTCATGAGGCCCATCCTTATCTAAAAATTGTATAACCCCTTAGCATATATTCTATGTGTTACTCACTATAGATTGTGTTATGTAAAGTGGCTCTTTGCCCTTAGTAAGTATTTTTATTGGTTGTTTCTGTTCCACTAGTTTCTGAATTAGAAGTGGAGTAGGATCTTGTACCAAATTTGATGACAAAGTTCTAAGGGGTCTATAGAAAAATCTACCTATAATTGTGTAATTACTAATCCTAAATGTGCCTCTAATGATATAACTACATTGTAGAGATGTTTGATATATAAATATCTCCTTATGAGGATAGATGATACTTCTAACAAAGATGTATTAAACTTCTAAATGTGTTGGTTAAAAAATTAGTTGATGCAAATAAGCCTTGAACCATAGAATGTATTCAGATGTAGGCTCTATCTCACCCTGATGTAATGAAGGTAATATCTCATGTGTGACTAGAGGTCCCTTATTTTATATGTAATGTCTGAGGAAGACTATCTCTAAATCCTCATATGTACGTATAGATCCACTAGGGCGTTTATAGTGGAACCAATCTAATGCTTTCCCATTCAATGACTTTAGAAACACTTGTAGTAGAATTAACTTGTTTGTAATATAATCCATGTCTTTCTCATAATCTTGAAGATGTAAATATGGATCTCCTTTTCCATCGAAGATAGGTAAGACCGGTATCTAAAAGTTGTGTGGAAACCTCATAGTTGAGATTTTGTGTGGAATAGGGTTATTATGTATAACATTTGCATCAATATGAGATTCGTATGCTTTATTCTCTAATGTGAGATGATGTACTTATTTTTTCAAAGCACCCACAACATGCATTTAATTAATTGACCCTTGTGAAGGTATATTATCATTATCAAGGGGTTCATTTAATACTTAGATGTTTGATATAGCAATATCTCCTTGAGAGGATAGATGAGACTTCTAGCAAAGATGTATTGCACTTCTAAATCTAATGGTTGAAAAATTAGCTAGTGCAAATAAGGCTTAAAATATAGAATGTAATCAGATGTAGGTTTTATCTCACCCTAATGTAATGAAGGTAATCTCTCATGTGTGACTAGAGGTCCCTTGTTTTATATATAATGTCTAAGGAAGACTTTCTCTAGCTCCTCATATGTATGTAAAGATCCACTAAGGAGTGTATGGTGGAACCAATCTAGTGCTTTCCCATTCAATGACTTTGGAAACACTTATAGTAGAATTAACTTGTTTGTAATATAAGCCATGGATTTCTCATAAGCTTGAAGGTATAAATATGGATCTCATTATCCATCAAATTAAGTGTGATCATCCCCTTATCTAGTATTGTAAGCAAGATGTCATGAGGCCTAGCCTTATCTAAAAATTGTATAACCCCTAAGCATATATTCTATGTGTTACTATAGAAAGTGTTGTGTAGAGTAGCTCTTTGTGCTTACTAAGTATTTTTATTGGTTGTTTTTGTTCCACTAGTTTTTGAATTAGAAGTGGAATAGGCTCTTGTACCAAATTTTATGACTAAGGTTCTAAGGGGTCTATAGCCAAATATACCTCTAATTGTGTAATTACTAATCCTAAATGTGCCTCTAATGATATAACTACATTACAAAGATGTCTGATATAACAATATCTCCTTGAGAAGATAGATGTGATTTATAGAAAAGATGTATTGCACTTCTAAATTTGTTGGTTGAAAAATTAGCTAATGCAAACAAGTCTTGAACCATAGAACATATTCAAATGTAGGCTCTATCTCACCCCGATGTAATGAAGGTAATCTCTCATGTGTAACTAGATGTCCCTTGTTTTATATGTAATGTCTAAGGAAGACTATCTCTTTCTCCTCATATGTATGTAAAGATCCACTAGGGAGTGTATGGTGGAACCAATCTAGTGCTTTCCCATTCAATGACTTTGGAAACACTTGTATTAAAATTAACTTGTTTGTAATATGAGCCATGGCTTTCTCAAAAGCCTAAAGGTGTAAATATGGATCTCCTTGTCTATCAAAGATAGGTAAGACCGGTATCTAAAAGTTGTGTGGCAACCTCATAGTTAATATTTTGCATAAAATAGGGTTATTATGTATAACATTGGCATCAATCTGACATTTTTATGCTTTATTCTCTAATTTGAGATGATGTACTTATTTTTTAAAGGCACCCACAACATATATTAAATAAACTAACACTTGTGAAGGTATATTATCATTATCAAGGGGTTCATTTAATACTTAGATGTCTGATATATAAATATCTCCTTGAGAGGATAGATGAGACTTTTAGTAAAGATGTATTTTACTTCTAAATTTATTGGTTGAAAAATTAGTTGATGCAAACAAGCATTGAACCATAGAATGTATTCATATGTAGGCTCTATTTCACCCTAATGTAATGAAGGTAATATCTCATGTATGACTAGAGGTCCCTTGTTTTATATGTAATGTCTAAGGAAGACTATCTCTAGTTGCTCATATGTATGTAAAAATCCACTAGGGAGTGTATGATGGAACTAATCTAGTGTTTTCCTATTCAATGACTTTGGAAACACTTGTAGTAAAATTAATTTGTTTGTAATATGAGCCATGGCTTTCTCATAAGCTTGAAGGTGTAAATATGGATCTCCTTGTCCATCAAAATAAGTGTGGTCATCCCCTTATCTAGTAGTGTAAGCAAGATGTCATGAGGCCCATCCTTATTTGGAAACTATATAACCCCCCCCTCAACATATATTCTATGTGTTACTCACTATAGATTGTGTTATGTAGAGTAGCTCTTTTCCCTTACTAAGTATTTTTATTGGTTATTTATGTTCCACTGGTTTTTGAATTAGAATTGGAGTAGGCTCTTGTACCAAATTTGATGACTAAGGTTTTGAGGGGTCTATAGCCAAATCTACCTTTGATTATGTAATTACTAATCCTAATTGTGCCTCTAATGATATAAATACATTGTAGAGATGTATGATATAGCAATATCTCCTTGAAAGGATAGATGAGACTTCTAACAAAAATGTATTGCACTTTTAAATCTTTTGGTTGAAAAAATAGTTGATGCAAACAAGCCTTAAATCGTAGAATGTATTCAGATGTAAGATCTATCTCACCTTGATGTAATGAAGGTAATCTCTCATGTGTGATTAGATGTCACTTGTTTTATATGTAATGTATGAGGAAGAATATCTCTAGCTCTTCATATGTATGTAAAGATCCACTAGGGATGTATGGTGGAACTAATCTAGTGCTTTCCCATTCAATGACTTTGGAAACACTTGTAGTAGAATTATTGTAGTAGAATTAACTTGTTTATAATATGATCCATGATTTTATTATAAGCTTGAAGGTGTAAATATGGATCTCATTTTCCATCAAACATAGGTAATACTGGTATCTAAAAGTTAGGTGTCAACCTCATAGTTGAGATTTTATGTGGAATAGGGTTATTATGTATAACATTGGCATCAATTTGATATGTGTATGCTTTATTCTCTAATGTGAGATAATGTACTTGTTTTTTCAAAGCACCCACAACATGCATTAAATAAATTAACACTTGTGAAGTTATATTATCATTATCAAGGGGTTCATTTAATACTTGGATTGTATTGTTTATTTTAACCATTACTACATTATATTGGAAATATTGTTTATAAAGGGTCGGTATGCTCTCAATAACCTTTGGAGGTGTGATATCTTGGACCTATTTAGAGTTAAATGATCTATCACCCTCGTTCAAGTTTATTTGAGAAAAAGGTTCTATTTTAGTAATGGGGGTTAAGGGGGATTCATTGGTATATTTTATATTGTTAGGTTGTGAAGGAGTATCACATACTTGTTGAATAGAAGATGTGTTATTCTTTAGTGAATGGAAATTATACACATAAGAATGTGTGTGTGTGTGTGTGTGTGTGTGTGTGTGTGTGTGTGTGTGTGTGTGTGTGTGTGTGTGTCTTTTCACATATGACTTATAGTTTGATTAAATAAGAGACATATGTGAGGTAAGAGAAGAAGTATTTATATATTCTATGTCATATTCATCATAATCACAATAATCATCATTTTTCCATGGTTCATCAAAATCAAAACTTAATCCATTTGAGGAAGGAAGAGTATAATAAGTATCATCCACATGTTCATTAGGAGAAAGAGAAGAAGAAGATTGTAACTCTTTACTGCTATGCAATGTATCATGTATATATGTAATGTAAGGTATTTGTTCACTAGTCATTTTTGAAATGTAAACATGATTATCACTTTTTATTTTGGAATCAATGGAAGGAGAAGTAACAACCATGTTTTATTTTTGTACATTATGACATATAGGAGAAGATTTAGAATTATGTGCATTATCTATTTATTTCAATAAATCATTGCATTGATCTTGAAATGTGAATGAGGGTGATAAAGTAATTTCATCTACCTTAGTTTTTGCATTGTTAAAAGGTGTAATATCCTTTGTATTTGCTTTTTCAAATGTAATTGAGAAGGGTAAAGAAGATGATTTATTATATCTACTTTAATTGAAGCATTCAAAATTAATTTTCATGTAGTGCACTTATATTGATTTTATTTGAATAATAAAGTAACAAAAGTAGTTGAAAATCAAAGATCACATTGGAATAAAACACTACCAACAAGAGATTCTTTTGGCATTATATTGTTAATTTTATTTCTAGGAGTAAGACAAGAGTAATAAGAAAGAGAATATGATGTATCTAATATATCCTCATGTTCATTTGGATTATCATGTTCATAGTAATCCTCATTTCCATCATTATAAAAATAGGCATCATCATCATTATAAATAAATTCATTATTATGCTCTAATTTACAATCTTGAAAATTAGTTCATTCATTATTATAATCATGAGAGAAATTTAAGACTATTTCAATTGGATGAGAGGAAGAAGAATTTTTAGATGCCATTTTAAACTTTCCAAAGAAGATAGTGTAAATAAGGAATAATAAACACACAAGAAGTAGAATATAAGCTAACATAAGTATGTGTGTGATGTGTGAGTTTGTTGAACAAAGTTTATAATAGAAAATAGGATTATTATTGAAACCCTAATTACTAATGTTTTGTGTGTATAAGGACCTAATATGTGGTTTTAGGGTTTTGATTTTATGGTTATGTTACAAGTATTTAAATTAAATTAAATAAATAAAACCCTAGTATAGAATTAATTAAATTAGCTAGGTTAAGCCAAAAAATAGGAAATAAAATTTTTGTCACCCTAATTTAATATACCAAATTTGGATAAGGTAAACCCTAAGGAATATTAGGGTTTTTAATCAATGTTTAAAATAATTTGGGTTCACTAAATGTTTTAACCTTTTAGGGTTTTACCATGTAAACCATAAGCTAGATTAAAAGGCTAGGTTTGTTGCTAATCTAGAATAAAATTGGAAATTATTGATTCTAAGTAAATTTATAAAAATAGTAATTACAAGGAGAAAAGGAAATTATCTAGATATACACAGAGTTTCTTGTTGATCGAGGTACTATAAACAACTGAGCACACATAAAGGAATATTTCATATTTTGATTATTCTTGAGATCTAACTCTAGAAAATAATACCCCTCTTAGGATACTAGTGCCATGTGGTACTAGTGTATACTTCTATCACTAATCTCCTTTATGTGGTGGTTGTTTATAACTTCTAGGGAAGCTATGGGAGTTTTTGCAGATCTTATAGGTGATTTTGTGTTGTACGGGAACTCATATGTATCACTATTTTGGTTAATTCTTATCCAAAACCTTAATGAATATCTACATGCTTAAAACAATGAACTAATCAAATGAAAAATAATTTGGGCTATGGGATGTTATGATCATGTAAAGTATAAACCCTATTATTCTCACTTCTACCTACATTAACTCCAATGCTATGGGTCTTAGATCGCATGTAGTTATCCCTTAAGAAATGTGCACCATCAACTTGCATGATATGCTATAATTAATTTCACCTAGGCCCTTCTTAGATCAAGCATGAAAATGTCTAGGTGTGAAAAATGAGTAGTATGCAGAGTATTTGAGATGTATTATTGGTTGATTTTATGTAAATAAGTACCAAAATAGTAAGTGTTAGATGTAAAATGCCTTGTGAGGCTCTTTATATAGGATAATCTTTATTTTGAATATAATAATTTGTTTGTTGACCAAGTCATGAAAAAATATATAAAAAACATAAGAGAAGGGTTACAAAGGGTTAGGACTTAAACATAGGTGAAAGGGCCCATTGAAAAATGAAGCCACAAGTGGACACTAATGCCATTGGCACTACTATTCTGAAAGTAGCACTAATGTCCTAAGGCTTATAATAGATAAAAAATCAAGGGTGATAGGCTAGGGGTCCTAAGGTGACCTATGATTGTTGGGTGTGTCAAAAATATGGAACATAAGACACAAGAAAGATTAAAAAACTCAAGATGACCATGTGAACAATGACTATAACCATCGTTAATACCCTTGTGTGAAAGAGAAACAAAATACATAGTACTTGTGGTTGCTTGACCAAATTAGGATGTTGACATATTTCAATAGGTTATTGCACTCATATCAATATTTATTTTCTTGTTATGAGGTTTTTAGTGTTTCAAACCATAGTTTAGTGTTACTTGACTATGAAAAAGTAGTGAATGAAAATTCAAATGAAAATTCTAACTCTGATACTTGTTTTAGACTTTTATGGATTAGATTAAACTCTCCCCATGTATATATTACATTGACAATGAATTTAGTGCCCAAATAACACATGAAATATTAATAATACAAATTTATTCTTGAATATCATAAAATTATTCTATATATTCAAACCCATACTATGCTCTGCATTATTTTCTTCTTATTCTCTTTTGTTTTGGTACTAGTATTCATCATTTTAAGCTATAATTTAAGGTACAAGATATTAATAGTGTTAAAAAAAAAAAATCAAAAGTAAGAAAAATATATATTTAATAATACCATCTTAAAAATTAAAAAGAAATTTTGACCCATTTGAAGAACTAATTACATAAAAGGAAAAGTTACATGGACAATGGATTAAGGTCTGGAAAACATCTATTAAGCAAATCATAATGTTATCAACATTTTTTATGAATTAAATATTTAAAATAACAAAAAGGATATGAAATTGGATTTCAAAAAATGATAATTTTAATATCAAACTAAAACTTGGGTATCTCAAATAATCCTTAATAAACTTGCTCATCATAAGTGACATTTGTATCTACCATGTTAGTGTCATATTCAGTGACAATATTTACATCCTCTCTATTATTTGTTGTATTACTGATGTCTCTTCTTTTATTAAGAGAACTCTATGTTGTCATATCTCTTTCATAAGGAAACATGTCCACAACATAACATGAAACATACAATCTCAAATAAGTCTCTAGATTTGTATCCAATTTGTTTCAAAGTTTTGACTTAGTGAAATATAATGAACTAAATAATCTTTCATCTTCCATTGAGCCCAAAATAATTGTTTGAAATTTTTTATATAATTAAAATTATTCACTAATATTTTCCTATGAGATGCTACTAGGATAAGAAAAATTCCATAGACATGTAATTGCACCATTTTCCTTTCAAAAAATATCTTTAATTTCAAATCCATTGACCTTTATAGATTTATTGAAATACTAATAAGAGAACCCCATGTATTTTTGAAATAAATTTCTCATCAGATGTTGATCATTATCATTTTTACAAAAAATGGGATTCACAACTACCATAGCCTCCAACAAATCATCCCTTTGAAAATGATCTTTAATCTCAGCAGATAAGTTTTTTAAATTCTTCTCAATTTCATTTGTGTTTCACATAAAATAGTATCATATAGAAGACATGTTACATGAAGTTACTTAATTTTAGCTCCCATAAAATTAAGTATTTTTTAGAAAGTGTGCATTTGTATCTACTTTCCATTAACAATGACACAAATGATCATTGATATCAAATTTAAAATAGCTTTCAAGATTCTTAAAATCTGTCAAAAATTTTCAACTCCTAAAAATAGGTCCCAAAAAGTTTTCATTCGACATGTATAGTATATCTAAAGATTGAAATACTCAATTTCTCAACCATATGAAGTCAACAATATATATGGATCTCTCTTGAGTATGTTTCATTAAAAATTTGATTTATTTCAACATTGGGATAATTTTTCATAATGTTTGTAATGTTTTCAAATATGTTAAATGGTACAATAAATATTTTTCTTTCTCAACTTCCCTATGATATTTATACATAAAACCTACTAATGATGGATATTCGTCAAAAATTATGCATGAAGGTTCATACATATAAGTCCATCGTGTATCAACATCTTTCAAAAGTTTTTTCCATCAGTCACTCTTATTTCAATGTTTTGGAACTTGAAAAATATTTTTAGAATTCTTGATATATAATAATGCAAGTCATGAATGAGCTATTCCACTTTTGCAACATTACCAAATGTGCGAATAATTTTGTATCTAAGATTCATCCTATGATACATGCAATGATTTAAAATCATATATAAGGAATTTTTTGTTTGAAATCAAACACAAATATCTTTTCTATGCCCCTAAATTATTGATGCACCATCATCTCCAACACACACCAACTTGGTAGATATTGCATAGTCATCCATCCTAGCTTTATCTCTGAAATTAGATACAAACAATTTGTGAAGGTTTTTAGCATTATAATTTTATACCATTTTACAAATAGATAATAGATGAGGTTGCCTTGAATAGTTCTCAAAAGTATAAATATGAATGCAAACCCATGATGTGTTGTCAACTATTATGACCTCATCAATGGGCAATGAGATAAACAGTGAATTCTAAACTTTTTCTTTTAAATCCTCCTTCTCAACCATTACTATACATTTTGTCATTTCCCAAACACTGCTATCCAACCAATGTGAATGTCGAATATCAAAAAATCCATTATGTTGAAATAAAATATTATAATCTAAAAAATTAGAACTGGGTCTACCCTTTTTTTAAATGTGGTATAAAATAGATAATTGTATATATTTAGCCTTTACATTGGACTGCATAACTTTTCCAAATTGAGTTTTGATTGTTCCCCCTTTCTCAATAAGATGTTTTTGATAATTTTATCATTTTCATACTCATGTGTATATCTTATATGCATGCATTTTTTTGCATTTTCTATCTTTGTGTTTTTGTTGTTTGTCCATTTGTGTGCTTTACTAACACACATTTTTCCACAATGTTTCTTATTTGTGTCCAACTTAAGTTTCATTATGTGATCATTTCTTGGTTTTAACTGCATATTAGACATTTGCATTTTATTATATTATCATTACCATTTTTAGGCTTTACAGGTTCAATGAAGGCATATTTATGAGTGGAATTTTTAATTGAAGTTGGTGTTTGATGAGAACCAAAAAACTCTTCTAGTAGTTGAATTTTATCATTATTGTCATGAAGAGCCAAAACAATGTCTTTGAGTGGTGGCATGTCATCATCAATAAAATATTTAGGTGGTGACATGTTATTGTGATTAATTATTTCTTATGAAATACAATCATTATCAATGGGGATTTCTACATGTAAAAGGCTTTTGATATTATTCTTGATAGTTAAAATCAAATTTACTATAAATTTTAAAAAATATTAATAAGTACCTATATTTTGAGAGTATGGTGTTTGTGTGGGATTTTATATTATGTCTCTAAAATAAGATAATATGCTCAATTTCCTAATAATTGACGTTTCCTTTTACGATTACCACTATATGTGATTTTATCGCATAGAAAATAGATTAAAATTATGTGATTGAATGGTTGCAAGTGATGATGAGTGATGTAGCCAATTAATTTCAACATGATGTAACTGAATGGATTTTAAATGGATGAAATTGATCGATGAAAGCTAGGATGCAACCATTCAATAGCATCATGGATGTAATCAATTAGTTATAATATGGATGTAATCAGTTAGTTGTAAAAAATAATGCAACCATTTGGTGGTGGTATAGATGCAGTCATTCAATTGTAGGGAAGATGCAATTAGTTGATGGTAGTGAGAATGTAACTAGTTAGGGGTAGTAATGATATAGTCATTTGATTTAGCCTATTTCTAATATGGTGTCAGATGATTGCTAATATGGTCTAGTCAGACATTTTCCTTTGAAAAATGGTTGCTTATTTGATATTGTTAGATACTTACCTTTGCCTAAAGTAGAATTGGATAGTTACCCATGGAATCATATATACTATATATAAGGTGATTTGGATGGTTAACCATGAAATTATTATAAATGTTTGATGAGTTGACCCATAAAATAACTTACATTCTAATTTTTTAGGTAACCCAAACCTCTATACTGGCCATCAAAAATTTCCAAAAATAAATTTCAAACAAATCAAATATTCATGAATTAACAAATATTCACCTCTAAAATTTACCCTGGAAGGAATAATATAAAATTAAATTTTGTAATGTGTCCCTATAACCTCGTAACATTAACTTCTAGAAAAACCTCAAGGAAATAGAAAATAGGATATGTACTATAAAGAAATAAAGAGAAATATTTTAGAACTATAAATTAGGGTTTAAATGTTTAAGGGAAGATGATAAACATACAAAATTATTTCAAACAAGTGTTTAGTTCACAAATTTTATAATTGGATTAATTAAATGGTATATCATAATGGTGAGCTTCTTCACAATCTAAATGATATTTAGTGGAAGCTATACTATACTTCTCTAATATTCTCAATTATGGCCCTTGTCTAGACACACAAACTTAATCAACAAATCTGATTTACATTCTCTCAATAATGTCTTGATTTAAAAATAAATACCTCATGTTGACCCAATCACCTTAGAGGAACTTGAGTCCATAATTTTTGTTTATCAAATGAAAACTCATAAGGCACAAGTGAAAATGAATTAACTATTGAATTATTAAACTTTTTATGGGAATTCAATCAGTATTGTCTTCTTATAAATGTTGAAGGGTATCAGATATCTCAAAAAAATATCAAGGCCCTTAATATCACATTCATAACCTTGATCCAAAAAAATAAATGGATGAAATCATTCCATTCCATCAAGTCATAGTCAATTGTATGAGAATTTCACTAGATTATTTGATAATATTCCTATATAGACTTTATAAACAATGAAAACTTCTTACCTCGATCAATCTAGGAGAATCTAGGTCATTATATCTTACCACAATCATTTGGTGTTGATCAGTTAGCCTAACACTAATTTTAGTAACTTCTACATAAAGTTTAACACATATGGGTTGATGCACAAGATATATTGTATCTTTATTGTTACTTTACAAATCCTTCTAGTGTAAGCACGATATAAGGAGACTACTTAAATTCTACCATCAATCTCCCATGTTTCAAGGGCTCATAACCACAATGGTCACACATAGGCATTCCATCAAATAATTGACGTTCATTCAAATAAAGATCAATTTACATAAATACGTAGTAGAATCTAGTAGCTAATCATGCCAAAACTAAGACAAAGAGAAAATTAATGGAAAGAAAAAATCCACTCTATTTTTGATGATGCAATATTTCATGAGACCACAAATGCTCCTACATCAAACACTTCAGGTTAAAAAATATGAGCTCTGACTCACATGGACAAGATAAGGAGAAAATCCACTCTTCTATCTATGAGGCAAAGTGACCATTACATCCCCTTCCAATATAATTGGATACTAATTGAATTATGATACTAATTCTCATGTTTCAAGGTTCAAATATAATTCCTAACACAGATATTTCATCATATAATTTGACAACATAATATAGAGATCAATTCTATTACATCAATATAGTAGAAGTACAATTCCAAATATACCATTATTAGGAGTATTTAATGACAAAAACATGGAGGAAAATAATACAAAACATTTATATCTCCTATATAGAAGTTCTACCCACAAATTGGCAATCACACAGTCCACTCAAACCAAGAAAGAAGAAAACAATGCAATCTAGTCTATTATGTAATTTTATAATGGACCCCTCCAAATTGAATGTCATTCTCTTATGTGCCATATCTCACCATGAGTTAGCAATCTCTTCTTTCATAACTTGTAATGGACTCCAAACTAAGTCTCTCACAAACTCCCTCAATCTTGTAGGACTTCACACACCTATAATCACCTATGCAAGCATCCATCAACAACTTGAAATCTCTATGTAGACTTGTCTTTCATAGCCTACCATACACAATGAGGAGTTTTCACAACCAAAATGACATTATCTTTCTCTAATACCATTTGGTGTAAGCACGAGATGGGGATACTACTTAAATTGTACCATCAATCTCCTATGTTGCAAGGGTTCATAACCACAATGGTCACACATATAAATTTTGTCAAACAATTGATGTTCATTCAAAAAAATATCAATTTTCATAAATACACAATAGAATTCAATATCTAATCATGCCAAAACCAAGACAAAGAGAAAAATAATGGAAAGAGAAAATCCACTCTATTTTTAGTGATGTAATATTTCTCAAGACTACGGATGCTCTTGAATCACCTTTAAATTCAACATTATATCTCATAATTTATTAGTAACATTGGTTGAATATGTCATCACACTCATTAGTTATAAAGTGGTTTCTACCAACAACTGCAGTAGTTCAACTAACACTTCATTTTCCTCCTTTATATATTAATGTACAGTTCTATTCTTCCAAGAAATAAAAGAATGGAGTTAGGGATAATGTAGAAACCACATATTTTATCACTTAGTTATTGTAAAAAACTTAGCATAATATTGTTATGCATTAGTTATTAATTATATTTATTACTTTCTTTGTTCATTAGTGTTATGCATGTCTAAACCTTTATCATTCATAAAATCACTTTTACACATAACCCCCTTAAATCCATTTATCCATTGAGTCTCCACATGGGTTTTGGATCAGTGATATCAGTGCATAAACACTTCATATCATTTATGAGTTTTTTCGTGTCTCTAAATTACTTAACCATTTATTTGTGTGCCTACACATATAAGGCTATATACAATAAGTTAGGTCTAAAAACTTATGGCCCTTCATCATACCTTCCTACATAGCCTCAGATGGATGACAAATCTTTGGTGATGCCAGCTTTAAAAATGTTCCAAAAAATGATAGAAGATGCATTACAAAGACAACCGGAAGAATTGGAAGAAGGTCATCCATGTGAAAGATTTAATATTATTGATCATTTCTCACTACTTCTCAAGTAGGAAAATCCTTTTAAAACCTCTCATTCACATCAACAATTTTGTGGTCAAATGCCATATAAGGTACAAGTCAATCTAGAAATATCTATCTTTGAATGAAAAATAGATGTTTATGCCCTAAATAGTTGGCTTACCCTAATTTGTTCATATTATGTGGTTAATCATTTATGTAACCAAGAGAAGATTACATTTTCCCTTTTGAAATTTTATTTATCAGTAAATAAATGGTGGAGTAAATACTGAACTACAAATGAAAATCATGGAGATGAATTTAACATAGACACATCTATAAACACATGGAATGGGTTAGTATAATCATTCAAAAACTTGTTATCCTATTATAAATTATGATGACTAGTACATAAATTTCTCTTAGTTACGCTAAGTCAAAGATCAATCTATTCAAGAATACACAAATACCTTTCATACTTTGTTTTCAAAATTGAGTGTCAAATATTCAAATAAAATTCTTATTTTGAAGTATAGGTTAGGCTTGAGACCCCACATCCAATCAAACAAATATTTATTATAAATATCTTCAATTGGGGATGCCTACAAATTTGCTTGCAAGTTTGAAGAAAAAGCCAAGTTCAAGACAAAAATTAAGAATTATAAATCCTATCTAAATAGTAGTATAAGCCTTCCAAAAATATATACAAACCAATGAATGGCTCTTAATGCCATCCATAAAAGAAGAAACAACCATCAAATTAATAGAGAAAACAATCCAAGACTGACAAGTGGTTTTCAATTCACAACTCCAGTAGTCATTCTGATGAGGAGTGTCATTTTAGGAAAATTTTACTCACACAGCTTAAAGTAGTGGGCACAATAATTGTGGTATTAGATAATGGAAATTAGATCATAAAATCTAGACCTAATGCTATGATTGGTACCATAAAAATATCTACTCCTCTATGGAAATAGTAGAATCATCAATATTTTTCCATTGTGAAATGTAGATCAATGCTCAACCAATACACTTCATTATTGATAACAGAAGTCATAAGAACCTAATTTCTCCTAAATTAATTCACAAATTGAACTTTATGTTGATGCCTCATTGACAACCATACTCCATTAGAAGGTTCAGTTTAGGATCTAAGAAATTTGTCACTCAATATTGTCAATTGGTGTAAAATAACAAGCCTTTCTAAGATATATTCCTTTGATACATTACTCCATTAGAGGTATGTGATGTTTTAATTTGGATACCTTATCTTTACCACTAACATTTAGTTTATGGGGAAAATTCTAGAAATATTTTCATAGATGTTGGTGATAAGAGATATTACATACTAGAAGTAGTTCATAACTGATCACTCATTAGCAAAAAATAATGTAAGAAGCTTATCACTTCTAGTAAAGAGCATGATTTTATTGGTGAGATCTAAATGTAAAACATCCTTATAACACTAAATCACATTGTAATCCCTCTAACAGTAGCTGAGACCTTAAGGTTAAACTACAAGTTAGAAGATTACAAATATATATTTTAGTCATGAAATGAAGTGCCTTCACATTTTCAAATGAAGCACACTATTTATTTGATTCATAGACTACCTTTACCTAATGATTATTTATACCATAGACCATTTCAATAGATTGAGGAGATCAAGTAACAGATCCATGAGCTTATGGATACATGGCATATAAGGCCTAACTCATCACCTTGCAATAGCTCAATTATGCTTGTGCCAAATAAAGATAGCACATGAAGTTTGTGCATCTTTTACAGAGATACCAATAATTTAACAGTGAAAAATTATAGTCCTTTTCCAAGGATTGAGTAATTTTTGGACAATATCTACGATGTAAAATCCTTCACCAAAATTGATCTTAATTTATGGGTTCCACTAGATTCCCATGGAACCCACAAAAATTTGTAAGACAACCTTCAAGGTGAAATAAGGTTTATTTTAATGGTTAATATTTTAAATTTTTAGGACTTAGTATATTTAAATACTAGGTTGTTAAAGCATTGAGTATTGTAAATCAGGGTAGAAATATGTAATAAATATAGATAGTGTTTTATAATAAAATTGACTTAGTTTGACTTTTCTAAAAATTACAATAAATAATGTAAACAAGTACTTAGTTGGAAAATGAATGAAATTAGAAATATGGAGGCTATAAACCAAGATAGAGGCTGATCTAAGTGTCATAGATAGTATCCAAGGGTCAAAACCCTTCCTAGATAGTAGCAACCTAATTTGACACTAGCACCATGTGGTGCCAGTGTCCCTATTTTGGTGTTAGTGTCTTCTATGCATATTTTTTTTGAGCTTTTAGGTGCACCTATGTTAGGGTCTGCCAATCCTGTTCATGTGTCTATGAGTTTTGAATCCCTATAGATGACCTATTTTGACTAATTATATATGTAAACCCTAAACCTCCATGTTGTTAGGTCATCCAATTGGTATGAGTAGTAAATTATGTTGTTAGTGGGGTATGCTAGACATTCTCAACACCTCATTGTGATGATATTTTCCTACATACCAATGCTTTGAAGAGGGATAAATCCTGATGTAGTTATCCTCACCTAAGTATTGGTATAAGTGCAATTGAAACTAGTATGAATGTTGACTTGAATGCTTGGGATTAAAAACTTGAATAATTTGAGCTTAGGAATGTTGTATATGGTTGTATGCATAATTAGGGTAGAATAGGGATTGATAACCTTGATTGTGCACAACTTGTTCTAAGTTTGTGTAATTTGCATCTAATTTCCATCTAGTGGTTAGAATGCAATTGAAAATAGTATGAATGTTGACTTGAATGCTTGGGATTAAAAACTTGAATAATCTGAGCTTAGGAATGTTGTATATGTTTGTATGCAGAAGTAGGGTAGAATAGGGATTGATAACCTTAATTGTGCACAACTTGTTATAAGTTTGCTTGTGTAATTTGCATCTGATTTCCATCTAGTGGTTAGAAGGCTAAAAGTCATGTGTATATATATATATATATATATATATATATATATATATAGTGCTTGTATGAGTTTTAAAAGAGGTCTAGGATTATTTTAGGTGGTTGCTTATTTGAAAATATATATGTTGGTAACAAAAGGAGGCGATCAAACAATAGTGCCAAAATTAGGACACTAGTGCCATGGGAGGCTACTGTCTAAAATATGGTGTTAGTGTCTAAGTGGCATACCTTGAGGAACTAAGGGCCAAGATGCCAAAATGAGGCTATGTGATTACTTTAGGGATGTTTAAAGATGTGTGTGGCCTACATGAAGGATATATAAGTGTCTAAATAAGTCCTAAGATAGATCTAATATTAAATTAAAGATGGGTGGTCTCAAGTAACACTCTTAGCACTCAAGTGTCATTTCTTAGTGATTATAGTTAATCATTCCCTTTAGATTAATTAAGATTAGGGTTAATTTCAGTGGAATTTATTAAAAATTCCTTGGAGCTTTCCAGGTGAATTGGATTCATAATGGTGGTGAATCAGTCTAGAAGGCATATAGTTTTTTAGGCAAATCATGTGATGCAACATGGAAAACCATATAAGCACAGCCCAATTAGTTTTTGACTGTCAAGTGCTTGTAGAGTCCAGACACTAGCATTCATGTTGTAGATGAGTATTTTCATAATTTGGATGAGTGTTCATGGTATATATGAGCATCTGTATGATGTAAACATGCATTTTCATCATGTAGATTATCATCCACACTCTGTACCATGTAGATGGCCATTTGCATGTGCAAATACAAGATAGCAACATGTCAGTGTGCATTTTCATCATGTAGATGGCCACTTGCATCATGTAGATGGCCACCTGCATGGTGTAGATGATCACCTGCATGGTATAGATGACCAAATACATGATGTAGATGCATGATAGTAATATGTTGGCATGCATATACATTATGTAGATGGTATTATGTAAGATTTAGATGACCACTTGTATGGTGTAGACACATGTTAGCATCATGTAAACACACATACATAACATGCATATAGTTTTCTATGCCATGAAAGAGATCATCTATATTGTGTAAGCACATGATAGAAACATGCAGGCAACTACCCATGTCATGCAGATATTCACCCATATCTCATTGGATGCTTATAAAATTTCTAATTACACCTCATTTTGTACTTTTTTCCTAGTTCTTACTCTCCTACCATTATCTCTCTACATCCTCCTGAGTTCCACAAACCTATTTTCCATCTCTCCAAGTAGAAACTCAGTGTCAATGGCTTCTTACACCTCATTCAACTTAGCTAGAAGCATAGGCACAGAGGGGAACACAAAATTAACTTTTAAAAATGTGGCATGCACTTTCATGCAAATACTTCTATAATAAGAAGACACATACATCGACTAAGTGGAACCTTGTAAGTTCAATGAAATTATCTATGTGCCACAATATTAAAAATATTTTCATTTACTGAACTTTTTATTGCAAATTTTCAACATTGTTTCCTCCTCATTTCAAATGAGCTTGAGCTCAAGTACTTTTTCATTTAGAATTAGTCTAGAGGATATCCAAATATCGACAGGTCTACCTTACAAGGATGGGGACCTGGTCATAATAAATTATTTATTGAATGATGAGGATAAAAAAAATTATAGTCTCATTATGGGCTACAGATGGATGGTATGGCATTTTTAAATTTATAATTCATCAATTTTTTGACTAGTTTTACTTCTATTAGTTCTTATTACTTGTTAATTTTTTTATAGATCCTCCATGCCATAGTAAGAGGGGGATGAGAGTTAAATAAATGTAAAATCCTTTTCTAATGGGGATGCTTTAAATTTTTAAATCAATACGTGTTTTTCAAGGTAGACCATTAGACATTCCATTCTGGGCTCTTGTTTATATTCTTCATACTCTCAGTGCTCAATTATTTGACTAGTGCACATTCATTTCAAATAGAATTAAAGATGATTTAAACTTTAATATTTGTAATGAAAATTATTAGCTTTGCTATTATAATTATGTAATTGTATTATACAAGGAAGCATTTTTAGATTTGCAAGCAATGGCTATTCTAACAACTCTCAATCTAAAAATGTTCATCAATGCACACTCCCTTGAAACTCAGGAGGTTAGTTTGAGTTGTACTATAATTATTTTCAAATAATTATATAAATATTTATCTCATTAATTTAAAAAATATTTTGGTTATTTATTAAGAACAAATTAAATGAAATAATTACCAGAATAAATGTGGCAATTAAGGGTCATCAACCTTCTGAGGCCATGGCAAAAATGGACATGGAGGAAGATATAGAATTATCTCTATAGGTGCCATGTAGCAATTGGTAAAAACAAATGCATGTAGAGTTTGATTGCACCTCCGTCATAGCCTTCCATTCATGTTATCGAGACAACTTCATAAATAATCTTTGCTTTGATTGAATGAATAAAAATGATAATTTTATCATTGTAATATTTTAATCTTCTTTTATATATACAGTGACATAATTTGTAATGCAAACACAAGGGGGTCTAGGAGACCTTCCAGAATTTAGATGCAACAGCAAGAGCAAGGTGTGCTAAATAAAACTAAGTTTTTTTATTTTTAGTATATGTTAATTTAATATTATATTTATTTTATTTGTCATTTTTCTAATTTTAAGTTTGATTTACAAGTTGTTCTCCTTATCAAAAGAGAAATTTTACACCACCACCCACCCCAGTCCTATAAATATCAAAATTGGTAAATGTTTGTTTATGTTGGCACAAAGTGGTGACACTGTTCATGTATCAACTTTTGATTTTCTTATCTTTTCACTCAAATTTCTACCCAATGCAATGGGAACCACAATTCTTCATAATATTAATCTAGATAAAGAGTATTTGGGGATTGATAGTGGCACGCCCATGCATTTTTTAAACCCACATGATATGGTAAAGGGATATCATCCCATGAAACCTTTATAGTGACCTTATATGCCCAACTCTCCACCTAGCATCACCAAAGGCAGTCCTATTGAGGAAATTCCATAAATAAATGACCAACATACTTTTTCCCAATTAATAATTTATTGGTAGATAATATTAAGACATATGTTATTGAGTTTTTTATTCTTAACCTTGATGATTTAAAAACATCAGAGTATCAGGAAAAAATAATGATTCAGGAAATTAATGCCCATTTCTGTAACCACAATCAATGCAATCAATTATACTCAATGGTTGAACATTAATCGATAAAAATTGATGTTTCATTAGACTAAGCAGTTTCTAGAAGTGTTGCAATGACTAATAGCTTTAATCATTTTGTTCTTAATATAATTTTAAATAGGCTTGAGAACCTAAATGTAGAATTCCAAGTGTACTATAACAAATGGGAAAAAACAAAAGCCTTGTAAATCTTGTAGATGTTAAAAAACAACAATATTTGATAAGTTTCTCTTTATTATTATTTGCAATTAAAATTTATTTTAAAATTTTTAACTAATTAGTATTGTTTGTTCATTTGCAGTCAAAATATAAAAATATGAAGAACCAAGTTATTTTCCTTGACATGCATTTGAAGAATGCATGCAAAAGTATTTTTGTGGTATTTTTTTTTAAGGAGAAACTTATTTTACTAAATAAGCAAAATAATACATTGAAAAAAATAATTAGAGAAAATGGCTTGGACCGTGAGGTTTTATTTAAATAGAAAAATGAAGTGAACCCATCATTACTTTTAGCAGTAGATGTTGTTGCAGAATAACAAACAACTCTTTCCAATAGTAGTTGTTTCTAACTATTTTCGCTTTTCTACATTCAAAAGATGAAAGAAACTAAGATAATGGTTAGGGGTTAGATGATACCCAGATGAAGTTTGTGCACCGTATCTAGACGATTGAAGGGACTCCTCTTTGGTTGTGGAGGATGACACTTGTAGAAGAAAGAGACTCAAACACAGAGATTGTTAGATGGATGTAAGGTGGACTACCAAGCAAAAGCTCTATCCCAAAAGTGCAAAGACTTCCTTGAGGGATGACAGTCCATAAGTTGATAAAAGAATGTCAGATAAAGATAAATAATGAAAGACTAAGCAAAAGAAATAGAGACAATGCGTACCTATATTTTGTTGTTGGTCTTCCACAGTCATCGACGTCGGTTAGTTTGCTATCATCGGTTGATTAAAGTTGCTGACGTCGATTAGTCTGCTGATGTCGGTAGGGGCAATGGTCGATGTCAGACTAGGAAATGGCCTTGGATGAGTTTTTGGTCTGCCTGTGATCAACAGAATGGACCGGGATGTCTGTGGGAGCTTGTGCAAGTTTGTAGAGCAATAGATAGGGTCTTAGGAGGGACAAGGAGTAAAGGATAGGTTGTCAAAAGGGAGTAGGGATATGGGGAAGCCCTCTCAACCTCTTCAAGAATAAATTCAGGTCTGGTCTAGTTGATAGCTGAGTCTGGTTGGTAATGTTTAGAAATAATGAAAAGAAACTAATTGCTTATACATTCTAAATCACTGAAATAGTAGAGGACAAGAATACTTAGCTCTTGCTTAGTGTGGAATGAGAGGTGTTTGAAGCACTTTTACCTATTGTGTCTATATCTAGAAGAGTTTTGGTTGAAGTCTGATGATTGATTTTAGAGAGTTCATGTTGATGTCCAAGTCTGAGAGCCGAGAGAGGAAGAGAGGTCAAATTTTGGGTCTGTGATTCAGCATCTAGTGCTGTGATTTTAGCGTCCCAAGTGTGATTTAGCATCCTAGGTGTGATTTAGCATCCCAAGGGGAAGAGAATTCACCTTCGAGTTGTTTTAAGCAACCGACATTGGTGATCCCGCTAGCATCGGCCAACTGGTAACCGACGTCGATGGCTAGAAGATGGGAAAAAGGCTATTTTTAGCCTTCTGCCTGTTCCTCCGTCTATTGAGTTTAATTATCATTGGAAAATGATCGAAGGTGGGTTTAATAGGTGTGAGAGGTTAGTGGAAGGGTTGAAATAGGTCATAAATTGGTCATAGGGTGGTGGGAGGCATCCAAGGGGAGGTATCCAAGGTGGGGTGTGTCCAAGGGTGAGGTGTCATGGATGAGGTGTCAAGGGGGTGTTATTAATTCAAAATAAATAATTATTTTAAATTAATAAGTGTGTGGGTTAGGAATGTTTAGAAGTGGACCAAGGGGACCAAGGGGGAGTTAACCAAGGAGTAGACATGATTTTGGTGTCTACATTTGCCCCTTTTTGTCTTGTTGGTTGTTCTGGATGAACTGCAAGACAAAAATAAGAGTAAGTTGCCTCAGGTACGGGATGAGGTAGTTTTTGCCCTGTTGGTTATTCTAATGAACTGCAAGACAAAAATGAATGTAGGTTGCCCCAATTATGGGATGAGGTATTCCCCCTCAAAGTGGGAGTCGAGGGAAGGAAACCTAAAATCAGGTGTCGATTTGATAGATAGTGGATGGATATGGTGAAGTTTGAGTGTGAACGCTGCAATAGTTGAGATTGCACACATACCACTTCACGATATGGGTAGGTCAAATTGTCATAGGTCAAGGTCAAGGAGTGCTAAATTGAAATAACTAGTCCCTAGCATTTAGTTGTAGCTGATTGGATTAAACGATCCAAGCTATAGCTCTAATGGTCATCGTGTTCCAAGTATCTTGGGCTCAAAAAGTGCTCTTGGAAAACACAAAAAAGTCACAAGTAGTGGGGATCAACTTGCACGCGATCCAATACTTTTGAGGGTTGAAATGGGGTGTGGATAATTTTGCTAACCATTCATAAGGTAGCATACATGTAATCAAAACAACTAAGGCATAGTTGTCTCAAAAGTGGTCGTGGTCTGAGGAGATAGTCGCGATCTCCAAAGTTGTTGGTTGCGTTGGTTGGGATAGTTGGTCCATTAGATGGATGGATGAAGGAATGACATGTGACAAAGGAATGTCTGAGCTAACCTCAGAGGACCCCATGTCAATTGAGTGTTGCCTACATAGCCCCTGTTGGAAGGGCCTCAGACCAATGTAGTTTAAGCTAAGAGGCAAAATGGTTGATGATTGGTTTGGACTAGGTTAACTCATGGTCAAAGGTAATATGGTTTGTCCATCAGATATACGAACAAATGGATGTGGCCGAGCTAACCCCAAAAGACGTCATGTCATTTGAGTGTTGCCTACATAGCCCTTGTTGGAAGGGCCTCAGACCAATGTAAGTTTAGATGAGAAGTCAAATTTGGTTGATGATGGACTAGGTTAAGTCATGGTCAAAAGTTAAATGGTTTGTCCATCAGATAGACGAACAAATGGATGTGGCTGAGCTAACCCTAGAAGACGTCATGTCATCTGAGTGCTGCCTACATAGCCCCTATTTGAAGGGCCTTAGACCAATGTAGTTCAGACTGGTTGATAGGTTGGTTTGGTTAGGTTATAAATGATGAGGGTATGATGATGTTACAGCCTTTTCCATATTGTGTGATGGTGTATTCTGTAACATTGGTTGTGGTCTTTCATCCCTAGCAATTTTCCATATTAGTGATGGATGTATGCTAAAAATGAAATGAGTATTTTTATGCTTCAGCAAGTAATGGTTTATGCTTAACATAAATTGTGTGGTTGATAGTTTCCATGTGTATTAGTTTCCATAGAAACTAGTGTGAAATGGACTATGTCATGTGAGTGGTCTGAAAAAGGTTTGGTTGGTTTTGGTTAGCAAATGATTGGGTTGTATGTGACCAAGATGTGTAAAAAGTGAAAGGCGCATTGCTCCTTCATTGACAAGGACCATAGTGATAGCATAGGTAAGGGTTTTGCAAACAAAAGCCCCATTCATGCATTATGTCATTGACCATTGGTTGTGTTAGAGAAGTAATCGAATCACTTTGACATTAAAATGAGCTCAAAATCCCTTGAGTAGGTGATGTGATATGTTAGGATAGGGTAACCCTTTTTAGTAGGGATAACTTTGCCCCTTTTTATAGGAGACCCTGAGAATGACTAGAAGTCAAGTCCATGACCTTTTCTTCTTTTTTTTTTGGTAGACTGATCAATGCGGGAAGTCTACATGGGGATGTAATTTTTTTTTGTAGTCATTTGTGAAGCTAATTGATGTGGGAAGCTTCTAAGAGAGTGTTGTTTGTAGCAATATTTTTAGGCATAGCCATCCTTCGAGGGAGTGGTCTATATTTTTGCTTTATATGTTTTTGAGGGTTTGGAATAGCTGTCCTTCAAGAGAGCAGTCTATTAGCTATAGTAATGATGATGCAGCTGTCCTTCAAGGGAGCAGTCTGCATTTAGAGTTTTATGACTTTTATATGTTAGGCATCCCATTTATATGTTTTGATACAATTTTTAGTCATGGACAAGACTATAGAAGTTTGAGGGCTCCCTTTTATTAGGACAAAACATTCATACTTTATAAAAGGGTTACATAGTGTTTGCTTAGGGGAACAGGGTTGAAAGGAATGAGGATGAAGATGACAAGGGTTGCTTAAGGGATGAGCTCAAGTTAAATATCAAGTGAATGAGGACTTGAAAAATAGTAGAGTGGTCGTAGATGCAAGGCATTAAGAAGCTCAGGTTCTGGTCGGTCTTCAAGAGAAGACAGGCGATAAGTCCCTGATCCATATTTGTGCATTATGATGTAAGGTCTGAGCCAATTAGGAGCAAACTTGCCTCATTTACTTCTTTCCAAATTGGTCACGTGTTAGTTGATGTTGGACATGAAATTGGTTGGCATGTTTGGTTGGATGATGTTTGGTCATTATTTGGTTGGTTGATGTTTGACATGAAGTTGGTTGATATGTTGTTGGCATGTTTGGTTGGTTGATATTTGGTTGATGTTGGTTAATGTTTGGTCAAGGCTCGATCGAGGTTTGGTCGATGCTTGATCGAGGCTTGGTCGATGCTTGGTCGATGCTTAGTTGGTTGATGCTTGGTCATTGTTTGGTTGGTTGATGTTTGACATGAAGTTGGTTGATATGTTGTTGGCATGTTTGGTTGGTTGATATTTGGTTGATGTTGGTTAATGTTTGGTTGAGGTCGTGATAGTTAGGATAGAGTTGAATTCCCCCAGTTATTTGTGACAGGGACAAGGTTTGGTACCCATTGCGGATAATCAATAAGCTGGATAAATAGGATGAAGAGAAGATGATGAAGCTTTTCTTTGACAAGGAGTGTGATGCAAGGATGCATCTTGCGAAGCTTATTGCCTGATAGGCTTAGTTAAAGAGGGTGAGATCTTGATCTTCCAAGTTGGAGTTTGGAATCTCAGAATTAGGGACGGTGATGGAGGTAATGGTTGGTAACGATTTGATTAAAGTGGTCAGTGGTTGGGGGTCTTCAGGTTGGACCACCACTACTTATAAGGCCTTGATCAAGTTTTGTCAATGTTGTGGAGAGCTTTGAATGAGGTCATACAAAGATGTCTTCATAGGGGTTTGGTGAAGTTGTTTCACCATGGGGTCATGAAGTCGCTGCAAAGATGTTTGATGGGATGTGCCCAAAGTTGAAGGCTTGGGTTTTGATAGTTGAGGAGGTTTGACGAAAGGATATGTTTAGGGGAGAGAAACCTTCTCTTTCCCTTTATCCTTCATAGTTTATGACCTGGTGTCCACATTAATGGTGTTGATTTCAAATAAAGGGGTTGAAGGTGATCGAGGGACCACAGTTTGATGATAGGCTCCCGATTTAGGTGAGAGGCATGGGATGGTGTTGATGGTTTGTTGAAAGGGTGGTCACGAGGATCCTTGGTGAGAAGGGTGTCCTTTTTGAAGTGGTGATGGATGAAAGCTTTAAGAGCACAGCAATGTTCAGTGTCATGTCCAGGTGTGTGATGATACGCACAAAATTTAGTGTCGTCGAACCAAGATGGTTTTGGTCTGAGAGTTGATGAGTGTGAAGGTGAAAATGTTTGGGAGACATGAGATAGTGTTGGAGATTTATTGACATTATCCTCAATAAGAGGGGTGTTTTTCTCCATGAATTAGTGGATGGAAACCTTAAGGGCACAACAATCTTTAGTGTCATGCCCAGGTGTGCGATGATATTGGCAAATTTTGGTGTCATTGAACCAAGACGGTTTTGGTCTGAGAGGCTGAAATGGTTTAATAGGTGGAAGAGTGATGTTAGAAGTTTGTAACAATTGATGTAACAGCAAAGCATAGGACCCCGCTAATGGTTCTATGCATTTTGTTGTAGTAAAAGTTGACAACTTCTATTTAGAAGCTGTTGAGGGAGTGTTTCGCACCATATTTTTGTTTGGCAGTGTGGTTGCATGTGGAGATGGCACTTTCGTGGTGAGAGGTGTTGGATGTTTCAGAGGAGATATGTTTGTGTTAGGTTGAGAGAGTAATGGAGGCAATTTGCCTCTGTGAGGTGTTAGATGTTTTGGAGGAGGTAAGTTTGTATTAGGTTGAGAGAGTAATGGAGGTAATTTGCCTCTATGAGGTGTTGGATGTTTTGGAGGAGGTAATGTTTTGTTAGGTGTTGGTAGTAATGGAGGTGATTTGTTTTTGTTGGGTGTTGGAGTAGGAAGCACTCCTATTAAGGTGGATGGGTGTGGGCCCAAAATAGATGGAAATGGTGATGGTGGGAGAGGAGTTCTCTGATGTGGTTTAGTAGCCTTCTTTAGTTGGGTGCGAGGGCTACTATTGTGAGGGGTGAGGTTCAAATCAATCTTCACCAAATCTTCTTCAGTCAAAGTGGGTGAGGCAGCTATTTCCTCTCTTGATGGAGAAGGGATTAGAGAGTTTGGCTCTTTAAGAGGGTAGAACGTAGGGATGGTGATGGCTTCAGTGTGTGGTCAAAGAGTGGGGAAAGTATGATCCCCCATTGATGATAAGAAGGATGAGGGTGAGGCTACCAATGCTGGTATGGTCAAGGCATCCTCCAATATAAGAGAGGTCGATGGAGAACTAACAGGAGAAGATGGTTCATCCACCTATGGAAGATGAATGGGAGAAGAAGATTCTTCCACCTGTGAAGGACCAATAAGTTGACTAACCTCTTCAGACTGTGAGAGAGGTTGGTTAGGCATAAGTGGCAAAACCGTGTTGACTGTGCGTATATTACACTCTTGGGAGTCATCAGCCATGGTCTGCATGTTGTTTTGGCTAGGGGGATGGTTAGGAAAAGGTTTTCTAAAGATGTCTATGTTTTGATTGGGTGGCACGTTTGGGTTATCCAAGACTAGATCACCTTTATCTAACATGTCTTGGACAATGTTTTTAAAGGTCTTGCAGTTGTTTATGTCATGGCCTTTGACACAGTGATAATGACAAAAGTCATTTTCCCTATACCATGTAGGGATGGATTTTGTGGGGTCGAATTGAGGTGGTCAAATTTGAGGGAGATTAAGGACCCCCTATTTGACAAGTTTATCCAACACAGATGCATATGATTCCCCTAGTGGAGTATATTGACGTTGTACGTACCATTGTTGAAATTGTTTTGTGACGCTTTGTGATGTGGAAGGTTCAGATTGGTTGGTTATGGTCAATGATGATGGTCTAAGGACCACAACATTTGCCAATCCTTTGGACTTGATTTTGGAAGAAGAAGGTTGGGAAGAAGGGTCATTTGATTTTGCGTTGGGGTTTTTACTATGCAATCTGACCTTATTTTCTTCAATAGCACAGAGTTCAAGCTTCTTGGCCATGGTGAAAGCTTCATCAAATGTGTGAAATGTTTGAACCCACAAAGTAGAGGAAATATGTTTGGCACACGCTTATGAAAAGAGCTCAATGAGCTCGGGTTGAGGTAAAGAGAAGGAGAGTTGGTTGATTAGGCCTCTCCAACGGGCAAAAAAATTGGCTATTGATTCATCGTCAAATTGTTTGATAGAATATAGGTCTGTGATGGAGACCTTCTTAGTGATGTTGATAGAAAAGTGGTCAAGGAAAATTTGAGCTAGTTGGGTGAAAGAAAACATAGAATGACTGGTAAGGGAGCTATACCAGTCGAGGGCAGCACCAGAAAGTGACATGGGAAATGTGCATAAAAATAACACATCATCATGGGCTATAAGGTAACAAGCGTGTCTAAATGCTCATAAATGTTGTTTTGGGTCTTCCTTACTCTAAAAATGAGTAAACTTAGGAAGTTCCCATTGACTGGGATACGGTCAGATTGGGACTGAAGGATGGATGGGTTCATTACAAATTTGCTCATATGAGAGAGCATTTTTGAAACCCAAAATTGAGGTCTCAAGATTAGACATTTTGTCCATCAACATTTTCATTAGATCAATTGATAGATTTTTAGATGGAGTGCCCCCTAGGTTGTAGGGCATTTGGAAGGTGTTAAGAGGGGCATATGATGTAGTTGGTTGCGCTTGTATAGGTGCAACATATTGGTAACTAGTCATCGGGGCAGACGTTGAAGCTAGGGGCACTTGTGTCATGGAGTTAGAGGGCACAAATTAAATAGGGGCTGCCAAAGGTGGTTGAGGGGTGGCAACACTTGTTGAAGGGTAGGTAGTTACTCTTGTGTTGATGGGTGCAAGAGTAGGCGGGATGGAGACAACTAGGTTTTAGAAGGGTGTAGAATTTTTTTGGGTAGTTTGCAGTTGATGGGGTACAGAAACCCCAATGGAGGCAGGTCCAAAAATAGAAGGAGAAGCCATACTTTGAAGGTTGATCAAGCTTGGGTCATTGGCTGAGGCAATGGCTTGGGTGTCTATGGGTTGAATTACGGAGGTGGTTGATACGACTGCCATCTCAACTAAGGAGGTCAGCATCCCATAAATTGGGTTGCCTAAAGAGTCTCATGTTTGACTTCTTGCGAGATAGTGCTGAAGGCCCTTGACATTGAAGTCAAGGAACCTTTCAAAGTCTTGGTCCCCTTTGAGAACAATTAAGGGTTGAGTTGGGGTTGGTTGGGTAGGAGTTCATTCAGTCTCTGAATGATACTCCATTAGAGGACTTGTTATAGAGGGCAAAGGCGGAAGTGGTTGTTGCCTTGCATGGTCAACAAAAGTTTTGGCTTGAATACATGTCAAAACCATTCAAGGAAAAAAGGGTCAGGTTCTAGAAACTGTGTTTTTTCAGTTTTAGAAACCAAAATATGTTTTTGACAGAAAAAGAGTTGAGTTTTAAGCCTGCTATTTTGAGAAGAAAGAGTTTGACAGTGACCAACGTCAGTATAAAAAATGATGTCGGTGAAGAAATTTCTGATGTCGATCAGATAACCGATGTCGGTGAAGATAAGTTGCCGATGTCAGTGGAAAAATTGATGTCAGTGCCTGTGTATTTCCAAAAACTCAAAAAACTGAAAGTTTTTGGAAGAAAAAAGAAGAAAGTCTGAGTTGTTCTTGGAGCTCAGAATGTGAGCTCACAAACTCAAAAAACTAGATAGAGACAAAAAAATAGATGAAGACAAGCAGCCCCTAGACGTTAATTCCTAAGAATAAGTTTTAGAGTCTTGTTGGCTTATGCCTTAGAAGAGTGTGTTTGGGAAGTTGGCTTTTAGAACAGGTCCTAGAAGTAGTCTAAGGTTGGTTTCAGGTTAGTTTTGGTGCTCAAAGTCTGTATTAGGTTCCATACATGGCATGGTGCTAAGGAGCAAGCTCCCCTCACTTCACGATCCCAGAGATAAGCTGGGTCGCTTAGCCAGTATATACTTCCCTTAGAGTTTATACTCTACCAGAGAATAGAGTGGGCTCTCCCCTTGGTAGTGAAGTCCAAGTAGGATTACCAGGGAGGGTAAGGTATCTGCTAGGTGATGAAATCCTAGTCGGACCTTGTCTTAGGTATGTTTAGATGTTTGATTTGTGAAAGTGGTTTGGTCGTGTAACATAAGTGCACTACGCTTTATTCATAATGTGGTTTTAAGTTACTAGATGTGAGAGCTAAGTATGCATTCATGCAGAAATGAGATGCAATAGATTTTAAGCTCAAACTGAAATGTTTTGTTCGGATGCAAACAATTTGAGAAAAGGTTAAGAGCATGAACTTCACTACTCTAAGATGCAAGAAGGAAAGGTGACAAGAAGAAAAAGAAAGATTCTTTTTAACTTTTGCTTATGGTTTCATTTCAAAATGAAGAGATAGAAGCAAAGGATGCAAGAAGAGATCTAATGCACCTATATGAATGTTTGATTTAGAAGAAAAAGGATGAACCCAAGGAAAACTTCCAGTGTCCCACCAGGCGTGCCAAAATGTTTCTAACTATTTTCATTTTTCTACATTCAAAAGATGAAAGAAACTAAGATAATGGTCAGGGGTTAGCTGATACCTGGATGAAGTTTACGCACCATATCTAGACGATTGAAGGGACTCCTCTTTGGCTGTGGAGGACGACACCTGTAGAAGAAAGAGACTCAAACACAAAGATTGTTAGATGGATGTAAGGTGGACTGCCAAGCAAAATCTCGGTCCTAGAAGTGCAAAGACTTCCTTGAGGGATGACAGTCCACTAGTTGATAAAATAATGTCAGATAAAGATAAATAATGAAAGACTAAGCAAAAGAAATAGAGATAATGTGTACCTGTATTTTATTGTTGGTCTTCCACAGTCACTGACGCCGATTAGTCTGCCATCATCGATTGATTAAAGTTGCCGACGTCAGTTAGTCTATCGATGTCGATAGGGGAAATGGTCAATGTCAGATTGGGCAATGGCCTTGGATGAGTTTTTGGTCTGCCTGTGATCAATAGAATGGACCGAGATGTCTGTGGGAGCTTGTGCAGGTTTTTAGAGCAATAGATAGGGTCTTAAGAGGGACAAGGAGTAGAGGATAGGTTGTCAAAAGGGAGTAGGGATATGGGGAAGCCCTCTCAGCCTCTCCAAGAAGAAAGTTAGGTCTGGTCTGGTTGATAGCTGAGTCTGGTTGGTAATGTTTAGAAATAATGAAAAGAAACTAATTGCTTATACATTCTAAATCACTGAAATAGTAAAGAGAGGAAAAGAATACTTAGCTCTTGCTTGGTGCAGAGCGAGAGGTGTTTGAAGCACTTGTACCTATTGTGTCTATACCCAAAAGAGTGTTGGTTGAAGTCTGATGATTGATTTTAGAGAGTTCTTATTGATGTCTAGGTCTGAGAGCCGAGAGAGGAAGAGAGGTCGAATTCCAGGTCTATGATTCAGCATCCAGTGCTGTGATTTTAGCATCCCAGGTGTGATTTAGCATCTCAGGTGTGATTTAGCATCCCAGGGGGAAGAGAATTCACCTTCAAGTTGTTTTAAGCAACCAACGTCGGTGATCCCACCGGTGTCGACCGACTGGTAACTGACGTCAGCGGCTAGAAGATGGGAAAAAGGCTATTTTTAGCCTTCTGCCCGTTCCTCCGTCTGTCGAGTTTAATTGTCATTGGAAAATAGTTGAAGGTGGGTTTAATAGGCATGAGAGGTTAGTAAAAGGGTTGAAATAGGTCATAAATTGGTCATAGGGTGATGGGAGGCATCCAAGGGGAGGTATCCAAGGTGGGGTGTGTCCAAGGGTGAGGTGTCATGGATGAGGTGTCAAGGGGGGTGTTATTAATTCAAAATAAATAATTATTTTAAATTAATAAGTGTGTGGGTTAGGAATGTTTAGAGGTGGACCAAGGGGACCAAGGGGGAGTCGACCAAGGAGTAGACATGATTTTGGTGTCTACTGTAGTAATGCAGTGAAAGATATTATGGAATCAGGGATTTTGATCCTCATAGACAACACAACCACTACTTCTAGCCAACATTAAGTGTAAGAACAGTCTAATTCACAATGAGACTTGAGCTCAAGAGTTATTTTGTAATTACTTGTGTTTTTTAATTATTAAAAATTAAGGATTTAGATCAAGAGTTACTTTCTAATTACTTATGTTTCATAATTATTGGAAACTAAAGATTGAGTTAAAGAATTGTTTTGTACTTATGTTTTATAATTAATGGAAACTTATGTTTTATAATATTTAAAATATATTTTTGTAATTTTAGATTCCTTACTATTGAGTCTTAGTTTTTATTTGTATGAGTATACATGAAATTTTTTGCTTGAATGAAGAAAATGTCTTAAGACTCATATTAAGATACAATGTGTAATAATTCATTGCAATGTTCAATTGGTTTATTTTATTGTAAATTTGGTTTTAAAGCTATTAAAATCTTTGTTTAACATTTTTGGTATAACCATTTGTTTTGATTTAACAATGTAAATTTGGTTTAAAAGGTTGAAAAATCTAAGAGATCAGAGTGTTGAATATGTACTATATTTTTCAATTTGTAATGTAAATAATGCTAAAGAATACTATCACAAAATGCTAAATATAGGAAAAAACTTAGCTAAAGATTGAAAACAACTTAACTCAAATCAAATCAATTAATAATTTCATAAATAATGTATTACATTGATGAATTAAAAATAGAAATTAGTATCCAATAAACAACATAAATATTTTTCAATAGATTTCAAATACATATTACAAAGTTACAAACCAACACTCAGGTATCCCCTTTTTCAACCCATGCTTCATCATTGACATTTGTATGTATTGTCTCACTAACATTTCACTATCTTCTTTGGTATTTATATTCGTGACACCTCTTCTTTCAGTTAGAGTACTCAAAATTGAAATCACTCTATCATATAGAAACGCATCCACTTCATAGCCTGAAACATAAAACCTCAAACATATCTCAAGATTTTTATCCAATCTATTACAAATTTTTAATTTAATAAAAAAATAATGCACTAAATACCCTCTCATCTTCCACAAACCCCAAAATCATTATTTGGCATAATTCATATAATTAAAAATAATCACAAATTGTTTTTGCAAAACACTATTGTCATACATTTTTTTTCATGGTCTTGTAATAGAACCTATTTATGTTGGTTCAATTAACAACTGATATTGTTAAACCATTGTAATTCCAAAAAAGATTGACTATTTTTCAATAAATCTTTTTTTCAAAATACCCTCAACTTACTCTCTATTGATTTCTATAGAATTACTAAAATGTTTAATGAGAGTACCCATGTATTTGATAAGTAAATTACTTGATAATCACAAGAACTTAGAATGTCAGGTGATTAAACTTCCAACAAGCTATTTGGGCATTCCATTATTTGAAATTAAAATGGATTCTAAACTATGAAACCCCCTCATTGACAGAATCCAAAGGAAGCTTACAGTATGGAAGGGACATCTCCACACCTAGGTATGAAAATTCTAGATGCTCAAATCCTTGATCTAAAGTATCCCTATGTATCTAATATCAGTATTCTAAATACCCACCAAGGTAGCAGCTAAAATAGAACAAATCCAAAGTAATTTCTTATGGAGGGGAACTAAGGACTGATTTATATTTTATCTCATCTCTTTGAAAAAATCCTATCTTCTTAAATTAAATAGAGGATTAGACCTTAGAAGCACAAATTCCATGAACATGGCCCTGTTGACAAAAATGAGATGGAGACTTGTGAAAGAAGATAGAGAATGGGCAAGGATTGTTAAGGATAAATACTTAGAAGGGCCTAAATCTAATATTTTCCTATGGGAAGAAGGTCTATAATATGTATCTACCTTGTGGAAGGCCATCATTAATTAAGGACCTTCTTTAAAAAGGAATAAAATGGTAAATTGGGGATGGAGAGGAAATAGACTTATGGGAAGATGCCTAGATGTCCACTACGCCACTCTCCTCATAAAGACTTGGGCCAATCATGTTAGATGTATAATCCATTTATATTGGGGGGGTGGGGGGGCGCAGGAAGGGGGAGACAGGGGTGGGGGGTAAATTAGTAGTGGTAAACAATCCAATTCAATTTCTAAACCCTTCAAACACTTAAGCTTTCAAACTATTTATGAAGCATACAAGATATTTATAGCAATGAATAATGAAGATAATACAACATCACACACAACACAAGATCTACATTGGAAACCCTCTTAGAGAATAAACCCCACTCTCAATCCTATAAACACTTAGACTACTTGTCATATAAGGTATTATAAAACAGAGACTAGTCAAATCCCTTTAGACCAGAATTTAGTGAAATAAAAGTGCCACAAGGAGAAATATCCCATAATTTGATCAAGTCCTTTTGACCACCTATTTTTCAATTCATTTTGACCCAAAACCTTAATCAAGTCCTCCTGACCTAAGGCCTTTAGTGAAAAACCTATTTCACAAGGAGCAACTACCCCTAAGGAAGATCAAGTCCTTTAGACCTTCCTTTGAAATGAACACCTCCACCTTTGAACTGATGTCTTTAAAACCTAATGATGAACCTCTGATTATCATTATTCATCTTCACTATTTCATCTAATACTCCCTATTTTCCAAATCATATTACATACTTAAGCCAACACATAAAGATCAAATATGGCATATTACATATCCCAACTAACCCCACTCTTCACTCACACTTAATCTTCAAACCTACAAGAAAAATGTTATGACATCATAAATATGACCTATATGTCATACACACCATCATAAACCGACTCTACCAATCAACCCATCCACTGGTCACACACAGCCTTCACCTTTCCTTTCCACCATACACACTCTCTCAAACAACCTCTTAAGCATACTCACTCATTCTGCCTCTTCTAGGATTATTAGGTCCAATGACATATATTATCACATTAATCACCTTGATCAAACAAGCATGTTTGATCCTCTTTTCTCTATTATGTTCCACACTAACCTGTACCTTCTCTTTCAAAGGTTCTCTCCTTCACTTGGCTCAACATTCACACAACTAGAACAAATAGGCCAAACAGGCCTTGTATTTATACCATGCTCTTAGTATAACTCACCTTGGTCAATAAATATGCTTACCACACTTGTTTCACCTTTGAAATATGTCCTCATACATGTAAAATTTAATAACTATGTACTCCATGGGTTGTCCAATGCTTCATTACCTCCAAACCACCATTAGGTCTTGGTGAGACTTTAAACCATTAGGCCTTCATACTAAAACATTATATGGGTGACTACTTAGGCCACCTTCATCCTTTATCAATGTTTTAAACATATAAAAAATATCTCCAATATATAATTTCTCTCTCCCAAATGGTTTCATGCCATCTATAACACCAACTCTAACTTGGACCTACCAATAAAGTCTCCTAGCTCTTTAGGTCTTCATACACAAAAAACACAATCTCAAATTTATGAAATAAATACATAAATATTTCACATAGAACTATGATGAGATCACATGGGTTAATTATTAAGGACCTTATCTATACCTCCATGTACTTTAGACACATCAACACATGTTCTAATCACTCAAAATAGCATACACAAAATGGCCATTCAGACCGGTCATATATAGTCAAAATACAATCAAGCTATTTTGACTCTCCATATATAATTAAAGACATTATGAAAAAAATGCCTTATCATAAACCTTGTATAATTATATAAAATCTCCATGCTTATTTTCTTCTTCAACTCTACTCAAAATACCTTCAACTTACCTTTGCAAGATGGTCACTCAAATTATCACTGCATTCAACAAACATAGTCAACTTCTACATCTTTGTTCATAAAAATATAGATTTTTCAAACCTAAAATTATAACATATATGATACTTATATAGTATGAAACACTCCCAAATATATAATTCATCATGATACATAAAAATACCATTAGAATGAGCTCAAATATCCTTCTTGGGTTCTTAACAGATAAACATCAAATACATAGTCAACTTTGAAGCTTAATAACTTTGACTGTACAGACATTCAGACCATATAAATATGTTGAATGGATGCATATTTTATTCCCATAAAATTTTCATTTTAAAATAACCTTCAAATTCATTATTTATTTAAATTTATGGATGAAATACTGAGTACTAATTTTTTCCTTTGTAAAATTCAAATATTCAAATGCCAACGATCACAGTTAAACCTCAGACACTATGTTATCATCTCATGACCTAGATTCTTAGATTAATCATAAAAAATTGATATTATTATAAGTATTTTTTCCTTTAACTTCATTAAATGACTATCACTTTCACCACTTTGACTCCACTCATACTATTAGATCAATCTGTACGAATACACGTGAACCGTTTGATCCTTATCCTTTTCTTTTATTCAGTGTTAAAAATCATGCACTTATTATCATATTGATGCTTAATATAATATTGGAGAAATTTTACTCGATATATCTCTTTGATAATTTCTTTAACTTTACCTTGTGTAAAATTGACTAAGGAACCACTGCAATATGCCTGGAAGGCTAACTTTGGACATATATATATTTTACTATGCTCAAATGCATGTTCTCAAATTTGAACCATCTGATCTTAGTTCATATTGGAATAAAAAAATGTGTAAAACTAATCCTAAAACCTTAATGAATGTGATATATAACTCCATTAATATACTCACTCAGATTTTTTGCCATAGAGCCAATTATGTCAAGAACTGCCTAGAAGGCCAAATTTGCACATGCATATCTGTTGATGCACTTCATTGCATGACCTAAAACTTAACGCATATAAATTATGAATAAAAGTTAACAAACCCATATTATCAAATAGTTATAAGACTTCCACACATTCTAAATATGACTACATCAAAATGCCTGCTCAGCTTTTCTTGCCACATGCAAATTTGGCTAAGTAGGGGAAAACATTGTCAAAATGCCTGGGAGCCTAACTTTTTACTTACATATATTTTATCTTGATTAGTTACATGACCTTATTTTTATCATATAATATATTATCTCATACTATAATTCATCCATATATCAATATGTTCTTGAAAATTTCATACGTACGAGATGTGACATCACCAAGCTGCTTACTTGGCTCTGTTTGAACATAGAAAACATTATCAAAATGCCTAGGAGACCAACTTCACACACACACATATCTCTGATCACACTTAATTTCATGAATTTATTCTTGGATCATAGAAACTTTGGACTAATATAATCACAATATTATGACCAACTCCCCCTAACTCATTCACACATGGTAATTATGACATCATCAAACTACCTACTAAATTTTTCTGTCATTGGACCCAAAATGTCTAGATGAAAACTATGCAATACTAGATGAATTCTAATTATGTACATAATATATCTAATAATATTTTACCTCTAATAGGATCTATTTCATATTCTCAATACTTTAGACCCATCCCTAATCATCTCTAATAGTCAAACTTTGAAGATCAACCAAGCCAACTTTAAGCACACTAGGACAAGCACATTGCACACTTTATCATTGTCACTTAGACTATCAAGGTAATTCATCCACTTCCATGGGAACCTATATGACATCACCATGAAATCATTGATAACTCTCGAATAATATCCCCCTTTTTATTGATGTCAACACTTATCATACAACTCACCTTCATTCTCTCTTTTCAAGTACTCTTACCATAGGCACTTTTCTCCCCCTTTGACACAATGACAATGTGGGCACCAAATAATCCTGAGGACATAAAAATAATACCATTATTAGAATACCATCTTATAAATATATTACAAACTTGCCCTTACCTTGAGCATACCTCTTCTTGCCTTGACAATTTCCTCTTGCAATATGTCGAAACACTTATTCAACCAAGCACTACAAACACTAAAAAAAGAACATAAAAAACCATTGAAATATGATATAACTCATCAATATAAATCTAATATGGATTCCCCCTAAGATCTCTAAGTCATTTCACCTCTTGAGCATCTTTAGATCTCCATACACCATGAAGAACTACCATATAGGCTTACTAGCCTTCTATCTCAATCTACCACAAGAACCATCAAAAGAACTTCATGCCACTCAAAAAATAGAAAAAATGCTCTAAAAAAACCTAGTAAATCACCTTGAAATATACATACCTTTATATTTTTGATAAATTGAACAAAAATCACTCTTCTTCTCACTAGACCTATGTAGACTCCTTATAGCCCTACCTAGAACTTGTAGATCCCACTACTTTTAGTAGATACACCTTCAATACTTTTAAATTCATATCTAGATAAATATTATATGCCCCCTCAATCAACCCAATTTTCATCACCAATATCATCCTATGTAACATACTTCCTTCACAAACCTATTAGCTAATTAGGCCTCCATTTTAATAAAAACTTGAATAACTTGAAATCCACAAACCTTAAGATATCTATAAATATTAATTTGAAAACCCATTTAGCCCATTAAAATTATTAAGAAGGCTTAGATATCAACTCATAAGGCAAGCCACTTTTCTAGCATAGGCCAAAACCCTAGAATCTCAAAACAAATAGAGTCAACAAACCTCCTTTTGGTCAACATCCACCTATGAAACTTCTTGTACACTTGGAGATAACCATTAAACATTTCTAGACTAATATTTAAGATTTCAAATCTTTGGTAACCCATACATCCTATAACCCATTTTAGGACATGCATACTCTTAAGCACAAACTGAGAAACTTGAGAGCAAACAAAAATTCTCCAATTGCATATAAAATATCTTCAAAGCTTTAAATCACCTAAAACACATCACAAATAAGTGAAAAAACCTTTCTAAGCATCAAAATATTTTTGAAATTGAATCAATCTCATTAATCCACCTAGAAACACCCATTCTGACCCTACAAACATTACATACATAGCAACACTTGTTTCTCCACTGAAAGGAGTCTCTTAAGAAGCATAGATAGAGATACCCTACTTCACAGTGTCCTAAAATAGTGTGAAACTAGGAGTTGCCCACAAATCCTCATATGCCTTATCCTCCTTGTTCATTTGATACTTTTAGTTCTTCTTCTTCTTAGGCTTAAGAGAAGCAACATGCTCAACCACTACAACATTTTCCATCTCTTCTAAGATTGAATCAATAATACATAGAGACAAAAAAGATTCATGACATACCTTTTCATTTAAATAATCTTTCTTGCAGTTTAGAACCTCATCACTAGGCAAAGATAACTGATGTTCTTTGAATGATACTTGATCAATAATAGTAGGATATTCACTTGGATCCATACTTACTTGATCAATAATAATAGTAGGATATTCACTTGGATCCATATTGAGAGGGGGGTGAATTAGTGTATTATATACATTATAAAACTTTCCCTTTATCAAATTCCACTTAATCAAACATTTAAGATATGCAATAAAACTCAAACAATAAACATCACACAAGATAGAGAGAGACACCAGATATAACGTGGAAACCCAATGTGAGAAAAACCACAGAGAATAATCTCAAGTATATTTGTGAGAACAAACCCACAGGAGCACCATACCCCTTTATCCAGTACCACCCCAACTACAATTCATGAGCACCAACCCACAAGAGCTTCAAACCCCTTTTCTAAGCACCAACCTAGCTACTATTCATGAGCACCAACCCATAGGATCACCAACCCCTTTGCCAAGCACCAACCCAGCAACAATTTGTGAGCACCAACCCACAGGAGCACCAACCCCTTTGTGTATACCACAGACCTATCTCTCAATGTTGTTATCTCAACAAATGATAGATCAATACAACATCTCTTTCCTCTCTCTCACTTTTGCTCTTCTAAGCTAGATATAACAAATATAAATCATATTCATCTCTCACAATTGTTCTTCTAAGCTAGATATTACAATATCAGTTCAACCTCTATCTCTCACATTACAAATGGCTTCTCAAGCCTTTATTTATAGCTTTCCAAATGACCTTTGGCCTTCCCCCTTTGTGACCCTTCAATCCTCATGAAAAATGGCACCAATCTTGGATGACCATTCATATTCAAGCCTTTGAAAAGTCATGTGGTGACCCTTCATGACCAAAAATGTCCTTCCCACTTTTGTCCTTATCTTTGGTGACTTTTCGTATTCCTCAAAGTGTCCCTTCATGAGAAATTGCACCCTTACTCTTTTGTCTTCACTTGGTGACTCTTGGTATTCCCCAAGATGACTCTTCATGGGAAAATGTGTCCCATCCTTCTTTTGTCTTTACCCCATGGCTCTTCGACTTCTCCATGGGCCCTTCTTTTGTCTCATATGCAACCAAAAATATATTCGTTAATATTAAATAAATATTAACTCATATTAGCCAAGATATATTTATTACAAATAACATTAAATGCAATGGGGCCTTTATCACCAATAATGCTAAACCTTTGACATCAATGACAATATTTCCAACAAACTGATGTTCTTTGAATGATACTTGATCAATAATAGTAGGATATTCACTTGGATCCATACTTACTTCAGAATTAGCTTCAACTAGCACCTTGATCTTTTCTTTGAGATTGGTCTCTTTATTCACAACATAAGCCAAAAATGAAAGCCTATGGCACTCTTCAACATCTGTAGCATTCTCCACCATAGAAAATATATTACTTAGACTTGGAGTCTCACCATGACTCATACTTATCACCTTTGGTCTCCATAAGTTAAAGTTCCTTTTACCTTGCACTCTAGGAGCCTGAAAAAACCTATTCTATCTTGTAGGCCTTTGCTTTTAGAATCTTGAAATGTGACCAATATTTTCATAGTTGTAGTAAGCAATACTCCTTGATGAAAAATCAACTTGTCTACCTTATTCATATAAAAACTATCAATGTATCCAATGCCATGACAATTGATACAAACTACTCTTTTTGAATAAGACTTACCTTATATTTCCTTATTTGGACAATGCTTAGCAAAGTGTCCCTCCTTAATACAGTTTAAGCACTTAACTTTTCCCATGCCTTTTGACTAATGACCCCCATCATAGTTCCATACAAACTCATTTCTAATATGTCTCTTGCATTCTCTATTTATATGCCTAAACTGATTACAAGTATAGTATTAACCATTAAAATTTACATACCTCATGATATTTGGTTGTCTGATCTAATTTATTTTCCATATTCCAACACCTACATTTTTTGTCTAATGATTTATCTTCAAATTATGATTGTCCTTGTTCAAAATAGTCTTCATATTATCTTGAGTTGCATTCTCTAGTTTTTTATTATATCTAAGACTAGTTCTATCACTTACATATTTTTTACCACTCAAAATATTGTCTAGATCACTTAAGCTCTTTTTAAATCTCACAAATGAATTCACCTTACTAGACGTCTTCTCTAACCCATATTTTAATGACTCATTTTCAATTACATACCTTGAACACTCATCTTATTTATATTTTAGGATTTCAGATAGGATTCCCAATTGACAACTGAGATGCTTGACCATATCTTCATGCTCCTTGGTTTTTCATTCATTCTTGCCTCATACACACTAAATTTATCCTTATAGTCTTTGATTTGAGACTTCATCTTCTTGTTAATATTATTCTCAATCTTTAATTATTCAAGAGCATTTGCAAATGCAGTATCATAGTCCACCTCATCTTCATCTGAATCACTCCAAGTAGACTCTTTTTGATGTGATCAACTTTCTTCCTCAGCCATAAAGATGGATTCATCTTCAATATACCATCATCTTCATGATCACACTCTGAGTCACTATCTTCACTCTCATCTGATGAGTTGTAGTCTTTATTGGTGTAGAGACTCTTCTTGTTCTTGAAGAACTTCTTATTGTCATACTTTTTGAAACCTTTCTTCCTCTTATCAGACCTATATGTCTTTTTGTCTTCATCTTGGTCTTCATCATGTTCTTCATCATCATTCTTCTAATGTTTATTAGGGCACTTGTTATCAAAGTGTATTATCTCTCCATAATTGAAGCATTTGAAGGGTACTTTACCCTTATACTTGCCTAATCCTATTTTTCATTTCCTTGTAAACAAAGCAATTAGTTCATCCTCATCAATATCATAAATGTCATCTTCCTTGGGTTTCTTACCTTGGGACTTATTCTTTGGATTAATCTCTATCTTGAATATTTTTTCCTTATTTGGTGGTATATCATCATTTACTCTCATCTCATAGGCAGTAAGGGTACCATGCAATTGATCCATCTTCAAATGAGTAAGATCATGACTTTATTCTATAGCAAATACTTTTGGATCAAACTTAAGGGATAAAGACCTTAATACTTTTTGAATTAAAGGAGCCTCTTCAAGGTTCTCTCCAAGACCTATGATGATATTCACAATCTCATCAACTCTTTATAGAAAGGATGCCACATAATCTTCTTCTTTCATTTTAAGACTCTCAAATTATCTTCGGTAAGTCCACAATTTTTCCAACTTAACCTTTAAATCTCCTTCATAAATGATCTATAATTTACCCCATATCTCTTTAGTATACTTATAATAGATTTCCTTGGTGAAATTAGTCTCTATAAGACCACAAGTAATGTCATTCATTGCCTTAAAATTATTCTCAAATAGCTTACTATCTGCAACACTAGATGGAGGAGTATTAGTAATAACATAACCATCCACAAACTATTTCCATACATCAAACCCTAGGGACATAATGTAGGTCCTCATCCTTATACTCCAAAAAGCATAATTGGATCCATTGAACATCTACACTTGCTTAGTAGAGAAACCTCCATGAATTTGATGACTACCCATATTGTACCTTGGATCACCTTCAAGTTGTTAATCCCTTACCAAAGGACCTGCTCTAACACCAATCTATATAGGTACAAGCCACTAAAAGGTGGGGTGAATCAATGTTGGAAAAAAATCCAATTCAATTTCCAAACCCTTCAAACACTTAAGCTTTAAATATAACCATTTATGAAGCATACAAGATGTTTATAGTAATGAATAATGAAGATAATGCAAGATCACACACACAACACAAGATCTATGTGGGAAATCCTTTTGTGGAATAAAAACCACTCCAAGACTGTAAACACTTAGACCACTTATTTTATAAGGTATTATAAATGAGAGATTGGTCCAGTCCTTTAGACCAAAATTTAGTGAAATAAAAGTTTCACAAGGAGCACCAACCTCTAAGATGATCAAGTCCTAACCACCTATTGGTCAAGTCCTTTTGAACTAAAACCTTAATCAAGTCCTCCTAACCTAAGGCCTTTAGTGAAACATTTATTTCATAAGAAGCAACTACCCTTATAGAAGATCAAGTCTTTTAGACCCTTTTTTGAAATGAATACCTCCACCTTTGAACTGATATATTCAACACCTAATGATGGGCCTCTGATTATCACTCTTCACCTTCACTCTTTCATCCAACACACCCTATTGGCCAAATCACATTACATACTTGAACCAACATACAAAGATTAATTAGGACACATTACATATCCTAACTAACCCCACTCTTCAACTCTTTGCTCACACTCAATATTCAAACCTTTAAGAGCACTGTTATGATATCAAAAATATGATATATAGGTCATACACACCATCATCAATTTAATCTTCCCTTCAACCCATCCACTAGGCACACAAATCCTTCACCTTGTCTTATCTCACTAGACACACTCTCTCAAATATCCTCTCAAGCATACTCATTCATTTTGCCTCTTCTAGGCTTATTAGGTCCATTGACCTATGTGATCACCTTGATCAAAAAATCATGTTTAATCCTCTTCACTATGTACTAATCCTCACTAACATGTACCTTCTCTTTCAAATGTTCTCTCCTTCACTTGGCTCCATTGTATACACCAAAATTATGTCACACACACGTGTGTAACTTCCTATGTCGAAACCCCTTTTAGCCCATTTTTCAATAAGAATAATTAGCCTCCCTAACCCATGCTTTTACCCCTCACACATTTAACTAATTTAAAATACTTGATTAAGTTAATTAAAAACCCCTTTTGCCACCTCACCTAGCCAACTCACCCTATGACTAATTCTCACCTAATGAGTCACCTCAAGACTTGGTCCCCTCATCCTAATTACTCAAGACTTATTCTCACTTCAAAACTAAATTCCTAATCAACTACCTCCTTCTTAACCTCTTATTTTTATTGCTTTGTAATGGGTGCAACGCTTGGCATGAAGAGAAATAGAAAATAGGCCAAAATAGTAAGCTTTACCTATTCTATGGCTATCGATGTCAACCCATGGTCAACATCGACGGGATCACCAACGTTAGTGATATAAGCCAAACTCCAACATGAAGTTTAGGTCAGTATAAATCAAGAAAATTCATTCTTACTTACATTCAAACTCTTGGCATTTAATTTTTGACATCTTGGCTTATTGTTATCTTGCATAAGTCAATCATAATTAGGAACTAAGCTCTTGAGGACCAAGAGCACCTTTTTTTCTCTCTATTTAGGCCATCGGTGTAGACTACCTAATAGTGACCATTAATTTGGCACTTATCATTAAGTGACCACTATATCTAAGTACATCGCTTATTATGTAAGTCTTTTAAGCATTTATTCTATTGTCACTTTATATCTATTGTGCATTACTTTACACACTCCTGATCGAACCCCTGTGAGGGAGTTACAAAGCTTCCTTGCTTGTTCTACTTGACCTAACACACCAAACCTCTGACCAAATCTATCTAAACCATAATCTATCTCTCATAACTTTCCACAGCCTCCCAGACTTGATCAAAACTATTTCTTAGACCCAAAAAATCCTTATGCAAGTTCTTAGATAATTATTGCCCCTACCGACCTCGACAGCCTAACTAACATCAGTCACCTTCACCATCAACCTTGAAATTATAAATAATATCAGTCATTCCCCTATCGACATTGGTGACTATGGATTTCTTAACCTTTCCAAAACCTGCCCAAACAACTTCCAAAACATAAATAGAATATACCACCTACAGTCTGTAACTCTCTACTACATTCAATTTGCTAATAATGGTAATATTATCTCTTTTTCACTCTCTCTTTACATCTCTTTTAGTTATTTATTATTCTTTTGTCTCTCAAAAGTGGACTATCATCTCTAAGAAAGTTTCACACTTCCTAGAACAAACATGTATTTGGGCAGCCCACTCATTTATATACTAACAAACATCTTGTGGTAGTGATTTTTTACTTGTAGGTAGTCCTCCCCAACCAAAGAGGAGTGTTCATAATGTCTAGATATGGCATGCAAACCAATCCAGGTTTATTCTAATCACTTATGTCTATCATTCTTTTTATTTTCCTTTAGACTTGAAATAGACAAAATTTAGGGAAACATTTCTGGCATGCTCGATGGGACCCTAGAGTTTTCCTTGGATTCATTTCTTGTTTTAAGCACTCATATAGGTGCATTATAGTGAAAACTTCATTTCTTTCACTTTCTCCTTCTCTTCTCTCTTAAAATGAAAAATTCAATATTTTTATTTTTTGTTTAAAGTCATTAAACTAAATTTTCTTTCTTTTCTCTTTACCTCTAAAATTTATTTATCATTTTTTTACAAGTTAAAAATAATCTCTTATTTACTTCTTAGATGCACATTAGCATAGTGAATTTCATTCTCTACTCCTATTTCATCTGTGTTTTCATTTAAATCTAAACATTTCAGATTTGTGTTTAAAACATACTGCATTTCATTATTTGCTTGATGAATATTAACTCACTTAGTTAATTACAAAGATTTTGAATAAATTTTAGTGCACCTATGTTACACAACCAAATCATATTCACATACAAAAACATCTAAACCCACCTCAAAAAAGGCAATAGGATTTTATCACCTAGTGGATCACCTTGCCCTACCCAGCTATCCTACTTGGATTTCACCACCAAGGGGAGAACCTCTCTGGTGGATTATAAACTCTAAATAGAAGGTATATTTTGGCTAAGTGGCCTAGCTTGATTCCAGGTCCATGAAGTGTAGAGAGCAAGCTCTTATAACAAGCCACATACCTGGTTAACATAGATTTCCTCTTGAGCATTAAAACTAACCTGAAACTAGCTCTAGATTGCTTTCTAGTAGCTTTGATAACCAAATTCTCTTTTCACTATCTGATTAAGGCATAAGCTAACACAAGACTAAAAATTAATCTCTAGGACTTAATAGTTACTAGTTGTATGCTCTTTTTTTGCTTTGTTATTGCCTTCTATATTTTGGAGTTAGCAAGGATGTTTTCCTATTGATTCACAAAATCAATACTATTTCTAATACTCAATTTGTATAACCTATTATCTCAAGTTTTTTGAGTGTTCTTCCTTCTTACATAGACCTCTTGCATCTGCTATTTTACCTAGTTTCAACTTTTGGTTTTCTAAAACATCAAATTTTTCATCTCTCAGGATATCACAGTGATCAACATAAGTTAACTCTATCAGCATCAGCATATTTTACCTATCAACATTGGTTAATCCACCAATGTTGGAAAACTTTTTCTACCAACATCGGTCAAGTGACCTATGTTGGTGACTGTGTAATTTTTATCTACTCAAAATATCAAGCTAAAATATCCCACTTACCTACACTCAAACTTGGTTTTTTCTTATTATGTCACTAATACAGGGTAGTAAGACTATTTATACTTGTTCTTGCATGGTATTAATGTGAGTTCAAGCCAAAATTCTTGTCAATTATGCAAGTCAAAAACCACTTCCACCTTCCCCTCTCACTTCTAATTCTATCATGGAGCATACTTTAGATACAAAGCATACTCCCAACCCCTACCAAATTCCCATTGTGCCTGAGGGAGCTCAAGATTTTGCTAAATTTCTTGATCATAATATGGTAGCCCTTCAGCATTACCTTGTTATGAGCTGAACCCATAATTATTTAGGTGACCCAATCTATAGTATACCAACCTCTCTCATGGAGACAAATTTAGTTTTAGTTACCTCCACTATTTTCCCCATGGTTACCCAAACCACCACTTCAACGTGTAACCCAAATATAAATAATGTCCAAAGTTTAGCATCGCCAACTACCCAATCCCACCTAAACCCTAGTATGACTTCCCTACTTTCACAACCACAACTAGTTCAGTCAAATCTTACCCCATTTCAAAATTTATTGGTACCTATTCCATCTACCCTCATGCCTATAATTACTTGAGTATTGACTCACCCTTCATCTAGTCTAACCATGCCAATAATCCAACCTACAATAACAACAACCAACTAAAGCATAGTCTCTAACCCAATAGAACAAGACCCTTTTCTTTCTGCACCCCATCTTATGACTCATTATCCTTATGTTGCCCCAACACAAGCTCAACAAGTTATGTCATATGTTCCCTCTACTTCCTATCAGGTTTTCTATAATTTAGGAGGTATCCCCCAAACTAATCTCCCTCTAGACCTCATTAAGATGTTGATGGACATCTAGAGACATTTGTTTCTAGTTCAAAGAATGTGTTATCTTTTGATCAGATATGCAATGAACCCATCCATCCTTCTATGCCGATTCACCCTTATCCAAGCCAATGGGAACTCCCTAAATTTACTCATTTCTAGAGTAAAGAGGACCCACAACAGCACTTGCAAACATTTAAACATGCTTGTTATTTAATAGGGCACGATGATGCATTACTACTTCACACTTTTCCTATCTCTTTCAGGTGCTGCAATGGATTGGTATAGCTCTATACCTCATCACTCCCTCTTCTCATTTACCCAACTCACACAAATATTCCTAGACCATTTCTCTATTAACATTTCTAAAAAGGTTTCTATAACAGACCTTTATTCTATTAGATAATTTGATGATGAGTCTATTATAGATTTTATCACTCACTGGAGAAGCTTGATCAATCAACTCTCCTTGTCCTTACCCGAACCTAAGCTTATTGATCTCTTCTCAAGGTCATGTTCTAAGCACATCTCTTCCACACATTAGGTATAAAAAAATTTCACATTTGATAAGGCCTTTACAATGGCACATAAACTCAAATTTTGCACTATAGATGAAGGCAAAGTCAAGTTGTGCAGTAAAAATTCTAATTCCAAATCAAACGATTCCTCTTCTAAAACTTCTCCTTTTAACCGAAAAGCTAAAGGCTCTACCAATGCAGTGGTCATTAATTCATTCTCTTCCACAACCACAAACCAATCAAATTCCTTGACTTCCCAAAATTTGACCAAGCAATTCCAACAATGGTGTGAACAAAGACAATACACTCCCATTGGGGAGTCATAGACATATGTTTTTAAGAAACTATTGCAACAAGGTATCATAACCCTTCCTTAGATTAAACCTCCTATATAGTTTGACCTCTCCCATCCTATTCCAACTTAGTATAAGGAAGATGAGTTTTTGCGGTTACCATCAAGTTAAAGGTCATAATTCTAATAACTATAAGATAATCAAGAACATTGTTCAATACATGCTTGACAGAGGTGATCTCATATTTGATAATCCTAATGCACCCCCTAATCAAAGAATGGATGTGTTCAAACACCCTTTTCCTAACCATTCACCGAATCAAAATATTGTTCAAACCACAACTAACTTAGGTGATCATACTATCCATACGATTAATATGGTCTTTCCTTTACCTCTAATTCAACCTTCCCCTCAATAGGAGACACCCATTTCATTGACTCCTCCCCCACATTCAGTGGCATTTGTTTTTCCTATTCTTCCTCCTCAAATAGAAGAAACTATTTCACCCATTCCACTCCTTCATGAGGAAGAGCCTCCTTTACCACTTCTTTTGCCATTTGAGGAGCTTGTGATGCCAATTCCTTTTACATCAATATTGCCTATCCTCTTACCACTTGAAGACCACACTCTACCCACTCTTCAACCACATGTTGAAGGGAAAATCATTCATGTTTTATACCCTCTTGAGGAACTTTCTTCGCTTACCTCTTCTCCACCTATAAAGAGTAGTACCCCATCCACTCCACCTTTGCACTTAGAGGAGTTAATATTATCTACTCCCACAATAGATGAGAGACCTATTGTGCCTACTCTAATTATACCACTCCTACCCCTTATTTTACCTATGGAGGATCATAATTTACCTATGCCTTTCCCACATGTTAAGGGATCCATAATATGTATGTTTTATCCTCTTGAGGAACTTCTTTGCCTACCTCTCCTCTACCCATAACAGACCATGTCTCTTCTCTCGTCTTTGTTGAAGAGGACCCTGTTGTAGTTATTTCTCATCTTTGGCCTAAAGTAGCAGAAACCAATAATTTCCCTCTTTCCCAAACACCTCAGCCTTCTAAAGACACAATTATAAGGCCTAATTCAACTTCATCTAAACCCTTCTCATGATTGGATAAAATTATAAAAAAATTTAACTCTATGAAGCTAGATCATGTGGCATTTTAGGACCAGCTTAAAACTCCTTATCCAACACAATGAATGTCAACCTTTATCACCAACCCTCTCACTACCCTTTACCCTAAGGTCTTTGACAAAGCTAGAGCTTCTTCACCAAAATCACTTGAAGTTTAACCATCTCTATCAGAACCCTCACCCTCATAGGAATCTACCACATTAAAGCAGATTAGGCCCTTAGGCATATACCCTATCTCTAATTTAATTCATCCACAGGTGAAATTAGATTTAACTCCTCAACCATAAGTTATAATTTCATGAACTAAATTATTAAAAATAATTAAGCTTCCTAAATCTTGTCAATCCCTTCCTCAACCCTTAACTTTACCATCCATTTTGGGACCACACCCCTCTACTTTAGTTGGAATATTACCGACCCAAGAAAAATAAAAGGTTAAGTTACCTCCACTCCTATCTTTTCCATCTAGTAGGCCTTTCACATATAAAACTAAGAAAGTGATATAAAAACATGTAACTCCACCATCACCAAACAAAACACCATGTAAAATTACCTTTTCAACATCGAAACACAAGAAGGTGTCCACTCTTATTAACATAACATGTGCGAGCCCACTTGCAGGCTCTCAGAGATTTTTCCTACATTAGTTATTACAATCTTCTATAATAACTCTTCATCCCATTAAGCCTTATAGTCCTCTTATAATGAATCCATCTTGGTTTAATGATAAACAAGTGTGTTTATATCATCATTCACCTAGACATGATACTGAGGGTTGTAAAGCCCTCATAGCAATCACTCGGTAATACTTTGATGTTGACACTCTCTTCAATGATACTCCCATTAACCTTCTTATTATTCCAACTTTGGCATCCATAGTGCCTCCTACTATTCCACCTAAATTCAAACCCAAAGATGTGGTCCTAACCCCTTTACCACCTCCTTCACCTACATTTCAATCAACAGTTAATGTGGCCACACGGTCACAAAACCAAAAATATAAAGCTAAGGAAAAGGTCGTTGCTCTTTGGGATCATCCCTTCACCAAAGACACTCCTCCTAATCCTAATATTTCCATCTTGGGAGTTCCTAAAACAACATCTTCGGACATTATTCAAAGTTCAATGGTGAAATAGCTTCACCAAACTCCTAAGAAGATGTCTGTGTATGAGTTAACCCAAAACTCATCCCAACACCATCAATATTTGATTAGTGACTTGCAAGTTATTGAGGTACAATTGGATGATCCCCAACCTCTTTTATCTTTGGTCATCTTCCTTAATTCCATCTCCATAATTTCTTTCAGTGATTTGGAAATTCCACTTCAACACCCTAAAGATCAAGATTTTGCCATTTTTATTACCACATATAATGATCAAACTCATATAAAGAGAGTCATGATCAATGGGGGAGATATTATTAATATTATTTCCACTTATGCCTACAAAAATCTAGCCCTTCCTAACAATTGCATGTCTCAAAACAATGTGATACTCTACTCCTTTAATGATACCATAGCTACTACAGTGGGTAATGTTGTCTTATATATCCATGTAGGTCCCCACACTATTCTTAAGCTCTTCTATGTTGTGGAAGGAGAGTTCCAATATAACATACTACTTGGATGACCTTTGATACATGCTATGGTATGTCTACCCTCAACTTTAAACCGTTGTGTCAAGTTTGAACATGATGGACAAGTACATGTTATACTTGTTGACCCTCCTCCATTTAAAACATGACTTATATTCCTAATGATGTTCTCATTCTATTGAAAAAATTATCTTCCCCATATGACACTTCTGAAGCTTCCACAAGCTCCACTCCCCTGGCTACACAGATACTGACAACATAAATTCTCGACAAAGATCCCATGGAGGAGACTTTTTAACATTTATCACTCGATGAATATCATTTGTTGACACTTGACATTTTATATACTCCACAAGAGTATGTAAGGCTTTACATGCACCTAAATTATGATCCTCACATTGGGATGGTCATCCCTTATGGGCCCCCTAACCTTCAAACTAATTTCACAAATGGGGGAATTGATCAGGCTCCCGCTATCAGTAATCCATATTCTTTACCATAATCATTTACCTATGAATTCTCTTTCCTGAGTAACCCTAGATTCACCCACACCTATCTCTATAGGTGCTCCTATAAAGGATTTGGTTTGGGTCATTATGAATAAGATGTCTATACACCTATTGAATATCCCACTCCATGCCTCTTTTTGGCATTTTCAATAGGCATGGAGTGGGATATTCAATAGGCATATAGATACATTATTCATAATGACCCAAACCAAATCCTTTCTAGGCACACCTATAGAGATAGATGTGATCGAATCTAGGGTTACTCAGGAAAGAGAACTCATAGGTAAATGGTTGTGGCAAAGAAGATGGATTGCTGACAGTGAGAGCCTGGTCAATTTCCCCGTATGTGAAATTAGTTTAAAGGTTAGGGGAGACATAAATGATGACCATCCTAATTTTGGGATCATACTTTGGGTATCATAATGTGGGGATCATAATTTGTATATGCCTCTAGCCAAACCATTGAAAATTCCAAAAAGAGGCATGAAGTGGGATATGAAGAACCAACTAAACTCATTAAAACTTCCCATGTACTAATTATTGAAGAACTAGTCTCTCCTTCTCCACCTTCTTCTCCACTATCACCTACCAAATCATAGGTATCTATACTTCTTAATTTGTTTTTCAATAAATGCCATCCATTTGGGGTATCTCACCTATTGCCAAGGTAAGGAAACAAGGTCCCTTCCTCTCATTTATCCTAAAATAATTGATGAAGACTTTCCCACTATTAACATTGTCCAATATCAAGATGATGATGCAATTATCACATATATGGATGCAGATGATTCCTATATCTAATGATCACTCCCATCTAAAACACAGGTTATGTTAAATGAATCAACCATTAATATCAATTTGCCCTCTCATGATAACCCTCACATCCCCAATATTGGCCAATCTTTGGATTCCTATGAATAAGTTGATGATGCCACATTTATTAATAACCATAGCAAATCCTTCACTTGGTCTTATAATGACATGCTTGGTATTGACACCTCTATCATCACCCATAACATTGTCACCAATCTAGATGTTAAACTTGTTAAGCAAAAGCATTGCAAGATGCATCCTTGTATTGCTCTCCTTATCAAAGAAGAGCTCCAATGCCTCCTTTTTGTTAACTTTATCCAACCCATTGACTACCCATAATGGATTTTTAATATTTTTCCTATCACAAAAATGACCAAGGGAATCTACATTTACACTATCATGATTTAAACCTTGTTTGTCCAAAAGATGACTTCCCATTGCCAAGTATCGACCAACTTATTGATCTAACAACTGACCATGAGATGCTATCACTTATAGATGGGTTATCTAGATATAATCAAATCCTATTTTCTTTTGAGGATCAACATAAGATAACCTTCATTACCCCATGGGGGACTTTCTACTATCAAGTCATGCCTTTTGGCCTAAGGAACACTGGTGCAACCTACCAACGGGTTATGACCTACATCTTTCATGATCTCCTACCCAAAATTATGGAAGATTATGTGGATGACTTACATGATAAGTCTAAAATTCATCAAGACCACTTGAAAATTCCTAAAACCATATTTACTCATCTCCTCTAATATAACGTTTGATTGAACCCAAATCAATGTGTCTTTGGAGTTCTTTTTGGTAAAATTTTAGGTTTTATCATTTCTCTTCATAGTATTAAAGTCAATCCTACTAAGGTTAAATCAATCCTAGAGATTCCTCCACCTACTAATATCCAACAAATTCATAGCTTACAAGGCAAACTTTATTCAATCCATTGATTCATCTCCCAGTTGTTAGATCATTGCCAACCCTTTCACCATGTCCTCAAAAAGGATGTCTCCTTCCATTGGAATATATATTTCCAAGAAGCTTTTGATACACTTAAATAGTATCTCCTTTCCCCACCAATTCTTATTCCACCTAAGTAAAATTACCCTTTCTACCTATACATCTCTGCAACATACCATTCTCTAGGTGTTATGATTGCACATCGAGATGACCAACATCAAGAGCAGGTAGTTTACTACATAAGCTTCACACTTATTGATTATGAGACTTGATATACCTATACAAAAAAAAATTGCCTTGCATTGATATTTTCTACCTCCAAGCTTCGTCATTATCTCACAAATCAGAAAACCTATGTGGTCACCCATACTGATCCCCTAAAATACATGCATTCTAAGCCATATCACAACCAATGTGTAACTTGGTGGCTCATGCTTCTTGCTGAATTGAATTTGAATTCATTCAACAAAAGTCTATTAAGGGTAAAACCATCACTAACCAATTAGTTTCTTCACTTCTACCTAATAATCAACCTTCAAACTTTGAATTTCCTAATGAATCCATTGCAATGCTCTCCACTGATGACATCTCCTATCAAATGATGATGTTCTTCAATGGATCTAAATGTTAATATGACAAGGGTGTGGGAGTCATTATTATTCCTCTAGATGATGAACCTATGCCTTTGTCATTTAAACTAGATTTTGAATGCACTAACAATATGGCCGAATATGAGGCTTTGATTTTAGGACTTCAAACAACTCTCTTCTTGGGTATCGAATCCATAACCATTTTTAGTGATTATTAACTAGTGGGTAACCAGGTTAATGGTTCCTACCTATACAAAAATGAAATTTTGTAGTGGTCTAAACATTGTGTAGATACGTTATTGGGATCATTTGACTCTTATTTCTTACAAATTGTTCCTTGATCTACAAATAAGTTTGCTGACACAATGGCTTTACTTGCTTCACACATACCCTCTTCATCCTCTTCCTCAAGAATCTATGTCACCGTGTATCACTTAACATTACCCTCTTATGTATCAAATAACATCCTCTTTATTGGAATTGTAACATCCAACCCACATGACTTATGGTACAAGTAACTCATGGATTATCTTTCCTTCTATATTACCCCTTCTGATCTCTCCAATAATGGGAGACATGCCTTCATAAAACGTGCCTCTCGTTATACTATACTAGGGGGAATTCTCTACAAGCAAGGTTTTGATGGTCTTTTTCTTAGATGCCTCACTAGTACTAAGACTTCCTTCACCATTAAAAAAGTCCATGATGGGATTTGTGGTGGGCATTTCAATGGTCATGTAGTTTCCAAGTGTATCCTTTGACTTGGCTATTATTAGCCCACACTTCATCAAAATTGTGCTAATTATGTTTAGTGTTGTGTCAAGTGTCAACAACATGCTAACATCCTTCACATTCCAATTCATGAATTATAAGTCACCAAATACTTTTGGCCCTTCTCCTAGTAGGTATTATATATAATTAGGGATATTAACCCTCATTCATCCTTCCATCATCATTCTATCATTACTGCCATTGAATACTTCACCAAGTGGGTCAAGGCCATCCCTCTCATCTCCACTAAAGCTAAAAATATTGTTGACTTCATCAACCATCACATCATTTATTGTTTTGGTGTCCCTCATAAAATTATAATATATAACGACAAATTTT